>VWZD01009292.1:16981-32752 GCA_013396695.1 Sakesphorus luctuosus | reverse complement strand
TCCCGGAGGGAACGAGGAGGGGAAGGAGAAGAAGAAGAAGGAGAGAAGAAGGAGAAGGGCCCTGGGGGAGCCGCCCCGAGGGGTCCCCGCCGGGCCGTGGCACTGAATGAGCCGCCCCGCAGGACGGGCGGGGTGTGGGCATGGAATAAACTGCAGAGTAAAATAAACAGAATAAAATGCTGCACTGGGAGGTCCCAGCGCCGTCATGTCTCTGAAGAGCCGTCCCGAGGGACTGGCACTGTCGGGTGTCCCCAGAAGGGCTGCTCCGAGAGGCGTGAGAGGTGTGAAGGGAATTAAATAGAACAGAATAAAGAACAAGCCAAGAGTCGCCCCGCGGGACCGGTCGGGGCCGAGCGGCGGCAGAGCCGGAGCCGGGGAAGCGACTGCACCGGCGGCGATGAGCCGGGTCCGCTCAGCCCTCGGGCACCGGGGGGGTGTTCCCAGCCGGGTCCGCTCAGCCCTCGGGCACCAGGGAGGTGTTCCCAGTCGGGTCCGCTCAGCCCTTGGGCACAGGGGGGCACCGGGGGGTTGTTACCACCCAGCTTCCGCCTGCACGGCCCGGGCCCCGCCTGTCCGGCTGCCGCCAAGAAACGCCGGGAAATCGCCTGGATGGAATAAAGAACCTTTTCATCACGTTTGTATCCCGTGACATTCCGGGCCGAGCAGCGGCATCTCAGCGCCACCAGCCCGGGCAGAGATTGGGGCAGCGGGGGAACTGCTGGAGGAATCTGGGGCAGAACAGGCGGTTTGGGGGCTCCTGGGTCAGAGCTGTGCTCTGTTATGGCTCTGCAGGAGATTTCAGGATTTGCAAACACACTTCCCAGGCGGGTCAGGACCAGTTTGGAGGTGAGGATGAGCCCTCATGATGGGGAAGCAGCGAAGTCTGTGCCTCGGGCAGGGGGTCGATAAAGCTGCGACAGCAATAATGGTCTTTAAAGGAGTTTGCTTTACTGAGAAGACACAGCAAGAGTAGAAATGGTTCCTCATATTGAATTATAAAAACATAATTCTGTTCTTCCCATTAATTTGAATGCTGTGCATAACAGACACACTGTCCTATACACAGTGAAGTGAAAAAAGCTTCCCTGAGTGAGAAATCCTCCTGGCACAGCTGAGACCATCAGCACATGGAGTGCTGGAGGCACCTGGGCTCTGCTGGAGTCTGAGGGGTTTGGAGTGGTTTTGTCTTTTGGGTTTTGCTTTCTGCTTGGTTAGTTGGTTTGGGATAATTTGTTGCTGCTGTTTTGAGCTGTTTGGTTTTAAGTTTGGGGGGACAGGTTGAGGTTTGATGTGGTTGTTTTGGTTTTTTGGGAGGGGGGTCATGGGAAATATACTTTAAAACATTCCAAACATCTAAACCCACTATTTTCCCAGATTTCTTCCCCACCTTTTTTCACCTGCTTCCAACAGGAAGCAAACCAGTTTCCTGACATTCATTCAACCCACGCGTGTCTTTTCTGTACTTGCCTTACAGGCAAAAATCTGCTTCCTAATGAGCATAGAAAATGAGCAGAATGTGTCATGAAATGCAAATGCACAGAATCACAGAACAGTTCAGGTTGGAAAGGACCTTTAAAGGCCATCTAGTCCCAGTGCCCTGCAATGAGCAGGGCTCAGCTCAATCACATTGCTCAGAGTCCAGTTGTTTGAAACTCTGCTCTCAAGGCCCCTCTGGATGCCCTCTATTATTACAGAGAAGGGTTCAGAAGAATACCAGAAGTGAGACTAATCTGCCCTGCGGAAGTCCAGTGTAGAGGTTTTAATGATGGCTCTCCTTGCATCTCTGAGTATGGAAAATTCTATTATTTCATGGTTGCTGTGCCCCAGGCGNAGAAAGTTTACCGACTGTGGAAAAAAGGGCTGGCTACTTACGAAGAATTTATGAAGATAGCTAGGTCATGCAGAAAACAAATCAGGGAAAGAAAAGTGCAATTTGAAGTTAATTTGGCTAATCCTGTTAGGGATGACAAAAAGTCCTTCTATAAATACATTAATAACAAAAGGAGGGGCACAGAAAACCTCCATTCCCTGTCGGACTTGGAGGGAAATATAGTTAACAAAGATGAGGAGAAGGCTGGGGTACTTAACCCCTACTTTGCCTCAGTTTTTACCAGTAAGACCGGTGGCCCTCAAGACAACTGGCCTCTGGAGCTGGTAGACAGAGAGAGGGAGCTGAATAGCCCTCCTGTATTCCAGGAGGAAACAGTTAGTGACTTACTGAGCCAGCTGGATCCTCACGAGTCTATGGGACCAGAAGGGACCCATCCCAGGGTGAGGAGGGAGCTGGCAGAAGAGCTTGCCAAGCCGCTCTCCATCATCTTCCGACACACCTGGCTCTCTGGGGAGGTCCCAGAGGATTGGAAGTTGGACATTGTCACCCCAATCCACAAAAAGGGCTGCAAGGCTGACCCTGGCAACTCCAGGCCTGTCAGCCTGACCTTGGTGCCAGGCAGGGTTATGGAGCAGATCATCCTGAGTGCAATCACACAGCACCTGCAGGATGGACAAGGGATTAGATCCAGCCAGCATGGGTTTAGAAGGGGCAGGTCCTGTCTGACCAACCTGATCTCTTTTTATGATCAGGTGACCCACCTGGTGGATGAGGGGAAGGCTGTGGATGTGTTTATCTGGACTTCAGCAAGGCCTTTGACACTGTCTCCCACAATATACTCCTGGAAAGGCTGGTAGCCCATGGCTTGGACAAGTGTACCCTCTGCTGGGTCAGGAGCTGGCTCTAGGGCTGGGCCCAGAGAGTGCTGGTGAATGGGGCTTTGTCCAGCTGGCGGCCAGTCACCAGTGGTGTTCCCCAGGGGTCTGTGTTGGGTCCAGTCCTGTTTAACATCTTTATTGATGATTTACATGAGGGGATTGAGTCCATCACTAGCAAATTTGCTGATGACACCAAGTTTGGAGGGAGTGTCGACCTGCTGGAAGGCAGGAGGGCTCTGCAGAGGGATCTGGATAGACTTGAGAGATGGGCTGATTCCAATGGGATGAAGTTCAATAAGGCCAAGTGCAGGGTCCTGCACTTTGGCCACAACAACCCCCTGCAGCGCTACAGGCTGGGCACAGAGTGGCTGGAGAGCAGCCAGGCAGAAAGGGACCTGGGGGTACTAATTGACAGGAAGCTCAACATGAGCCAACAGTGTGCCCAGGTGGCCAAGAAGGCCAATGGGATCCTGTCCTGTATCAAAAATAGCATGGCCAGCAGTCCCAGGGCAGTGACCCTTCCCCTGGCCTCTGCCTTGGGGAGGCCACACCTTGAATGTTGTGTTCAGTTCTGGGCCCCTCAGTTCAGGAAAGATATTGAGGGGTTGGAGCGGGGCCAGAGAAGAGCAACAAGGGTGGTGAAGGGACTGGAGCACAAGTGCTGTGGGTGGAGGCTGAGGGAGCTGGGGGTGTTTAGCCTGGAGAAGAGGAGGCTCAGAGGTGAGCTCAGCACTGTCTGGAACTACCTGAAGGGAAGTTCTAGCCAGGTGGGGGTTGGTCTCTTCTCCCAGGCACTCAGCAATAGGACAAGGGGGCACGGGGGGCTCAAGCTCTGCCAGGGGAAATTTAAGCTGGAGATCAGAAAAAAATTCTTTGCAGAGAGAGTGCTGAGGGATTGGAATGGGCTGCCCAGAGAGGAGGTGGATTCACCATCCCTGGAGGTTTTTAAAGTGAGATTGTCCGTGGCACTGAGTGCCATGATCTGGTAAATGGACTGGAGTTGGACCAAGGGTCCATTCTGTGATTCTGTGTAAACAGTATCCATATTACCAGAGGTGGCCAAGTAACTGTGAACCTGAGAGAAAGGGGGAACATAAGCCCTACATGTTAAATCTCCAGTCACCCAGGGGTTACTCATGAGATTGTCTTACCGACCCAGAATGCTGAGAGTCCCCAAAGGCAGAGGTACCATTCTGTAGGTATTGGCTGGCTCACAGGAATTGCAACACTGTCCTTCACATGAAGCAGCACCTGAGCACGAGCCATCTGCCCTTTATTCATCTGCCAATGACCTCTGCCTGGGCAGGTGTGGCCAGCACCACCCACTCAGAGGCCCTTGGTCCCACCTCCCACTTACGTAAGTGGTACTTCTTTTGCACAGGTGTGTGGTCATTGGAATTCCTCTCCTGCATGTGTGTTATCACTCAGAGGGCCTTTATCAAATGGGTCTGGGGGCTTCCTTCATCCTCCTTATTGTCACTTTCTCCTTCAAATGTCCTCTAAAGGCTGTTGGCCAATGAGGGGAACCCATTCAATTCTAGTTTATACAAGCTCTGTCTTCAAGGACAAAAACTTCCCTTTATCAGCGTTTTTCCTACAGAACTTGGCAGGAAAAGAAGAAACTTTCCACAAGTGGCAGGCCAAAACACAGACCAAAAATAATAGCATCTTATTAATCCCAGATACACCACCACAGAGAGTGTTGTAAAGAAAAGTCACTTAGTTTGAGCCCATACTGTTTAAGCAGGTGCTTCATCTTCCAGAGTACATTTTTCTGCTTTGTAGATAGGTTTGACCTTATCTTGATAATGTTTCTTCCCCACACCAAACAATCTGTTGTTAAAGGGATTCCAGTGATTTATCTTCAAAACGGGGGGGCTCCTTTTCTTGTAACTAGTTTGGCTCTGGCCTGTCAAACAGTTTTGGCCACAAACGGTTTCAGGGCACCAACTTCACAAAAAAGTACTTTTTATTTTCATTGGGTACTACTCTTTTAGCTCAGCTCTGTCCCTTCAAGCTATTTCAGGGCTCTGGCTTCACAAGCTGGCTTAGACACTGACCCCGTTACCGAATCTTTTTGTTTCAGGGCTGTTAGCTCCTGATAATTTGGTAATGGTTTGTTTCCATTTGGGACTCTTCTGAATTCCGCAATGCTCACCTTCTGTCCAGTAGACAGGAACAGAGGGCAAGTCTTCCCGAGCTGGACTGCTGGCTGTCTGCAGTACAGGGACCTCCTACTGACAGCATCCTGTCTCTCCTGCCACGTCGGGGTTACCAAGGTGGGTCTCTAAATATCAGAGATCTATACCGAGGCCCCACGCTTGGGCTCCATTTGTTGAGATGGATCCAGGCTCTGCAGGAACCACCCACAATGCCAATCAGCGATTCAAGCCAAGCGAAGCCATTTACTGAATTCCTGTGTTACAATATATAGATCTCATGGACCAGTATTCAAGGCAGGGACAGGGTAACTGGTAACCTCCCACACACTGGGGAGGCATGAGGGGATGACTCAGGGCTTTCCACATCCTTGCAGATGTCAAACAGACCTAGCAGGTGTGGGAGACTGTGGGGGTGACGAGCAGATAGGGGAATACATACCTGCAAACACAAACAGTCTGCAGTCTGTGGTGCCTGCCAGCTAACCACAGAAGATAAGCTGTCCTTTCTCTCTTTTGCTTTGTCTCCAGGGTTTGCTGCTCAGAAATGTTAACTCCACATCTGCTGGCTTCAAGATCGCATTCCAACAATTTTCACGTGGATTGTGTTGTTTCAAGGAAATGAGCAACAGAGAAAAGTCCCCCCAATCCAACAAGATTCCTGACCCCAAACATACACTCAAATCCCAGTTAAATGGTGGGGCTGTAGATGTTTTGGTTTAATTTCTTTATTTTTACCCCAGTTTTGGGTGTTTTGAATAGATGAAGGCGAATCACAAGGAAATCACAGGCCAAAGGAAGAGTTGCATGTTGGTGTCATGTGAACATCCATGGGCTTGGGTTGAGTGGGTGGAAGAGACTTTTTTGGAGACATGTCTCCAAAATCTTGGTCCTTTCCCCAGTCCAACACCATTGCAATGTGGAAGATGCCCATGGGCCACAGAGAACTAGAAACATAGAATTGCTGAGGTTACAAAAGGGTATGAAGATCATCCAGTGTTGCTTGATTCCACCAAAAGAAACGATGGGATAGAGCAGGTAAGATTTTTTCCCCTCTTCCCAATGAATTTCCAGTGTCAGTCTGTGTCCTGATGGATGTTCCTCCCCCTGCGCTCACCCAAGTGCCCACAGGGAACCAGGAGCATGTGGAGAACACCAGCCAGGTGTCTTCCCAACGCGGATCACCAGGAATGTGGATGACCAGGTCTATTCCCAATGTGGGTCCTCCTATGGGTGATGGAGTTGGAGCAGTGGACGAAGCTCTTTCCGCAGTTGGGACACTTGTAGGGCTTCCTCTACTGGTGGGTCCGTTGGTGTCTGGTCAAGTTATAGCTCTGGGTGAAGCTTTTCCCACACTCATCACACTCGTACAGCCTCTCTCCAGTGTAGATGTCCCAGTGGAGGACGAGGCTGGAGCTGATCTTAAAGCTCTTCTCACAGTCGGTGCAGTGGAAGGGCCTCTCCCCTGTGTGAATCTGCTGATGCCTGAGGAGATCTGAGCTGGTCTGAAACCCCTTCCCACACTCGGAACATTCATAGGGATATTCCCCAGTGTGGATCATCTGGTGGTGGATCAGGCTGGAGCGGACTCTGAAGCTCTTCCCACATTCCCTACATGCATACGGTCGTTGCTCTGTGTGGATGTGTTGGTGGTAGGTCAGGGCGGAGCTCCATCTAAAGCTCTTCCCACATTCCCTACATGTGTAGGGCCATTCCCCAGTGTGGGTGTGCTGGTGGTTGATCAGGTAGGTGCTGTTGCTGAAGCTCTGCCCACATTCCTCACATGGGTAGGGCCGTTTCTCAGTGTGGATGTGCTGGTAGGTTGATCAGGGTGGACCTCCATCTAAAGCTCTTCCCACATTCCCCACATATGTAGGGCTGTTCCCCAGTGTGGGTCTTCTGGTGGCAAATTAGGATGGAGCTGCTGCTGAAGCTTTTCCCACATTCGATACAGTGTAGGGCTGCTCCCCAGTGTGGATGTGCTGGTGTCAGATCAGGTTGGAGCTGTCTTTGAAGCTCTTCCCACATTCCAAGCACTTGTAGGGCCGTTGTCCAGTGTGGATTTGCTGGTGGCGGAATAGGTGGGAGCTCTGGCTGAAGCTCTTCCCACATTCCAAGCACTCGTAGGGCTTCTACCCTGTGTGCACCCGACTGTGAGTGTGGAGACAGGAGCTGTCTCTGAAGCTCTTCCCACATTTCAAGCACTTGAAGGGCTTCTCCCTGGTGTGAAGCTGCTGCTGCACCATCAGATCAGAGCACTGACTCCAACTTCAGCTGCCTTCCTGGGACAGGCTGGTTCTTTCCTCCTCAGAGCAACCTGGGCTTGAGTTGGAGCCTCTTCTTGGAGGCTTTTCCTCCCTGGGGACTTCCTGAGCCACAGAGCCGTTCAAAACAGCCTCTGCCACCAGGTTCTGCCGGGGGGATTTTTCCTCCATGCTCTCCATGCTCAGCTTGGGGCCTGGGGCAGAAAGGAACANGGCAGGAAGGAACAAGGACAGGAAGGGCATTTGCCTCCAGCCCACAGGAAGGCCAAGGACATTCCCCCAAACCCGGCCCTGGCAGGACGGCGTCGGCAGCAGGGTTGTCCTGCAGCCGGGGCCATGCTGGGCTGGAAGATGCAGCACAAGAGAGGGGCAAAGGGGCACTGACTTCCTCCTCACCTGCATGGAGGTCCCAGGGCACCTTCCTCTTCCTCGCAGCCTCCGCTTCGGTCAAGCAGTCAAGCTTTGGGAAGGAGAAATCCTGGTTTGGGGGGAAAAACTAGGAGTGAGTTCATTGGGATGGAGGTTTGTCCTGCCCAAGTCCATCTCTAGAAGCCACTGGGCATCTTGTGTCCTAGAAACCTCCAAAACACCAAAACTGAGCCGAAAACAACCCTCCCAGGAGTTCCTCTTCTGTGAACTGACCACTTTGGAGTTATTGGGGTCCCCCTGTCTGCACTGCTGGAGGTCCCACGTGTATTGGGTTTCCCCCCTCTATGGGGTCCCATTCTTCTCAGGGCTGCCAGAGATCCTGGGAGTCCCTGGGATCCCCACTCTGTGAGCTCCTACTTTGGTGTTCTGGGTCTCCCACTTCTCTGCGCTGCTGAGGGTCCTGTGGGTCCTGGGTGTTCCCCTCTCTGGGGTCCTGCTTAGGGATGCCAGGGGTTTGGGGGTCCCAGGGGTCGCTTCTCCCCTCTCTGCTGCTGTGTGCCAGGCGGCCGAGGGGTCTCTCCTCTCTCAGGTCTTGTCTTCTCCAGGCTCTTGGGGGGTCCCACCTCCCCCCTGAATTGGTGCTCCCCCTCCTCTCCACACTGCCAGGGCTTCTCCCTCTCTGGGATCCCTGTTAAAGGGACCCGGGGCTCCCTCTGTGCTCCTGCCCCCAGTTCCAGCATTCTGGGGCTTCCCCAGCTCTGCTATCGCCCCTCTCTGCTCTCCCCACTCTGCGGGTCCCGGGGCTCCCTCCTGGATCACCCGAGGGGCCCCAAAACCGCTCTCACCCTCTGGCCCAGACTGACCGACTGACTGCCTGCCATGCGGTCCTTTCTCTTCTTTGTCCCCCTGTCCTGGCTTCTCCCCCTCCTCTGTCCTTTCTCTCCCTCCTGCTTTTCCGACTCCGAAGTCCCACTCCCTCTATCCCTTCTCCTCCTCCCCCCAGGCCCAGCGCCCACCCTTGGGCCCCTGGGCCCCCAGTGGAAGGAGCAGGGATGAAGCTGGGGCAGCTCGGGATGGCGCTCTCGCCTGCTCCCATTCCCTGTGGAACAAATTCCCATTTGTAGGAGTAGAAAATTCCTCTGTGTCTGACACTGACAGAATTATTGCCCTAGTGGGCAGAAAGCCTTGGGAAAGGAAGAACTTGTAACAATCATGTGGAACCAAAGATAACCACAATGCTGTGAAAACACCCTCTTGTCTTCTGTGATTGCAACAGTTAAGAAGGAACACCTGCAAGGCCATGATGAGATAGACTGGGAAGTTGCAGAAAAAAGCCTACAAGGTATAAATAGTGTATCTGTCTTAATAAAGTTGTCTTTATTCCTGCAAGAAAATGGAGTCTGTGCCTTAATCCAATGCAAATGCTGCCCCATGGGATGAATGAAAGCTTTGAAAGGAGATGTGTGTGGCACTTGACACCCCACACAACTTAAGTAGTGCTGAAAGAAAGCAGAAGTCCAGCACCAGACTAATGCCTGTGGGAAGACAGGCGAGCTGTGGGATAAACATATGTTGGATAAACATAGTCACGCTGCACAGCCATTCACTGAAGCGTGCACTGAAATGGGCAGCTTCAGAAATCCCTGAAGTGAATGCACTTACGATCTTTAACACAGACACCTGGGACAAGGCAGGTGTGCAGATATGGGACAAAGCCACAAAAGGCGATAAAGTCGCAGCCGAACTTTTGAGACCCTGTGGCATATGGTTATGGAATTGAGACCTCAATTACACAGAGGGCCCAGGCTGCGGCCGATGCTCCTCAAGACTCTAAAGAATCCACATTGGAGACAGAACAGAGGGCTCCGTTTTCCGTTCCACCTGCAGACCCATCTGCACCTCCCTTTCCTGGAGGCCATCCCCAAGAACAGTTCTTGTCCTAAGTCAATAGTATCAAAACATCCTTTTGCCTCCAATTCTGAGGAGGATGACGACAAGGATGATTCTTGTGATCCCGGGCGACCAGACCCAGAACAAGAGCCTGATCTGTATCCCTCTGACTCACATGATGTATGGGTACAGGTCAAGAAAGAAGCCGTGGCTGCAGGAGAGACAGAAATCACGAATTGCATTGTCGCTCCAATTATATATGATGCAAAAGAGAAACGGGCAATGGTAAAGTATTGGCTTCAGTGTGGTAAAAGAGTTACAAAGGGTAGTGAGAGAACACAGATTAGATTCTCCATACGCATGTAATTTACTTGACTCTGCTATGAAAAGTCACACGCTGACTCCCCAAGACTGTCGGATGGCAGCTGAACTGATTCTCACTGTGGCACAACTGACACTACGGGAAAACACTTTCAGGTGATTTGTAGAGAAAAAACAAGAAGCATACCTTCCCTTACCTGACCAGGATCGTGGACCAGATGCTGGGGCAGGGTGAGTTTCGGTATCCACATAAACAAGCAAGAGAAACCCCACACCATGTTTTAGAACATATTAAGAGATTGTGCTTTTTGTGTTTTCTTCGAAGGGAAACCACAAAAGGCTTTTACTGAAATTAAAGAGGGCTCTAGTAAGCCTTTCATCTCATACACTCACAGACTTTAAGATGCACCAGCAAAACAGGTCCCACAGACAGAAGCCCAAGACATTATTCTTCTTAAATTGGCCGTCACCAATGCTAATGAGGATTGTAGGAAAATATTTGTGACATTAGATAACCCTGATCTAGTTAAAATGGTTGAAATATGTTGTAAGACTTGGTGTTCAGAAAGAAGTCATGACCACAGAACTCAGCAAGAAAGGAATCCGAGCAAGAGTGAGGAAGAACTGCTGACTCTGCCAGTCTGAGGCAGTGCCACATTTTCCTGGGACCAGAAGCAATCCTGAGGCAAAAGAACTGTTTGTTTTAGTTCCTGTATGGACTATATTAGTCAGTTAACTCATGGTCACAAGAATACCAAAAAATAGTTTGTGAAGTGTTTGAATAGTTTGAAAAGTGTTTAGTTGTATGGTAGAAGGTTCTATTTGTTCTCCCCACCCTCTAGTCTGTATATCCCTCTGCTAAGTATTATAAATTGTTGCACTTGCATTCAATAAATGATACAGCTTTGCCCCAACTTCAACAACATCAAGCTGTGTCCTGTACTACCTTTAGTCACCACAGCAATGTAGCAAGTTTGGTTCACTTAAATCACAAATATGAGGCCTTTTCTTTACCATCCATAAATTTGAGTGAACCCTTCCAATAGTATCATTGGGTGGTTCTTCCTCGGGCATGAAAAACAGTCTGTCCATTGGCCAGTGGTTGTTGCCAGAGCTCTCTCACCCATTTGCCAACAACTCCCCAGTGCAGTTATCTATCATTCTATGGATGATACTCTGATTGCTGCTGAAACAGAGGAGACAGCTCAGATGGTAATACCAGCCTTAAAGCATCACTTAGCAGCAATGGGCCTACAGATAGGTCCTGAAAAAATCCAAACATCATCAGCATGGCAATGCCTAGGATGGAGAATTACAGAACAAACAGTTCAGTGCCCAATAATCAAAGTTGCCTGGTCAGTATCAACGTTGAATAACTTACAAAAATTAACAGGAACGATTAATTGGGTAAGGCCACTACTGGGAATCTCCAGTTGAGATCCAGCCCTGCTATCCCAGATGCTGAGAGGTCATACTCAGTTCACCTCTCCCAGAGCTCTTTCTGATGGTGCAAAAGCCTCACTACAGCTGATAGCCCCAAAGCTAAACACCTGTTACGCATCTCGGTGTGATTATAACTTACTTTTTGAAAGAGAAAAGAGACCACAAAACCCCTAGTTTTGTGAAATTTCTAACACTGCTTTGCAAAATGTTGTTTGCATGGCAGGGCCGCTGAACAGCCTGGAGTGCTGAATGGCTGTTCTAGTACAGACTGTCCAGCAATTATAGAAACCAGCGTACCATAGATTAGAAGTCATACATTAAACTAAGCTGGACATTTCAATAGGATGAAATGGTAAAGATCCAAGATTTTGGAGAGTTGGAGCCAAGGTTTTACAAGTTTGACAGGTCATGTCACTGAACAAAGAAAAAGCAGCAGTCCAACTGTGATGAAGATGCTTCAAGAGCACCCCGAGGGATGAAGTCAAGAGACCACTACCCAAATTCGGAGCCAAAAGGAAAGCTCCACCCAATATTTCGCCCAGTCATTAATATGGAAATTAGAAGGTGTTAACTATGAACTTAAAGCTATAAATGGCTTATTTTACACAAACAAGTTAGGCAAGTTTTTGCCCAGTATGAACTGGCTTTGCCTCCAATGTTGTCAATAAATACCTGGCTGCTAATGGAATACAAAAGTTTCTCTCAGCAGTTCTGTTTTGCGGCGTTTTCGCTTATCACTTTTCATTTGGCCATTATAGGAACAGCTCAGCAATGTGGTTTGCTATTTCAGTGGGACAGGGATCTGCCTGACCCTTTGCTGATGATCGAATGGCCACTTTTCCACACCAAATGCACAAAACTGTTGCAACACTTGCTGAAGTGACTGCCCGTTTGATTATGAAAGGACGTCAGTGACTGCTGATGTTTGCTGGTCTAAAGACACAGATCGTATTTTTAGTCCTTACCTCTGAAATGTTACAGAGGATGTATCAGCTTTCCCTGGACTTTCAAACTGCAATGATTGGATTGGCTTCTCTGGAACAGTCAGCATTCACATTCCACAACACAACACGTTGCATCACGATTTGCACTTTTATGGAGCCCTGAAATGCAGTCGGGAGCCTCTGGATGCTCTTACAGTGTTTACTGATGGGTCAGGAAAAATGAAAAATTCTGTCACTGCACGGCAAGACCCTCAGTCTTTCTGCTGGCACTCTGATGTACACACAGTAGGAGGCTCCCCACAGATTGCTGAGCTTGCAGCAGTGGTCTGAGCTCTTTCTAAGTGGCCACAGCCCATCAACACAGTCACAGATTCCAACTATGCTGCAGGATTAGTGTCTCACTTAGAAGATGCCTCTTTACATGAAGTTGCCAACCATTTACTATTTCAACAACTAATTACCCTCTCCCTACTGTTGAAACAATATTTGTGCCGTTATTATATTATATATATTTGATCACATCCATCTTTACCAGCCCCTTTGGTAGAAGGCAATGCCAGAGCAGATGCCCTTACCCTTTATTCCCAAATTGTTCCAAATACCTTTACACAGGCCAGATTATCCCACGCCAATTTTTCATCAAAACCCTGATCATTTGGTTGCTGTGTAGACACAAACACCTGGTACTGCAAGAATGGGAGGTGTTTGAGGCCAGCTGGTAATGAACAACATGTGAATGCGGCGGCAGATTTCACTGCAAACAGATACGTGTGGTATTCGGTGCCTTATGATTTCGCTTTTAATTTCCAGTTGGCTGTAAGGGGCCCAGGCTGTGCCACAACCCAGTCAGAATGTCTGGGTCACTCTGGCCAGTGCTACAGGCCAGGACACTCTATGCCTATTTACAGAGACACCAACAGACCCTTTCTGGCCTGGGACAAAAGACAATTGATGCTGATAAATTCACACAATTATGGCCACAAGTCAACTTTGCCCCTTTATTTGACCAACTGCCAAGACCCTCAGTTCCAGGTGGTACAAAGAAAACGTTCACTTGGTCCCTTAACAGAATCACCCTGGCCATGACAGTCTCATCCCTAAAACATAGTGCCTCCTAACCCCAAGGGGTCAGTAAAAGCCGACTCCTGTTGTCGCTGTCACTGCCCTGCCTGCTTGAACTGGACACTTGGCCCTCCCACGTGGATTGACAGTCAGGAGTTGCTCTTTCACAAACTGTTTATCGTAACACCCAGGGCCCCTCGCGCCTCCATTCCCAGCCCACCTCACCCCTTTCTTTAATTCTAGGATGCCCCTGCCCCCACTTTCCCACCCATCCTGCCTTTCCCAGACTGCAAACTCCCTTTTCCTTTAACCTGGCATACCCTGGAATCCCCTTTTCCGGGCAGAGGGATCCCCTGTACCCCCCAAACACCTCTCCCCACCCCAGTCCTGCCTTTCCTTGACCTTGGCACACTCATGATCCCCATTCCCAGGCACTGGGATGACCCTGCACCCCCTTATCCTGCACCAATACCCCCTGTACTCCCTTTCCAGGCCATCCCACCTCTTCCAGTGCCCACAGCCCCCCCTGACTCTGGGACTCCCAGGACCCCCAATCCTGCATTTCCCAGAACACACTCGCCTTTTTTGAACACTGGGGGACCCATTGAACCCCTTGTTCTGGCCATTCTGGGTGTCCCTACCCCATGACTTGCCTTTCCCTGACATCGGGGACACCTGGACCCCCCTTTCCTGGGCAAAGAGTCCCCCTGGACCCCCCATCCCACTTCTCCAACCCCNTCCTTGGCCCTGCGACCCCCTGAAAACCCCCTTCCCCAGCACGGTGTCCCTCCTGCACCCACAACATTCAGCCCAAAACACCAAGATTCAGCCAAAAAAAGCCCTGCCAGGAGTTCCCCATCTCTGGTCTCCCCACTTTGGGGTTCTGGGGGTCCCCCCTCTCTGGGGTCCCCAGGGTTAGGGGTGCCAGGGGGGATTTGGGGCCCCAGGAGTCCTTTTAGCCCTGACTCTGCTTGTGAGGGAGCCCCCTCTCCAGGCTGCCTGTTTGGAGGCTCCAGGGGGGGTCTCTGAGCACCCTGAGCAAAGAGTGCAGAAAGGACTCCTGGGACCCCCAGCATTCCTAAGAGGGACCCTGGAGAGGGGGCAATCCCAGAACCCCAAAGGGGTCAGATCACAGAGTGGGGGACCCCTGGCACTCCCAGGATCTCCAGCAGCCTGGAAAAGGCAGAACCTCAGAGAGGGGCCCCCAAAACACAAGGCACCCCCAACAGCCTGGAGAGGGGAGATGCCCAAAACCCCAAAGTGGAGAGAGCAGAGAGAGCAAATTTCTGGGAGGGTTTTTTGGAGATGAATGTTGGTGCTTTGAATGTCTTTTGCCTTAATTTTCTTATTTTGGAGGAGTTTTTTTCCAAATCTTGATGGTTTGGGGTTTTAGGGGATTTGTGCCAGGAACCTCCATTTGGGGGGATGGGAGGATCCCAGGACTTTCCAGCATCCAGGGATTCTCCCCAACCAAAGCCCCTCTGGGGGTGACTCCCTTTGTTCCCTACACTGTGGCTCCTCACTCGCTTAAACTGTTCCCTTTTCCATGAGCATCATCCCCAATTTGCCCCTTTCAGCTTCTAGAAAAAAATCCCAACAAATAAATCCCATTTTCCTGCTTTTTAGGGCTGCCCACGTGTCTCACTGAACTTCAGTTCTCTCTGTTTCAGTTGTCATTTTGAGATCCCAGTTTGGGGGCCCTGGGATGGTTCTGGGAGGTCTGGGGGCAGTTTGGGGATTCTGGGAGGGAGTTTCGGGGTGTCTTGAGGTGGTTTGGGGGGCCTGGGGCTGTTTCAGGTGATCTGAGAGGGGGCTTGGGGGGATTTGAGGGCTTTTGGGCAGGTCTGGTGATTTAAAGAAAAACTAGATATTGATAGTAAAGCCCAGTTTTATTACAGCCTGGCCACGGCCGGGGCCACACAGGGGGCCCCAAACACGCGTCCACTGGTTATACAAAATTCAGCCCTTTTTAAGGAGTTGGCTCCAAATGTCATCTGTCACAGGCACTCTGTAGATTTACGTCATGGAATTTTTCCTTCTGTTGTTTACGTCTACTGTTTTTCACCCCCTCTTATGTCCAGGTTCTGCTTCTCCCCCCGCCCCTCTGTGTTAAAAAGCACCTTTCGTGTGCCTCGAGCTGCTCCTCCATCCCAGCGAGTCCCCTCATCCCGGCTGCACATCCCCAACCCATCTCTAGTTCTCTTTTTTATCTTAACTGCCCAGTGCTTGGGCAGGCCCCACTTGCAAACAGTTTCATTACTTTACATTCTGCAAAGTCTCAGCAAATTCAAAAGTTAGCAGCGGTATAGTTAAATTTTAAGCCATGTTATTTTGTCTTTGTTTCGCTTGGTGCTCTAGAAGGGGGTTTCGGCGCCTCCTGCGGTGGTTTGGGGGGTCTGGGAAGGGGTTTAGGGCAGCCTGGGGATGGTTTGGGGGCTCCTGAGAGAGGTTTGGGGGTCTGGGAGGGGGTTTGGGGCGGTCGCTGAGTTGTTTTGGGGGGCCCGGGGTGTTTCAGGGGCTCCGGAGAGTTCATGAGGGGATTTGGGGCATCCTGAGGGTCCGGGGCAGCTTGGAGGGCCCAGGTGGGGGTTTCAGGATCTCAAGAGTGTT
>VWZD01009291.1:949-15800 GCA_013396695.1 Sakesphorus luctuosus | reverse complement strand
CACTCTCTCACACTCACACACACACACACACACACACACACACACACACTCACACACACACAGAGATTGGTTGATTTGAACTAACTAAACAATCTAATGAGATGTGAATCCTGTCTCTCACAGCCGCTCTTTCTATTTTTCCAATAGGGTATTCTGGGATGTGTCCAGGTCCATGGCCACTACATCCAGCTTTAGCTGCTTTTAGCTGCTCCTGCATCTTCTTCAGATGAGCCTTGGTGATCCTCAGCTGTGCCCTTCCAGTGGCTCCTCCAGGCCCCTCAACTTCTTCTTCTTCTTCTTCATCATCATTTCTTCTTCTGTTCCTGAATTGAGAGGCCCAGAACTGGAAACTGTACTCCAGGTGAGGTCTCACCAGTGCGCAGGGGAAGAATCGCTTCCTGTTCTGTTGGCCACACTGATCCTGATACAGGCCAGGATGCCACTGGCCTACTTGGCCACCTGGACACACTGCTGGCTCCTGTTCAGCTGCTGTCAATCAGAGCCCCCAGTCTCTCTCTGCCTGGGTGCTCTCCAGCCACTCTGTGTCCAGCCTGTGCTGCTGCAGGGGGTTGTTGTGCCCACAGTGCAGGGCCTGGCACTTGGCCTTATTGAACTCCATGCTGTTGGATTCAGCCCGTCTCTCGAGCCTGTCCATGTCCCTCTGCAGGGCCTTTCTATTCTCCAGCAGATTGACAGTCTCCCTCTGACTTGGTGTCATCTGCACATTTACTAATGGCTCTATCCCCTCATCCAGATCATCAGTGAAGATACTAAAAAAGACTGGGCCCAACACTGATCCCTGGTGAACTCCATTAGTTACTGGTGATCAATTGATCGCAGCACCTTTTCCACCACTGTGAGTCCAGATATCCATNACACTGCTGGCTCCTGTTCAGCTGCTGTCAATCAGAGCCCCCAGTCTCTCTCTGCCTGGGTGCTCTCCAGCCACTCTGTGTCCAGCCTGTGCTGCTGCAGGGGGTTGTTGTGCCCACAGTGCAGGGCCTGGCACTTGGCCTTATTGAACTCCATGCTGTTGGATTCAGCCCGTCTCTCGAGCCTGTCCATGTCCCTCTGCAGGGCCTTTCTATTCTCCAGCAGATTGACAGTCTCCCTCTGACTTGGTGTCATCTGCACATTTACTAATGGCTCTATCCCCTCATCCAGATCATCAGTGAAGATACTAAAAAAGACTGGGCCCAACACTGATCCCTGGTGAACTCCATTAGTTACTGGTGATCAATTGATCGCAGCACCTTTTCCACCACTGTGAGTCCAGATATCCATCCAGTTTTTAACCCAGCACAGAGTGCTCCTGTCTAAGCCATGAGCTGCAGCTTTTCCAGAAGACTGCCATGGGAGATGGTGTCAAAGGCTTTGCTGAAGTTCAATGCAGACACAACCATGGTCCTCCCCTTATTCTCAAGTGCTGCCACTTGGTCAGAGGAGGAAAACAGGTTAGTCAGGCAGGACCTGCCCTCCTAAATCCATACTGGCTGTGTTTGATCTCCATCCATCTTGTATTTGATCCCCCTGTTTGATCTGCTCCATAACCTTGCTTGGCTCTGAGGTCAGGCTGACATGCCTATAGTTTCCCAGATCTTCCTTCTTGTCCTTCTTGTGGATGGGCATTATAGTGGCCAACTTCCAATCATCCAGGACCTCTGAGGTGAGCCAGGACTGTTCGTACATGATGGAGAGAAGANTTTTAACCCAGCACAGAGTGCTCCTGTCTAAGCCATGAGCTGCAGCTTTTCCAGAAGACTGCCATGGGAGATGGTGTCAAAGGCTTTGCTGAAGTTCAATGCAGACACAACCATGGTCCTCCCCTTATTCTCAAGTGCTGCCACTTGGTCAGAGGAGGAAAACAGGTTAGTCAGGCAGGACCTGCCCTCCTAAATCCATACTGGCTGTGTTTGATCTCCATCCATCTTGTATTTGATCCCCCTGTTTGATCTGCTCCATAACCTTGCTTGGCTCTGAGGTCAGGCTGACATGCCTATAGTTTCCCAGATCTTCCTTCTTGTCCTTCTTGTGGATGGGCATTATAGTGGCCAACTTCCAATCATCCAGGACCTCTGCGGTGAGCCAGGACTGTTCGTACATGATGGAGAGAAGCTTAGCAAATTCTTCCACTACCTTGCTTATCACCCTGTGCCACCTGGTCCCATAGACTTATGAGGATCCAAGTGGCTCAGCAGGGCACTCACTGCTTTCTGCTGTATTTTCAGATGGCTTCTTGGCTCCCTGCAAGCTCAGGAGGCCAGTTGTCCTGGGGCCAACCTGTCTTATTCTTGAAAACAGGCAAAGAAGGTGCTAAGTACCTTGGCCTTTTCCTCATCTTTGGTAAATATGTTTGCCCCCTCTATGCTGAACAAAGAATGGAGTGGGGGTTTGCCCCTCCTTTTGCTACCGATGTATTTATAAGAAGACTTTTTGTTATCCTTTGGGCAGTCCCGTGGTGTAATGGAGAGCACTCCGGTCTCTGAATCTGAAGGTCACGAGTTCGAGTCTCAGTGGGGACCGTCCCCGGCAATTAAATGCCTCCCTGCCATCCCATCCCGTCAGATCTCAGATGCTCAGCAGGGTCAGCCCCGGTTAGTACCAGGTGCTGTGACAGTCCCAAGGACTTCACTGTCACTGTCCAAGCTTGCTCGTCCGTGGCAAATGAACCTTAGGACTTAAATGGTGGGGCCAGTTCTGTGCACGTTGTGCCTCACCTAAAAAATCTACTGCACAGGCTCAAAGGGCATATCCACATGGGGTGAGCCCTTCCCAAATGTTTGTTCGTGAAGGTTGGCCATTATTATTATTATTATTGTTATCCTTTACAGAAGCTGCCAGAGTAACTTCAAATTGTGCTTTCTCTAATTTTCTTTCTGCATGACCTAACATGTAGCAGGAATGAATGAGGAAAGTAGCTCCTACAGTTTCTTGTGGAGCACCTCTACCTGAGACTGCACTGTGACCTGAGAAATGCTATTAGGTTTATAGAAATAAGCAATCACTCAAACATTTCTGGTTTAGTTTTTCCAAAATTAGGGGATGCGACTTCAACTATTCAGTTCCTGTTACTACTCATGAATTACTACAGTCTTTGTACACATCCTATGGAGATTTACACCCACCTCTACCGGAATGAATCTTGCACTGGTAAAAAAATTACTGTAGCAAGAAGACCTGTGTCAATTGACAGAACACAGCTGAAGAAATGGACACAGAACCCTACTCACTGTTCATCACAACACAGAAGAAATACACCGTGTCTTGGAAAGCATGATAAGAAACGAACATTACCGGTAGGACATTTTTCAGGTAGTCACTGACCACAACAGGAATTCTAGATCTAATGTTGCAGCCTATTGTAGTTTTGCTGACTTCTGTCAGACTATGCTTATTGTTGAATATTGTTTTATATGTTAGAGTGTATACTAGCAAGATAGGTAGAACTGTCATACAGACCTCCTCACATATATTGTTCCATCATGTTCAAAGTAGTCTTAAAAAAAAAGAATTAGGTAACCTGATTGAAAACTTCCCTCAATTTAAAATCAGAACATGATAAATCTCTGTGTACAGGGACAGAGGCAAAAGGCAACTAGACTGCCACTCTGTGGTGCAAGAGAAGTTAAGTCACAGGGTGAATTTTGGTGGTGCATCCCCTCCACCAGACTGCACTGTGATCTGAGAAATGCTTCTAAGGCCTTGGCCTTGACAAACAGCACTTGGGCTGAACTCCTCTTGAGCTTATCAGAAACACTGTCTGTCCCCAGGAACTCATGCTGTCTAACAAGCTTCAATTTCTTAATGAACAGCCTTAAAACTTCTTTGTCTTGGCTGAAAAACAACCCAAGCAGGACAGTGTATTTATTATTGAACTTTCAAGAATGTTTAGTGATTCTTTAAGTGACCTTAAAGCACTCATTCATGACAACCTGTAAAGAGCTAATGTAGAAGTAGATTTGTGCATGCACCTTCCGGTTTCCACAGCCTGATGTTTGCACTCCAACACATCTACTGGAAGCTGATGTGCTTGTAGGTTGCCTGAAGTAACCTGAACTTTACAGTTCTGTGTAATCAGTGGTACAGGTGTGCCAAACCTCCAAATACCCACACTCATGTGCCCANACGCATACACACACACACACATGCAGAGGCACACACATATACACAGACACACATAGATACACAGACACACAAACACACACACATCCTTGAGGCACTTTCATTTTGTCCCTGTGGCTGTTTTTCAGTCTGGAAGAGCTCTAGGGATTTTCTGTGCCAAATACAGATTCATCTCTGACTTCAGGATGTAGCAAGTGAAAAATCACAGAATAACACAATATGCTGAGTTGGAAGGGACCCATGAGGATCATCAAGTCCAGTTCCTGGCCCTGCACGGGACCAAATCCAAGAGTCACACCATGTGCCTGAGACTCTTGAACTCTGTCAGCCTTGGTGCTGTTACCATTGCTCTGGTGACACTGTTCTAGCACACAACCAGGCTCTGGGTGAAGAACCTTTTTCTAGTAGACAACATAAACCTTTTCCCTGACACAACTTCAGGCCATTCCCTTGGTTCCTGTCAGTGGTCACTACAGAACAGAGACCCATGCCTGCCCCTCCTCTTCCCCTCACAAGGAAGCTGAAGACTGTGATGAGGTCTCTCCTCAGCTGGTTATGCAAAGAAATTTGTCCTATGTGGACTGTGCAAATAGCTTCCTAGCTGGAACTGACGAAATACCCATTTTCCCTTATCCAACAGTCTCATTTCCAGAAGAAATATGAATGAGACAGTCACATTTGAAACAGGGCAGTGAAGGCCTGGGGTTAACTCGGATAGACAAATGGGTATTTCAAGCCAAGTTAAACTTGAACAGCATGGATCAGCAAATTGTTTACATAACATTAGTAATAGCTTTTCAGCATTTATTGCAGGTCTCTAAGTGGATGAAAAAATATTCTAAAACTTCTGGAATACTTTTATTTTTGTAAATAGCTTGCTCAAAAAATATTGAAGTGATTTTCATAGCTGACATAGACTGCTCTAGCTTTGCAGATACCATCTAATGCTTCTTGTTCCTCCTCAGCAACCACACAAGGAAAGGACACAGCTTTTCTTCTAGAAGAAGAAAAGGTACAAGGTTCTAGAAGGAAAGTGCTGACAGTCAAGTCAATATCACATTATCTGGTGGGGTTTTTTTCACTTTGAGCAGCAGTAACGACTATGACAGTTTGTCACATTAGCTTTTCAGTTACTTAAAAGGGACCAGCTGTTGGTTTATGTCTCTGAAGGAGCCCATAATGGAATTGCTGAAATATTTAAGGCATAAATGCACAAAATACTATTTCAGGCCTTAATATTGATGTGTGTCTGTCACTGAAAATTCCAAGATATTTCCCAAATGAAAAGTGGGATGAAGATTTTTCAGGTTTGTGAAAGCAATTTTTGGAACAGCTCCATTTCTATTTGAATTTCTACTCCAGTGACAGATATTGAAGGGATCCTTATGCTTAATAGTAATGTTGGCTCTTGTCCATTTCTTTCTAGCCATGGAATTCTCTGCATCTCAGCTGTAAATTCCATGACTGCCATAAGCTACAATTATTTCACAGAGTTACTAATCATTTAAATGCCATGCTGCTCTTCCCTGTTCTTTTTACGTTGAAACAGGAGTAAAATAGAAATAAACAAACCAGTCTCTTGTTATTAAAAAGACTGTGCAGCAAAAATCAGTGAGCAATCTCATTTCTCAAAATGCAATATATGAACTCATGCCTGTGATAGAGCCACTTATTTTTGAAATTCCCTTTCATTGAGAGAAAATCACATTATACGGCAATCTGTGTGCCATCAGAATAAACTGCTGCGAGTAATGGCATGTGTATCACTATGTGTATTGTACCATCAGTGTTTTGGGTCACTCTGTACTATTCTACCCCCTCCTGAGGAAAAAAAAATCTTGATAAAATATGCCAGCATGCCAGATTGAATTGTGTTCTGCATGTGACCCCCAAAGGAAAGAAGGTCATGGGACCATTCAAGCCTTATTTCAAGCACCTTTTAATGAGATTCTGAAAGGGCTGGGGAGGAGGGAAAGACCATTTGTCACTTTGGAAACAAAAGAAGAGTCAGCAGAACAGAATCTGAATGCAAATGAGGATTTTTCCCACTTGGGACAAGCTGATTTCCATATTAACTATTTTTTTATATTTCTCCAAATATATTTCCTTTTTTATTTTGTATACAGATGCCAAATTATAACAATAAGTCAAATTTACACATTTTCTAAAGAAATGCTGAGGATGAACCTAAACAGATTAATTATGTTACACTGCATTTTGATGGTTATAATTTCAAACAAAACTGAAATCTGTCAGAGCTCCTGACCTGTGCTCAGTGTGTGTCTTGTCTCTTACTTTGTCATTGCACAGTGAAGAAAGGCAGATGAGGTGGGAAGAAAATATAAAAGTATTTATTTAAATCATTTTTTGACACTACAATGCACAGGACTTTTCTGGGATGTAAATAACACACATTATTCATATAAAGAACTGGAAAAATAAGGAAATCTAAGCAGGTTGATATAGTTTCAGGTCCTTTTTAAAGTTGGGGTGCCCCTGCAACTTCCTGAAGTGCTCTGAGGAATTCCTGAGCATTGCTGATGGTGTTTAGTCTCTCCTTGATTGATTCTATGTGAATCCAGAGAAAAGAAGACTAAGAAGGGATCTTATTCACGTGTATAAATACCTGATGGGGGTGAATAAAGGAGTTAGAGGCAGACTCTCCTCTGTGGTAAAGAGTGAGAGACAGCAAGTACAAAAAAGTACAAGAAAATACATTTAAACGGATGGGGAAACTCTCTTTATTATGAAATTGTGTCAGCACTAGAACAGGTTATCTAGACAGTTTGGAGCCTCCATCATTGGAGATATTTAAGCCCTGACTGGATGTTGTCCTGGGTAGTCTGCTGTTGCCAGCCAGTGTCTGCACAGGGCTTTGGACTAATTGATCTCCAAAGGTGCCTTCCAATCATAGCAATTTTCTGTGATCCTGTGTTCAAGCCACCCTTTGGAAGCCATGATCTTCTGACAGGGAACTCCTTGCAAGTGAAGGGTACAGTTTTACCATCACTTTCCCAGTCCTGCTTAGTATAGTGTTCTCTAATTGCCTCAGCTATGCCAGAGTCATCCCAGCAGGACCTGCAGTTGATGGATGAACTGAGACTTATATCATGAATACTGATTTATGCATCCCCTGTAAAAATCTGTTTTCTTTTTATTCCAATTTTAAATCTGGCCTTTGCCCTTCAAAGCAGGTGTTGGAGGAATCAGACATCATCAGAGTGCTCATGGCATTCAATAGTATGACCCAGACCGCTCCTGCCCTCAGAAATCAGAGGTGGAGCCAGCAGCAATAACACTGATGTGTGACACTTGGTTTCCCTCTTCTCTGCTGTTAGTTCTTCTGGACCCCAAATAATACAGAGGTTGTGTAGACCTTCACAACCCTCCCCCTCTCCCCTGGTATCATTTTCTCTTACTGTTGTCAGCTTTTTCCAGTCATAAATGATAAGGAATTTCAGAACTATATGAACAGATTGTCTTCTCAGTCATGCAAATATTGACATTGTTTTCATTCCCCTTCAGCTCCTAGATCTGTGGATTTGTCCTTATCCTTAGCAATTAAAACATCTTTCCTGAGGCAAACAAAAGAAAAATAATACAATAATAAAATGAGAGTGCTTGCATCTGCCTGATGTTATCCTGACACCAGATGATGACAGATACTTTAAACAACAGAAGACCTTCATTGAAATACAGATTCAAAGGGAAGGAGGCAATTCAAAGTAGGAAAAAAACCCTCTGCTCACCGGGGTTTGATAATAATTATCACAAAATTAATTACTCACCCTTCATAGGAGTTGAGCAATTATACCACTTAGATCTTCTGAGTTCTGTATGTTTATTTATTGCTAAATTAATTAAATACAGAGGTTTATGACTTTGCTACCTTAGTGCAGTCACACTAACAGAAATCCTACAGGCACATAAATGAAGCATCTGGAAATCTTGGATGAGTATGATAGTTGTGGTGTTCACCACTAACCATCTATCCAAGCCCTCCTCTGTCTACCTGGATTACACACTTCAGGCTATCAGTGGGGGGAAATGTTATCTGTCTTCCTTTGACTCAATGCTATAAATAGTTTTGAAGCATCACTGTTGTGAAGCAACCTGAGATAACTCCAACTCTGCAATGTCTTTTGGCACTCTCTCTGTCTGGGGCTAAACTGTGACATTATGAAAAATACTGCAGGAACCACACAAGGATAGCACCACTAAAAGAGAAGAGACTTTATTGTGGTGAGCATGCAGCACCATTATGCAAGGAGATTTCAGTATGAATAAAACCAGGGCTGAAGCTGCCAAGTTTTCCAAGGGGTGTTGTCAGTCTAATCTGTCATGTGTTAGAGAAGACTTTGTGATGATAGACAGCAGTAGACAACAAAATCTCAGAGGTAAGCTGCAGTTTGCTTGCTTTTCAGAGAAGGGTGACACCCACAAACATTAGAAAGGAAAATATCACTGTGAATATGAATGGATTATAAGACTCATTAATATCCTTCTTTTACCACACTGCGAAATTATCTCTGTGACCAAAATATTGCAAAACTATCTTTTAAAAGACAAGGATGTTGATCAGTTCCTGCCTGACAGCTCCTGTGGGTCAATTTCCCTTTTAATTAGGAACAACTATCTGTGCTGTGTTTCATCTAGTCCTTGCTTATTCACCAAATATCTTCTATAAAATGAATAGGAAATTGCAGTAGTCAGACATTCCAAGAGATGCTGCCTCCACCATTCCAAGAAGGGCTGCTTAATAGATTTCTCACAGAAGCCATTGATAAGGTGGGGATTTGTGCTGAGGCAGCATCTCTGTTTCATAAAAATGGAACAAGCCCTTCTGGGTCTCTTAAAAGCAAGTATGCTCTGCCAAGCTTTAATTACCACTGATAAGCTCTTTACCAAGCTGCAAGGTTTTTTTAAATCTCTATCTGAAGGACTCAGAAGGTTATGTTCTTTGCTAATGACGGGTATTAGTGCACAGTTAGGGGAGAGCAGTACTCTTCTGTTTTCAATTTTCAAACTATTGCTATAATTACAAAAGCTCAGGCACACTGTATTAGACATGTACAGTGCTCTCAAGAAAGTGGAAAAATGAAAAAGTGAAATCTGCCCTTCTGCTTTCCCCTGTTAGGGTAGGGAGCCACATGAAGTGACATCGGTGAAGAGTTTCCAGCTCTTCAGTCTTCCAATCCATACACACAGGTACTCAAGTATCTGTATGGTTGATGTCAGCAGATTTTTAAGTGCACTAGCACATAACTTTCTTATCAATGTGTGAGTATTTTGCCTGCAGTGAGGCTATAGAAGCCGAATGTGAGGCCCTCAAAAGCTAAGAAATAAGTGGCTTAGGGTTGTCTATTAGCAACAGCAGTTCAGCTCTGACAACCATGGTTAATGGACAGTCTCTGAGGGTGACACAGGTAGAGCAGGAAGGACTGGGCCTCAGATATTTTCCGTCCCTGAGCTCCCCCTATAATCTGGCCATTCTCTGTCAAGAGCAATCTCCAAGAGCAGTAATGGAGCATCCATCCCATGTGGGGTTTTGGTAGAAGCACCACATGGTGTCTCTTCTCTCAAGTCAAGACTGTCCATAAGTTGTCTTTATAGAATCATAGAATCACAGAATCACTAAGGTTGGAAAAGACCCTTAAGGTCATTGAGTTGAACTGCTAACCCAGCACTGCCAAGCTCACTAGACTTTTTGACTCAACCATCTAAAGCCTTGATGGTCTTTGTGACACATTAATAACATCTTTACATCTCTTCAACATGTACTGTCAGTTGCAGTCCTTCAGTGGCTGACTTCTTTGCCTCTGGAATTAGAAACTGCTCTTTTGTGTAAGATTTTCATCCCTTTTCTCTTGTCTATATTTCTGTATTTTTCTAATAGCAGGCTTAAATTCACATAAACAGATGTATCTCATTCTGTTCTCTGAGGACAGAAAAGCCACTAGTCCATGTCTATGTGTCTCATGCATCAACACCTGAGTCCATGTAGACTCTCAGGTGCTGACTCTCTCAAAGTCTGAATTTTTTTTCTGGCAATAAAACACATCTTCAGTTTCTCTTTCATTTTTCATATCCAGACTTCCTGAATTCTTTTTGTGATTTATATGGCTATGGTCTTATTTTTCCAACTGTTAGGTCTCTTATTTACAGAATTTTACTTATATTTTAATTGGTTTTCCTACACACTAGTAAAAAATCTGAAAGTAATGCTATTTATAAAATAACTTCCTTTGGGCTGTCTTCCGTACTTTAGATGTTTGCCTAACAAAGGGGAAGAGTTTGTCCAGGAGAAAATATTTTTTTTGAGCATTGAATAAATTCGCATCTCAGTGCTGAAGACACTCAACCCAGTCAAAACCATTCTGTGCCATTAATCCCCAAAAACACTGCCAAAAGACACCATTTTCTCTCCAAAAGGAATTAAAAAGTGGTGATGCCTGGAGAGGAAATTGTTAAACAATGGGTTAGAATGTGTATCTGGTAATTGTTTCTATTCCTCTAGTTCTCTTCCAGCTTTGCCCAGCAGAAATTTCTCCAGAGGCTGCTGCAGAGGTTATTGCAAATATATGTTCACTGACACTGACTTTGTCTGCAGGAGCAGCTAAGGTGACTGGAGAATAGTCACATATAAAAGAACAACAATTGCAAGTCANTTCTGTGAATTTGCTACCATAATGTCAGTAAAACTTGACGGTACTTCAGCTTTCTGGATCACCCAAGAGGACATGGATCCTTCTCTTTAAAAAAAGGAATCACAGATGAGTGTCCTTAAACAGACTACCAACCACTTCTAGCAAAAACTTGAATTCATTGAAAATTTTGAAGGACACTTTTTATTCTTTTGCTCCCTTTTTGATTGTAAAATCTATCTATCTTTTGTAAGGTCTATCTTTATCTATTTATATGTGAGAACTTACCATGCCCTAATGCGGAGTTTATGCAAGTTTAGAGATTATTCATGTTTATGGTATCTGTCCTGAGCATATTGACTTGTTTTCTGTCCACAGTTGCAGACAGACACTTTCAGGTCACTTGAAAATAAAAAATACAATTTTTGCATAAATGAAGAGTAGTTCCTTTCTGTTGTTTTAACCTCAGAACATATATAAAATTGTCCATAACCTACCTATATTATTGTCTGAATGAGGAGGGAAATCAAAAGAATTGTATACAGACAGGCAGAACAGAACTCACAGCTGAATTTTACCATTTACATGTATAGCAAGAAAGAAAGTATTTCCAGTTATTTATACCCTTGGGGCATTATACATATGAGTAACATTTAATTCTTCTGCTGGTACTTTAAGAGCTTGGCATCAGAAACTACTTAAGTAAATGCACAAACTTCCATTTACTATGATAAGATACGGTTTGATTTTGTGCTCCACTGCTGTCTTAAAGTTTTTTGTTCAAAACTAGGGGATGTATCAAATTATTAGTAACATTACATTAAAAATATTCACTCCAAGGCCTAAATACTTGATAAAAGAAAACCTGAAGGTATATCTCTATAGCTGACTAGAATGAGACTGAGAAAATTTTAAAAAGAATGACTATTATGTTTAGATTTTCCTTAAATTTTTTTATCTGTAACAACTAGTTTCAGAGTCAGGTTCTGAAGAAATCTGGATGCCATAAGTAACAAAAGCACAGATTTTATTATATGGACACTCAGTTAAGGAAAGTGCCAGCTTTAAATGCATTTGGAACACTGTAGTGTTTATTTTTATTGAGGCTTTAAAAACCAGGCTGCACATCCTATAGGTTTCAGTGGCAGGTGACACTGGACTCCAAGGAGAAAATTGTTTACAGAACCACAGCAGATCTGCTTTCGGAGTAAAAGATAGAACCTTGATAGTGCAGAAGGTTTTCTCGAAGACAAGGCTTAACCTCTGTTTCAGATCAAGTCCCAGTCCCCAAATAAATGCAGGCAGCAAACTGCAGTAGGAATTGAAGTTGATTATCCAAAGTTTTGACTATGCCTTCCAAAACCAGAGACTGGAGGGCAGGAGGTAGCTCAGGTGTTTATTCAGGCTCTGGTGCTATTTAATGTCACTCATGAGCTCTACCCTTGCAGGCTCCTTCAGCTGTGGGCCATCTCTTGGTATGAGCAGCAAAACTGGGCACAGTCCTGAGCTCACCTGGAAGTCAGAGCACAAAGAATAAAATATGTCTCATATATAGGTATCTATATATCTATGCAATTTCTTTTAAAGGAGGATGTTTTCCAGCTATACACGAGTTTTAAATGGACAATGAAATTTGAAGCTGTAAAGCAAAACAAACCCCAGAGCACAACATGATATGATTCTCACTGGTAGGAAACAATGTTTTTACATGAAGATGACAAGTTTTATACCCACACTTAACATGGTGTGATGTTCAATTGGCCAATATTCTTACATATACAAATAAATGCTAGGCTCCTAGTAGAAGTGCTCCATGGTGGGTTAAGCTCTCAGTGGATGAATAATTCCACTAATATGGTGGAGGGGTTTTTCACGCTCCCAGGAGCAAGGCTAGGAAAGCGGCGAGCCGCAGGCGGTGGCGCTCCCTAGGATCATGCCCCTTAGAAGCTAGGGTCGACTCCTCCCACTCCCGGCCGGGAGACCCCTCTGGACGGAATAGATCCACACCAGGCGAGAGTCCACGAGGAAAAGCATGATTTTAATGGAGCGCGCTCGCTTATAAGGGGGCGCGCACAAAGTTCCCGGATGAGGGCGGGGAAGAGGGGCGGAGATGGGGAGGAGACGGGGAGGAGTCGCACACTCCATTGGGTGCCTGCAAACGAAGGGGAGGAGGGAAGGGAGGAGCGTCGAAGGGACCAATAGGGAGAATGAGGTCGGTGGGAGAATTCCAAGGGTCTGTGGGAAGGATTCCAGGGGTTTGTGGGAAGAAGAAACATGGGTCGTAGCCATCTTTTAAGGGTACAGTGTCCATCCGGAAAACCTCATGGTCCCGATCCTGTCGCTGCATGCGCTGCCCGGGGTCCCGGGCCTCAGTGTCCTCATCTGCCCGGTGCCTGTAATTCTTTCTCAGTCTGGTCTCCTCCAACATTAACCTTTTTATCCTGGCAGGTGCTCATCAAGCTGCTTTCCAATTCCTCTTCCTCAATAGGACTGAGGGAGAAAATAAGATGAAATAGTTCAAGGAAATCACTTACTAATTACTGTCAAGGGCAAAATTCCTTTGACTTGGGGACAATTAATTTATGGCCTAGCAAAACAGATCTGAATGGTGAGCGAGAAAGTAAAACTCTCCAAATTTGTTTAACCTATTAGGTCCTTCAGAAAAATCCCCCACATTTTTGTGACTGTTCTGTGTTGAATGAACAGAACAGAACAAAACAGGACAAGAGAAATGTGAAATTCAGTTCTCTGTATTGACAGGGAAAACCTGATCAAAGACCACTAACTTTGTCATGGACTCACATCTTACAAGGAACACAGCTGGGCCAAACACCTTCTCAGTAACTGTAATTGGCCACATTTATGGTGCCATTACTACTCTGGTCCCTCTGATAGGAGGGAAGAAAAAGGGACAAAAAGAAAATAAAAATGGCATGGGGGAGAGGTGGAGGAAGAAAACCCAAATGCAGCTCATATCACAACTCCATATATTGTTTTTCAGAAGTTTTCCTTCTGAAAATATCTGGAAATAGCTTTATCCCTAAAGTTAAGAAGTTAAAAAAATTACTTGCACTTCAATAGCCGCTCTCAGAAAATTAGACTAGCTGAGTCAACCCATAGGGGAAAAAAAGCTAGGTAAAACAAAAAAATCCCAAACAAAACAACACACAAACAAAGTGGAAAACAAGCACCACACCCAAACCACAACACACGCTTTCTGTAACCTCAGTGATCCTCTATGTAGGCTATGGCAGATGCAAGCATATCTTACGAAAGACGAATATTTAGCACGTGCAGTTTATTGTCTCCTCAGTTATGCAATAGGGCAAAGTCAGAGGAAAGACTTTCATCTCTGTCTCCAAGAATACTCACAGAATCACTGAAGGGACCCACAAGGATCATCAAATCCAATCCTTAGCTCTGCAGAGGACCATCCCGAGAAGCATTGTCCAAACACTTCTTGAGCTCTGTCAGGCTTGGTACTGTGACTACTGCCCTGGGGAGCCTGTTCCAGTGCCCAATTGCCCTGTGGGGGAAGAACCTTTTCCTAACATCCAACCTAAACCTCCTCTGACACAACTTCAAGCCATTCCCTTGGGTCCTGTCACTGTCAGGATAGAGAGAGATCAGTGCCTGCCCTTCCTCTTGTCCTCACAAGGAAGTTGTAAGTGAAATGAGCTCTCCCCTCAGTCTCCTCTTCTCCAGGTGGAACATACCAAGTGCTCTCAGCCCCTCCTCACAAGGGCTTCCCTCCAGGCCCTTCACCATCTTCGTGTCCCTCCCGTGGACACTCTCTAATGGCTTAAAATCTTCTTTTTATATTGCAGTGCCCAAAACTGCCACAATGTTCAAGGTGAGGCCCCCCCAGCACAGAGCAAAGCGTGACAACCCCCTCCCTCACTTGGCTGGTGATGCTGTGCCTGATGCCCCCCAGGACACAGCTGGCTCTCCTGGCTGCCAGGGCACTGCTGACTCATATTCAGCTTGCCATCCACCAGGACCCCCAGGACCCTTTCCCAGCACTGCTCTCCAGCATTTCATTCCCTAGTCTGTCTGTACATCCAGAGTTGCCCCATCCAGAGTCC
>VWZD01009290.1:95609-108016 GCA_013396695.1 Sakesphorus luctuosus | reverse complement strand
TGTTACTAGTTTGCTTGAACCTATATTTGCATTCGAAGGCAAATATTTTGTTTAAATCCATTTATTGTTGTAGATATTTCCCAATATCTAGGTACTAAGATGATCTATAAAAAATTTCCCGTATTAATGCATAGAAAGTTTTTGATATTATCTTGACTACAGACAACTGCAACAGTGCACATACTAATAATAACAGTTAAGTGACACTCAGAAAATCAATAATAAACTTTTTGTTCTATAATATATTGATTAGTTCTTTAAAAAAAAAAAATCACATATGTAGCCCCTCCATACACACACATTCTTAGAAATTAAGATTTTATTTCTCCCCGAATCTGTTAACAAATCATACCACACTGTAGTGTTAAACTTCAGTCATGCATATCAACCACTTGGAGATGTCATATATACTTGCTTCTGACATCAGTACAACACTATAGACAACTCAATAGAGCGCCTAGTTAAAACAGCCATAAAATTTGGGACCTAGTCAGCTGACCAAACTCACATGTACTCTCTGAAGTTCACTGATTTTATTGGTTATGTCTTTATTGGCTGATTAAAATGTCCACACTTGAATGGCTAAGTTTTTAAAGCCTGTATTTCATGTCCAAAAATGTGTTTGCTTTCCATCTGTAATAGTATCTAGAAGATTCATTTTGATGCTTCATACGTATCTTCCTTGATGTACTGATCTTCCAACATCTTCATTGTATTTGCACAGCTTTTCATTGTGCAGGCAAGAATCTAGGAAGATTTTGTCTGAGAAAAATAAAACATAAAAGAAAAAGATGGAAGATTCTACTCTCCGTCTTTCTAAGATAGGCAAATGAACTCAGAATCTATGTGTTTTGTTGTTTTTTTTTCTCTAGTGAGTGTCAGACTATCCAATATCAAGGACCTGATACTTCCCCATAGTCTATGTTAAACATGGATGAGAGCAATTATATGTAGGTGATCTAAAATAAATTAATAAATAAACCCACCATCAAACCTCTAAAAGATTAGCTAAAGACATTAGTTTTCTATTTGTATTTTGTGGGGTATATACAAGGCCCCTCAGATGCCAAGAAGGCGTTTTGTAAACTACACTTCAGTTCACAAGGAAAAGAGGAATAGCAGATGAAGGATATCATGACCCTTTTCCAGTACAGGAACAGATGACCCATGGGCGAATATTTGGCCATCTAGAGATAAATGGAAGGCTTACCAAGCAAACAGCACCTTAGAATTATGCCTGGTCTTTAGAAAATGGGATGTATTTTAAAGTGAAAAATGTTGGTCCATTGTCTTCAGATACTTCAGATACACTATAAAACTTGTAATTATTCCCTCCTTGTCAAAATGTTTTTGTTTTCAGCTTACAGCTTTACAAGCCAATCTACTATTTTTAATGTCTCATCCTATATAAACAAACTTTTTCTCTGATTTGAGAAAGTTTACTTTGTTCTTATGTCTATGCAAATGGTATTTTTGTTGAATATCCTTTTTTTTCCCTTCACTATTCTTAGATAAGAAATCTGCAAATGGGTAAAAACTTTTTGTCTTTGAAACAGTGTTTGCCTATTTTTTCCATTAGTCTGTAGAGAGAACTTTGTTCACACATAAGTCTGTTATCTGCTTTTTACAAAGTAACTTCTAACCTTGGCTTTTATCTTTCATAGACTTATAATTTGGGGGATTTATGAGCATGTGCGAAACCAAGAAATATGCATTTTACTTTCCATTTAGGTCTCTGCTGTTCACAGCAAATTATTGTTGAACTGAAAAAATCAGTTTTTATTAATAGCTTGGTTATAATTTCATTGCTCACGAAGCACCCCAAGTGACAGTACTCAAAAATTATATCTGTTGTTTATCCGGGTGTAAGTATAGGATCATTAAATTCATACTTTTGATTAGTCCTATTCAGTGAAACTCCAGCTCCCCTTAGGCATATAATACCTTTGGGACAAATAGTTTATCACCACTGTTAAAGCTAGTTCAGAGTGTGTGAAAATCTACTTCTATGGTGGATGGTTAGTATGTTTTATAGGATTTTATCTTCTGTCTGCCTTTCTCTTTCAGTCTTCCTGAACGAAGACTTCCGCTACATCCCTCCTCACTTCTTCCTTTGTTCTTCTGCACATCCCCTTTTCCTTTCTCCTTCCTTTGACCCCTAAACCAAACTCCATCCCAAACTGCACTTTGAACCATTTTCTTATACCTTAATGAAACAACATTATCTGCTAGCCAATTTTATTCTAATCTACAGAAATGCTGTAAGGGAGGTTTCAGGAACTACAGACCAGTTAGTCTAACGTCAGTTCCTTGGAAAGTTATGGAGAATGTTACACTGGGTACTAATGGAAGGTATTTAAACACTAATAAAGTCATCAGGCACAGTCAACCTGGGTTCACAAAAGGAAAGTTCTGTTTCGTCAATTTGATATCCTTCAAGATATCACTCCCATACTGGATGCAGGAAAAGTGTTGGCTGCAGTTTTCCTGGATTTTAATAAGGCTTTTGATACTGTTCCTCACACCATCCATCTGGACAAGTTGTCTAGATGTGGAATGTGTGGGTTCATGGTGACATGTGTGAAGAACTGGCTGAAGTGCAGAGTTCAAAGTGTTGGAGTGAATGGGACTATATCTGGCTGGTGACCAGTCACCAGTGGTGTTTCTCAAGGTTCAGTTCTAGGGCCAGTCCTGTTCAATCTATTTATCAATGATCTGGATTTACAAGTTGAATGCACCATTAACAAGTTTGCTGATGATGCCAAACTGGGAGGTGCAGTTGACTCCTGAAAAACAGAAAGCCTTGCAGATGGACCTAGATAGATGCTATGATTAATGGGATGGAATTTGACAAGTTAAAATGCAAATTCTGCCCCCAGGACAGAGTAACAGTGGACATAAGTATAAACGAGGAGTGTCTGGAGTGCAGATCTGCAGAAAGGGTTCTGGGGGTGCTGTTCAGCAGCAGCCAGTGTGAGTCAGCAGTGTGCCCTGGCAGCTCAGAGGGCAAACTTCATCCTGAGGTGCATCAGGCATGGCATCTCCAGCTGGTCAAAGGAAGTGATTGTCTGTCTCTATTCAGCATTAGTGCATCCTCACCCTGATTACTGGGTGTAGTTCTGGGCCTTGTAGTCTAAGTAGGATGTGAAAGTCCTTCAGTGTGTCCAGAGCAGGGTAACAAAGCTGGTGAAAGGAATGGAAGGAATGTCTTATGAGGAGCAGCTGAATACTTTGGGCGTGTCTAGTTCGGAGAGTAGAAGACTGAGGGGCAACTTCATTGCTTCCTGCACCTTCCTGAGGAGGGGAAGTGGAAAGGAAGTTTCTGTTCCCTTGTTCTTGGTATTCAGTAACTTGATGTCATAGGAATATTTCATAAATGCACTTGAAGAAGTTGAGATTAGGCATTAGGAAGCATTTCTTTACTGAAGGAGTGATTAAACACTAGAGCGGGTTTCCTGGAGAGGTGGTTGATGCCCCATGACTGCCAGTTTAAGAAGTGCTTGGCGTTAACAATTTGGTCAGCCCTGAAGTCATCAAGCAGTTGGACTAAATGATTGTTCTAGGTCTCTTCCAAATGAAATAGTCTATTCTAGCCTATTCTCTTCTATCTTAGCCAGTCTTTATGTTTTCAGGGAGATTTATTGGAAAGAAATAGTCAGGTAATTAATTATGTATACAAAAACCTTTTCCCTTAGAAGAAAAGGTATTGTGCAGATACATGCTTTTAAATAACAGTGAGCAAAATATCAACTTCAGAAGACTGTGAATATTCTAGTTTTGATTTTGTTCCTACTCCAGTATTGTTTTTGAGGCTGCACTTGTATTGAGGTTTAAAAATGTTAAGACCACAATAAGCTCAAGTATTCAAAGGCTACATCTGTTCAAAGCTTACAGATGGTCTTTTGTGTTATCTCTGGGCACTGTGTAATTATATGTGACACTGTGCTTCTCAGGGAGGTGTTGCAATGTACAGATATATTACAATTCAAATTTTACAAAGGATTTTCCTTAATACTTATTATTATCTATTCCTCAGTGTATGCACCATAACCTTAACATCAAAGATTAAGTTTTTGTGCATTGATTTGTACTTGTTGTGGAATCCCTACAATTGAAAAAGACCATATTTTTAGGTTAAAAATACTGAAAAGCTTTCCTTCTCTTTCTGCATAATTTAATAGAGGAAAAAGAACCACAAGTTTCTAAGTTTTTCAAACCATGTCACAGAAAATAATCTTTTTGATATTTGCATAAAATAATATATATACTAAAAATGTGCTTTCTAGTAACATCAACACAAACCTTTTGGTTCATGCTTGCTTCTTTAGTATTCTTAGACTTTCAAGTTTATCTCTTCAGTGAGAATGCCTTCTTTCTTCCTTTGCAAATAGGTTAGCAGTCTTAGAAATGCTTATTCTATTTGACTCCAGAATCTCTCTGGTTTGCCTCACAGAGTAAAGATGAAAGGGTTAAATACAGCAATGTGAATCCAAAGCTGATTGAGAAAGCATGTGGAATTTCTTATGGATGAGACATATACACCTGAGTATTGAAACAAAAAGGAAGAGAACTATCTTGAATTATTTATTCTCCTGGATTCTAACATCTCTTTTCTCAAAAAAAAAGCAAAAAAAAAGCTTTCTGTTGAATAAATAGCCAATTCCCAAAGGTATACCTGATACAGTTGAATCTTATTAATACTAATATGAAGGACAGGGAGATTTTATGCAACCAAAACACTATTTAATATATGAGGGAAAAGTGGCAATATTGTAGACAATTTTTTATAAAGGAAAAATAAAGAAAATATATAGTGTTTTGCTAGAAGTACATTATACTACTTTATATTTTCAATTCTCTAGATGCATAGCTTGAACATTGGTAATGTTTCTAATTTTAAATAATCTTTGTACTACAAAGAGTGAGGAATCACCATTGTATTGATGCAATTCCATGGTAACTGGTAAGCATTTGTCTGCATTGTTACTTAGAACAAGTAAGAATAGGATAATTACATAACTGCTTCTACTTTCTACAACAAACAGATCCTTGCAAATAAATGTATAGTTTGCTGGCAGTCAACTGTTTTCATCCACATTCTCAGTACCTCTTGACACTTTTGTTAATAAGAGCTTCCTACATTCATCAGGACAACAGCTGAGCAGGTTTTGTGTTCCTTATTTATAAAGCTTACTGAAAATTCCTCTGTACCTACTAAACAGAATTTTGCACACTTAAAAGTATATGAAAAGCAAAATTGGTCAAATCATGATGTTCTTCCTCTTTTCTGTTGAGTTTTTATTTAGTCCTTACTAAGCATTCTTTGCGTGAGTTCTGGGTTCCCAGTCATATTTTAGAGCAATTCAGCTCCATTGGAGCTATGCACAGTATTTATTGCAGTAGAATTGGAATTATGAAGTCTAATTAAAACTGCTGTTTTTCAGAAAAAAAAGAATTCTTTTAGTTACACTTAATTAGTGCAAAGATTTTTTCAGCAGTTTGTATTCAGCAAAATCATTACCACTGTTTTTCTTAATTTCAGTGACTTCGGTGATATCCTGTATATTTAAAAACTAAAATAACAATTGAGCCTTCTGTTTATCCTGTTCCATGGAAATATTTTGACCATAGTGAACGGTTTCTCTTAGTTACCATTACAATTCAATAGGGGAAAAATAAAAATAAAGAAAACAAAATAATAAAAATAGTTGAAGGCAGAATTTGCTGACGTTTTTAATCTGATCTTTAACTTCATTTTTCTTTCAGGATGGGAATCACCATAAATGCCTTCTTATGTCAAACAACTGTTGGTATTAAAAGAAACCTTTCCATGCATACCTATCAAGTACTTTTTGCTTAATATAGCCATGAAACTGCACAATTAACAAGGCCAATGTAGACTTAAGTAAAATGACTTGCACACTATGAACTTCATTCTAGTAAAAAGCCCCAGCATTTTGACCCAAACTGCTTACTGCTCTTAAGCATGGTGCTTTATCTTATTTATTTCTGTTTACCATGTGTTTCTGTAGACTTGCTTAAATGTTTATAGTATTGACTTTTGAAATTGGGCTGTGTGAATATTGCTGGGGTTTTTTTTTTATTTACTTCAAATAAGCAAACATCCATAACAAGAGGAAATATTAATAACTGATGTATAAAGAAAATATAATAATTTAAAATGTCATTCAGGCAGTTTTGAAATGTGTTCCAAGAAGATAAAAGAAACAAAGAAGAGATTAAAAAATAAATAAAACATTGATTTTTTGAAAATTATTTCTGACATTTATTGAATATGGAATATCAATTTTCAGTAAAAGGTAAAGCAGCAAGCAAAAGTGCATTATATTTTATCCCTTAAGACAATATTTTCAATGGAAAATGGCAAAATCAAACCAGATTTTCAGAAGCACTGGTGGCATATGGACATAACGGTTTTTATCTTGCATGCATTTCTATCAATTGAGTTCAAAATCTGAACTTTTTCTTTGTAGGCAGACCTCAAGACAATGATTTATTTACTTGCCATCTTTCAACCAATTGCTGTAATATGTTTTAAATGGGATTATGTCAAAAGATAAATAGAAAATGTTAATAAATCCAAATGTTAGTGGCTGATTTCATATAGATACATTACATCAATTATCAAAGAATGTATTTTGTTTTCAAAATACCAATTTCCAGGTAAAAATCCATCATTGTGTGGAGTTTCCAGTCTAAGAACCATTTCTCTTCTCATGCACATGCCGAGATCAACCAAAGAATGTAATTTCCAGATGATCTTCAAGTTATGTGAGGCAACCTTGTTTTGTCTTGTAATCTTGTAAGCAAGCAAAAATATCAAGGGGAAGACTTTAAGAAAACCTTACAACTAACCAAGTGACAGTAAACTAAGGCTGAATTTTTTAAAGCAATTTGATGATTTAGGCAAATATTCAATGCTCATATCACATATGAGAATAAATAAAATTACAGTACTCTATATCTTACCTGAAAAAAACCAAAACAACAAATCCACAATCATGTTGAAATAGACCATTTTCTGCAGAAAGACCTCAAAAAGGGAAGAGATGAAAGAAACATAAAAATAGCAGCAATTCACTGCAAAAATACTGTTCTAGAAATATCTCATGACTTTATAAATTATCTGGAAGAGAGAATAAACTGTTTATCAGTGAAAACTGCATATCAAACTGGGGTGGAATTGTCCAGCATTAGTCATAAAAGAGGAATAGGAAACTAAAGGATATTCAAACATGGACAAAGACAAGAATAAAGCCATCCTGGGGAGAGAAACAGATAATATAACCAAGGAAAACAAACCAGCATGCTCGTTGTCAGCTGGAAGGCAGTAACACTAGAAAGAACAAGGTTTATTGTCATCACAGGGGACAGCTACATTTCCATGAGCACATCAGGAAAACACAGCAGAAAGACTAATGCAATGCTGGGCTTCTTGTACAACAGAACATTAGTAATGACCATTATAGACCCTTAGAAATGTGATCCAAGTGTGACCACATCCTGTTACGTTACCTGGATTGATTAGAGTTATTTATGCAGTTATTACAAAGAGGTTCAATGAAATAATAGGAAAAGAAAAACAAATAAATGTAAAAGATAGCCATTTAACTGCAGTCATAATTGTTATTCTGTCTAAATGGAAACCTTTTTTTCCCCCCTAGAAGTAGTAAAGTACCCATGCTTTTAAAGACTAAAACCTTAAGATATCTGTGGAGATCAGTCCTTCTTAGCCTGACAAGAGGGACTGTTTAGTGGGTGCTTTCATTTCACATTTGGATGTTTCTGGAAAGAGGAGGTAGTTGCTTTGTATTACATATTTGAAGTTTGGCTTCATTCTGTAGGTCCATATCTTTGTAACAGCTAGGTTTCCAGCATTGTAAAAAAGTAATTATCCTGTATTATTATGCCACCAAATCAACTGAAGAAATCACCTGTCTGGCCAAGGAGCACATCCATTGGCACAGTGACATGAGACTGTGAGTAGGAATTATTTGTTTATTCTGTGACTGATGCTGCACACTGAAAGGAATTTATAAAACGTAAAATACTAAAATAACTTTCTGTTTCTGGCAGTATTTGTTCTTGACTTTATATCATCATTTTTGTAAAAGCATTTTTCTAAACTATACTATTAAAAGGTCCTTTCAAGAATGAATATTAAATCTCTAACATTGCTACTTTGCTTCAAGAAATTTTCATCTGCCTTATCCAACTCATTCAGATTACAGATATGTCTCATGCCAGAGGAGTTTTAAATGCCCTCCCCATAACTTGTCACATCTCAAAGGCAGCTCCAGACTTCAATTCTGCCTCCTACCCAGTTTAGACAAAAGAGAGAATAATGACACTGAGAGTCTTCTGCTAATAGAGCCACTGAATGCCTAGGTATTTCCCTCACTAAGACAGCAGCTTTAAAATAGGCAATAAAAATATCTTGTGACACATGGAGTTTGTCTCACAGATGCAGATCTTCTAAAGCAAGATGTAAAAGTGATTTCCCAGCACTTGCGCCTTTGCATAAGCCAAAAGTCCAACAGCACAGTCTTTGCTCAACACCTTCTGAAAGAGGGACTTCTGGTGTAGAGAATGAGCAACAGCTGGTCATGACCTTCAAGAAAATGAACCCATTAAGATTACATACAGATAACTTTTTATCACTAAAAAACAAACAAAAAACAAACAAACAAAAAAAACCCAAAACAGAGAAACACTTTCAGTTTCTTGACATTGTCAAAGAAAATTGGAGTAGGTGAAAATAAAAAGGCCAAAGGTTAGTGTTTTGTAATGTCTAGTTATTGCAGGGGGAGGGTAAAGAGTCAAATTTTACAATTCAGTTAATATTATTATAATGAATTAAACTTAACCATATGTCTTGTGATGGTATGAAAACTTTCTAATTTTCTGCTGTGTGTGTAGCAGATGCCTCTGGTGTACCCCTGTGCTGGAAGGAAGGGTGATACAGGAACTTTTTTATTTATTCTGCCTTGTAGCAGCTAACAAAACATGAGATCTCTCCTCAGAGTTTCTGTATCACACTTCTGGTTCCTGCTTGGTGCAGGAGGTGAAGGCAGGACAAACCCATCCCGGCCTCAGAGCCACTGGCGGCTGTGTACAGATCACGCAGCCCCAGCATGAAATCTGCCCTTGGAATAAGTCATCAGCAAGAGATGAATCTTCTGCAGAAATAGAGAGAATTCTTGTTTGTATGAGTTCTCAGTCACTAGATTTCATCTTGTTTAGAGCAGTAACTGAAGACTATACAATATATTTTGTAGGTATTAATGGCTTTGGATACCTTAATAGAAAAAATATTGCCATGATATTAAAGTATGAACAATATGACTTATATTTTAATAGAAACACATGGCCACTATATAGTCTGAGCAAATAACTAAGCTGACTGTTGTAAAATATAGTAAGTTGGCCAAGTTCCCTAAAAGTTCCTCATTTACTGTTTGTTTTAAGTAGTTTAAATTCAGCAATCAAGCTTGCTAAATAATCCCATGAAACTACTTTTTGGCCAGCACTAAAGTGCTAACAAAATAACACTGGTACTGTTACGATATTATAGATGTAAAGTATAAAGATATTTCTTTGTACAAAAGTTACTTTGTGTTCCAGTCTTACATCTGTTAGAAGAACTTAAAAATACCAAATCACATAAATTAATACAAAGCTTGAATATTTTATATACTTCTATTTATGAGAAATTCTACACTTGGGCAAGGCATTGTTTAAACAATAAAATCCAGAGAGATTAAATATTCATTCATTTTAGGAATGAAAACACAGGATTAGAATAGCAAAATGTCAGCAAGTTTAGCTATCACTGCTGCTAGTGGTCATGCTATAATACTGTTTTCTTGTTAACTTTTAAACTTCTCTGTGAAAGAGTCTTCTACCTGTAATAAAACATAATATATCTACAAGTAATGCCCTAGAAGTCACAATTTAGGACAGGAATTTGATCTTACTTGGACACTTTCAGTGTGTTTTTGCTTCCTTGGTGATAATTTGAAATATTTTTTATAAGTTTGGTTTTGCTGGGAGTGATCAATCATTAATAAATATTTCTTAGTATGGATGATTTGGAAAGAATAATTCCTCAGAAATATAAAATAAATATTCTACATTTAGCAACAGTAGGTGGCATGGTGACTAGTATCTATGATCCTAACTGGTCTCCATGAATATAGGAGGAATAACACTAGAGGCAATTTTATTAGATTAGAAAATGACTATGCCTTATTTTGGTAAGGTAGGAGTGTCTGCTTCTACAAAGCTCTTTAATGAAATGACACATCTTTTTAGCAGTGCAGTCTTTGATCTGGTCCTATTCAGAATAAGTCATAGTAATTTAAATTATAAAATTATAAAAAATAATGTTTGAAATTATAACATGGATTTATGTAAGAATATTTTAAAAATTAAGGTGTAATTTAGATGTACAGAGATTTAGGGGCAGGGTAACACATAGTTAATATGTGTTAAAATTGGAGGAGACAGAAGCTTCAAACTTAAATAAAACAACTAAAGTTTTTCATGTGCATATCGTGTTTTCTCCCTCTTTTCAGACCTCAAGAAAGTTTCTGAATGGAAAGGATGAGGCATTGCATTATTACCCAGTGATCATACAATAAAGGTGAAAAATTGTATGAACATTTCAGAACATTGTTATCTATGTCTTCTGGCAAACATAGATTTTTTTAAAAAAACCCAGCAGGGATTTCCCAAAGGATTAACTTCAATTATTTAAAAAAAAAAAAAAAAATCCCAAATTGTAAAATTACTTTGAAACTACCATGTGGAAAACCTAAAACATTTATTTTAGTGAGAAAAGAGTACATCCCTGTCCTTGTTTTCCTTTTGTTTTCATGGTTGGTTGCTTGATTGGTTGGTTGGGGACTTCTTTTGTGGTTTTTTTGTTTGTTTGTTTCTTTCTTTCTTTCTTTCTTGGGTTTTTTATATTTGGTTGGTTGGGTGGGTTTTTACAACTTAAATTTGAAGTATTTAGAGGGGCAAGATAGGTAATTTTTCCAGTAAAGACAATTGGTTCTAATATATATATTTAAATATTTTTCTACAGCTGAGAACCTCAGTTCTTAATTTGTGGTCCTATCTCTAGAGAAACAAGCTGGTATTTCTTCTTTAGATCTAATGAGTTATAGCAAAATAACATATTTTCCTAGCTTTCTATTTAATTTCTTGCTTAACTTTCATTCTTACCATACCGTAATGAAGTAGAGATTAAGGGCAATGCTGACCCTATGTAAAAGAAAACTCTACTTGCTGAATGTAATGGTTTTGAGTTGTTTGCACCTTACATTAGACTGATTCTGTTTATCTCATGTAAGTTTATTTATAAATATACCTTAACCTGGCTCTATTTATCTTGATTGGGAAAACTAAGAATTCATTTTTGTTTTCTTCTGAATACTTAGTTACCTAGAATGATTGCATCATTATCAGTTCATTACTCAGTTTGGATAAAATTAATATGTAGAACAGGGAAAAACATTTTGTTCATTGACATATGTGGCATTAAACCAATGGAATTATTTTGTCTGTGTCAGAAGCAGCAGCATGGGCTTACAAAGCCTAGAAGCAGTGATTAGCCACGGAAATGCATGCACATACATCCAAAAGTATTCAATTTCTGTTCTTTGGACAGTTAAATTAGAAAAAGTTATTATGATGTCTCACATGAATATAGGGGATGCCATCCATGTGGACTCATCATAACCAGTCCCTGATTTATATGGCTATCACACAGTTTCAGCTCTTCAGACAGACATGAGTTCTGGACATCTTCTACTTTCATTGTACAAACAGCCTGAGATGTTTTTCTGAGTAATTTTATTAATTGTTTTTTAGTGTTTTTTGATTTGTTTTCCTGGATTATAGCAAAACATTTTACTATCTCAAATCTAATATGTGTTTATTTATTTCTTCCTGTAGGGTTTTAAATGGAAGTAAACTTAATGGATTAACCTTAAACTGAGATAGTATGAATGTAATTGAAATCTTCTCTTGGGAGAATAAGTTTGGAATATCCACATACACTTTGGTCTAAAGAATTACGTGAAATAAAAGCAAAATTTCTTAAACTTATTATTAAACTAAATGCTAAGACCCATATACTTTTGTGCTCAAAGTAGATAAAAGGTATGTTTGCTTATAATTAGCAAACCCTTGAGAATAATTCCAAGGCAAGTCAATAATTCATTTATTCATATTTCCAATGCTTCCTCTTTTAATATATATGGCATATTTTTTCAGCCCATAGAGCCAATCACAAAATTCCTAATCAGATATCATTCAAGGAAAATCCTCCTAATGAATATCTAGGAATTATAACTAAATCCTGAATGAATATATTTGAT
>VWZD01009290.1:77123-95451 GCA_013396695.1 Sakesphorus luctuosus | reverse complement strand
GGAACAGTTCAGAGTTCAGAGTTTTCTCTAAGACATTAAATGTGCTTTATTCTTTCATTTGATTGCCAGGATGCATTCTATTAACAAAGGCTTTAATTTGGCAACAGGAATTACTCCCTCCCCACTATGCTATTTTTTTTATATGTCATTATTTATGTCTTTAGTTTCTAGAGAAAGAGTTGACCCAAGGATATTTTGCTTATGTGTAACAACAGCCTAGATAAAACAGGTATGAAAGAATTTGTTGACCTTTAAGTACTTTGTGTACTTACCACATCTGCAGTTGTTATAATAAACAATTATCTCAAAGAGAAAATTTGATAGAGAAACATTGTTGTATGACGTGATTATATTGTTTCAGCTACAGCTTTTACGATGAGATAATCTTTAAACATAAAAGCTGAAAACATGGAAGGGAACCAACACTTTTCATACATCTTATCTCCTTATAATATCCAGTTCCTGAATGCACATGATACATTTCAAGAATAGACACTTTAGAGTTACATTGGACATTCAAACTCTCTCTTTTAGAATTCCTTTGTAAAAGAATGCTTCTAACTTTCAGTATTTTTAAGAAGGCCTAAGTAAAACTTAGAAATAATTGAAGAAAAAATACCTATTTTGGCAGAGACTGTATACTCTAAAACAATTCAGAAGCCCTTCCAAATTTAGCTTTCTCTAGGAAGTTATTACTAATACACAGTTTTTCTTTTCTTGCCGGCATTATCTCCCAATCATTGTAGCTGGCGGAAACAGAAATGAAGTATGTATGGCATGTAATTACAGGAAACTAACAGAGCTATTTCTGAAAACAGAGCATATTTACCTGCTGAAAGATGAAAAATTACAATAAGACAGTGTACAAATGAGTAATGATGATAATAATTATCTCATCTCTGATCTTTGTTTAAGCCCAGTAACAAATTAACAGTCAAGTGATGTAGTACAATGAGTCCAAAATAAATACACTACATCCATAATTAGGAAAAAAATCTAGTTCTTATCTGCTAAACTGTCTTTATGACTTATTAAATTTATCAAAATATGCTTTTGAAAGATCTAGAATCTCTTTCTCTATTAAAAATGTTTTGCCTACCATAAGAACAATTAAAACCAAAAAAACAAAGCAACAACCACAACAAAACCCCACAAAAAACCAAAACAAACAAAAAAACCCCACAGCTTTTCAATATTTTCTAACTTACAAGAATAGGGAAACATGCAGTGTTAGTTTATGCAGACTTAAAGCAAACATAATAGAGTACTGTTTTTAAAGGTGCAAGATCAAAAATAACTCTGATTGCCCCAGGATGTTATCAAGGTTAAAAGTATTTTTAGTAGACATACAACAGTGACTGTAACAAATGTCACTCAGGCACAATCTCGTCTTCTGACATATTCTTAAATATTTAACTACATAAGGAATTATCATTTTCTGTGCTTTTTTTTCTGCTCCTTCCTGCAGTGTCTGTTACTCAGGATTTCAGGCTACAGGGACCTTTCATATGGACAATTACAGCCATTTTCATGTTCATATTATTCCAGCTCTGCTCTCTGCCTGGTTTCATTTAGCTCTTTTCCACTATTTAGGAACTGCATTGTAGCCTGTAACTTGCTTTCCCCCGTTTACATTCAGCATCTTCCTTCCCAACAAGTCACATTTCTTTCTTGCATCTTGGCCTTGTTTTCTAGCATGTAAAGAGGGCAGTTGCATTCTTGCCTCTTTCCAGCTTTTTATCATAGTATTAGATATCCTGGAAGTGCTTCTGGTTGAGCTTTTTCTCAGTTCCTTAATTTTAGGGTTAAGCTGTGAAAAGTCTATGTAGTAGTGTGGCATGTGGGTATTATAACAAGGGTATTCAAGGATGCCAGCTTAGTGGAACTTAATCAGAGTGTTGCTAAAACACAGCAGTATTTTCAGGTTTGATTAGGCCCACCAGTTTTTTGGCATCACATGCCCTGCCTTGGGACAGCAGGCTGCTGATCAGCAGCTGTGCAGTGAGATGGGTCACAGGGACAGGGAACAGCCACTAGCAGAGTAACAATCCAGTCAGAGCAGTGAGGCTTACAGAAGAAGCAAGTGCGACTCCTGGACAACATAAAATACAAGAGAAGGCTCTTGATACAACATGATACAAAATGCCAAGGAAATTTCATGTGAGGTACAAGCGTATTTTTTTCTGATTTAGCAGTATGTTCTTGTCATCTAAGTTACCTTCTAAGTTATCTTAGTTCTCATATGATAGAAAATTTATACATGGAGAAATTAATCTTCAGCCTTTACAGAGCTAAACAGTGCTGTTTTCTGTGTTTCTATTTATGAACCTTGAAGATGTTCTGGAGGCCAGAAGTGTCATGTTTTGCTTTTTCAAAAAGCAATAATTAAAACAGAAAATGTAACAAGTTTTGTTATGGGTCATTTCTAAGAGGATTAGCAAGCATTTGAATGCCTAGGGGATAGGACTTTTTGTTTCCTACTAAATTCCATGCTTTCTCTTTTTAATTCATAAGCCTCATTTCTTTCATTATTTTAAGTTGATTTTTCAAAAAAAAGCTTTGGCAATATATGAATCACCTACAATTGGATTTTTGGAAAACACATATTGTGTCCAGGCTTCAGAAATTCAAAACAAAACTTAAATAGATGAATTTTGGTGGGAGAAGATAGAAGAAAGGGTTAAGATAGGAGACAAAATTAAGAGCTCTAGAGTGGGGGTGAGACAAAATGAGAGTCTGTAGTAGAAAAAGATGCAAAACTTTAATAATTGCCAGAGACTTCTGGGAAAGGTTTTCACATTCATAACTGGTATCTTGTAAAAGAGGGTCATGATCAGTGTTCCCTTCTCCCTGAAAGTTAAGATGCTTGCTAAGGCCTATGAGGGAAGTAAGCCTAATTCACAGGGCTGTCCTCTGTCCTCTCTCTCATGATCCCCTTTCACAAATCAGCTTAGTACCACTCATGTGTTGATTATTATGATTTATTTTCTATTCCTTTTCTACCCTTATGTTCTACTCACTTATTTTGATTTAACTGTTTTGGCTCCGGATCCTTATATCTTTCTACTGGCATTATCCTGAATATTCGTCTTAATCCATTTTATGTTACACTTTAGTTTAGTCATGTAATCAGTTTATAGGCAAAAAATTTTGTCTGTTGTTTTTTTTTTTTATTATTTTTCCCTTTTCCCAGAAGTTGAAATTGAGTATGATTATGATGCAGATCTTCTAAAGAACCAAATTTGTTCTGAGCCAAATAAAGTACTTTCCAAAATCAGCCAGCAGATCATTTCTCAGCCTGTCATTACTTTCACATCTGCTGTTGCTGATAGAATCTTCTGCATTGGAAATGCATATTTGAAATGAGCGCTGCACACAAACGGCAGGGCATAAAAAGTATAATGAGTGTAAAGGAACAATAAGATCCATTTTCAAATGCCATTTATGGGCTCAATCCTGCAAGACATTTGGATGTTTCAGGGAACATAAAGGGCAATCTATACCTCTGAGGAAGTGGTCAGCATTTTACCAGATCAAGATCTGCAGAACTGTGACCCACTCTTCAAAAGTAAGTGTAAGAAAAACATCTTCCTTTTGCCAAGACAGAGGACAGATAGAAGACTAGAAAAGCATGTAGGTTTATTGTGATTTGCAAATACAGCCCTATCCTACTAAAATTTAGTAATTCTGTGGAAAGGTCAGCCACCTACTATTGGTATTTCAAATGTCTTTTTATTTTCTAAAGCAGTAAAAAGTGGATTTTTGAATCTCAAACTGATCTATGAACAAAGAAACCAATCTGAATTTGATCTGAAGTCCAAAATCATACCTAATAATGTGCAGGCATTTCTTGTTGCAAAAGTAGAATGGTGCCATCATTGTATCATTCTCTGCTAGACAGTTTTTCTGTCAGAAGTCTTTCCTTCTGTGTGTTTAGTATTGCTAAAATTTAGCTGCTGGTGAAAAAATACTCCATGTTTGCTGTCTGTTTCAGGGTTATTTTTTTGTGAAACAAGCTTTAAAACTAATACAATGAGAAAAAAAATCTGAGCATTATTTGTACCCCAAATTCCATTGTTTCTTGCTGTTCGCAACTGATTTTTGAACAAGGCCAAACCATAACACTTTTGAACAAGAAGGACAACCAAGACTGCCATCTTTTTGTTCAAAAGATAATACTTATCTCTGAAAAATAAGAATTTTAATACCTTTATTATTATAAATTTCATTAAAAGGAAATATTTTTTTCTAAAACCATTTGCAAAAAGGAATGTAAGTGCCATATACAGTAGCTCTGATATTGTTTCAATTGATTATATTAATTATCATCTCAGTTTTTCAGATGTCAGTTTTCTAGAAATAGTTTCTTGAAGAGGTCTCTAATGCTCATGCTCTCTCTCCTTTCCCCCTCACCACTCCATCCCCAATTTCTCATTAGCCTAATTGAAGTCTAGTTAATTCATCAGCAAAGTTTGGGACCTTTTAAAATGTTTTTAATACAGTGAATATATCTGCACTGTCAATAACTTTATTTCATGCTTTTAAAGGACAGGAAAATGATTTGGATGTTTTCAGAATCAGAAGTTCTCTGTCCAAATTGCAAGCAGTTATTTATACAAGAGTAAAAGTTCTGGCAGGTTTCATCTATCGTCTGGCTGACAAAATTTCTTTTTTATTGTTGCTACCATACCATATTAATTCAAGTGATAGAGGTCTATATAGGCTACCTAAAAAGTCTAATCAGGCGGAAGAAGGTGGCTGTCAGGAGAACAATATGTTGAACCATTGAAATACATGAAGGAGTGACACAGAACAAAGTGTTTTTCTGTGAATTATGCTCTGCTTTGTGCCAAAGGCAAAGCTCCATCCTTGGCTCTCTTCCCGAACTACCAGGTGACATTACATAAGGAGTAATCCATACAAAAAGTCTACAGAAACAACCTTTAGACTAGTATTTTCATATTTCTGTACTTGAGTGGTATTCTTTGCATTCCTTTAACATAACATCAAGCCTCTTTGGATGACTTGAAAAACTTACTTTCCATTTTTATTAACAATCAAAAGCCTCATGTAGGAGTGGTGATACCTTGTTATCAAATTTAATCAAAACAATGTGATTGAGTGGTCTATATCCCACTATTTTGTCCTTCTGTGTTACTGAAAATTTAAAGGTTCATTTGGAAGTAAAGCCAGCAGGAGCCAGACTGAGTTTATGTGGGCTTTAAATTACTGTGAGCAAATGTAAAAAGAACAAAACATAAAAAAGCTGTGGAAAATAAATAAAGTCTCTCCAGAGGCAGTGATTGTATCTCTGATTTGCAATACTGGTTATGGCACTTATGTTTTGGGAAAGGCACATACTGCTTGCAACCCTATTCAGCATAATAAAAGAGAAGGAACACAGAATTTTCTTAGTCACTTATTGTTGCTCAAAATGATCTATGGAGACTATCTATTTGATGACTGGAGGAGTATCAATAGAAGGAAAAGTTAGCAGTATGTAGCTGCTAGGGAATATCCTCCTCTTAGACCTCTTTATAAAGAACTATACATGTGCATGAAAAAAGTGTGCAAGCAGCAGAAGAATGCACTCAAAAATCCCAACAGTAAAGAGTTAGGCTATTATTTTAAATTACTACTCTATACCTTCTCCTTCATGTTTAAGAACTGCTGAAGATTTCCAATGCAAATTTGGCTTTCAAAAGTAGGCACATTTGTTTCCAACTGCTAATACATGATCATTTCATGATTCCTCAATAGAGTGGCTTTTTACTATGCTTATGCACAAAGTTGCTGAATTCAAGCTACACAGAAATCTTAATTCTGGGATTCCCTGCCATCTCTATGCCAAACTTTCCCTGGCAGGATTTGTGGCCCTGTGGGGAACCCACGCTGGAGCAGATTGTTTGTGAAGGGTTGCATCCCATGGAGAAGTGACCCACGTTGCAGCAGTTTGCGAAGAACTATTGGACTTGGAATGGACTCATGCCGGAGAGGTTCATGCAGGACTGTCTCTCGGGGGAGGAATCCAACAGGAGCAGGGGAAGGACTCCTCTCCCTCAGCAGCGGCAGAAACAATGACTGAATGTGACTCCTACTCCCCATCTCCCTGCATCACTCTGGAGGAGGAGGTACAACTTGGAAAGAAGGTGGGGTGAGGGGAAGGGTTTTTAAAGATTATTTTAATTCTCACTCTTTTGGTCTGATCTTGTCAGCAATAAATTTAATTAATATCCCCACTTTGAGTCTGTTTTGCCTGTGGTGGTGATCAGTAAGTGACCTCTCTCAGCACTTAGCTCAACTCATGAATCCTTCATTGTGTTTTCTCTCCTCTGTCCAGTTGCAGACAGGACAGAGAGGGCAGCTTTAGTGGGTACCTGGCGTCCAGCCAGGGCCAACCCACTACACTACCCAAACCTCTAACTCACTCCATTCTTCATCTTTTCTGTGCTATTGCATTTACCTTTCTTAGCAGAGTACTGTATCCCTATCTGGCTCCTAGTGCCTGCAACACAACACAGACAGTTCTGAGAAAAACACGCAGTGTAAAAGGCCAATTTCTAGTTATTGTCAATACTTATTTATCAGATGGACTTAAATGAGTGCAGTACCTAGAAAGTTTTTTCTTTGTAGCTTCACAGCTAGACAAGAGGTGCTACTGCTGAAATGCCATAAAACTGTCTTTTAGAATTAGGTTTTTGATAGTCACATTTGCATTAGGAACTCCGTATTGCTAAATATTGCCCAGTTGTATAATGAAGCAGATTTGCCCCAGAAAGCTTATTATCTGTGATACGCCTTAGTCAACTTTTCAGACCTTAGATCTTTGAAAATAATTAAAGAAATCATTCCAAGTCTAGAATATCTAAATAAGGTACTCAGTGTTTTGTTTTTAAACCTCACAGTTTTGCAAATAGATCATCTGTAACATTGTGCTCTCTTCCTATTTTGAAGCATGCATTTTATTAATCTTACTAAATACCTTGCTTCCTACTAAAGCAACACTATACTCATCTGGCTCATTTCCAGTACACCTAGCTTGTAATTTCTAAAAGCAAAAATAAGACGTGATTCTGATCTTATGCAAGGAATCACAAAAGGGAATAATCCACCATACCAGATAAATCTGAGTCTGCTTACCTGTAGTCTCTATGTCTTTAGTGCTTTCCTTATCACATATTTTTTTAAAATGAAACTGCCCTTCTTCCTGCTTGTATTTACAATCTTAATTCACACTTTTACAGTATTTTCTGTTCCTCTGCCATCTATTCCAAAAAAAGCATTTCATATAATTCCAAGGATAACAATGTGATGCTAATCTTTTTTCAGAAGAGGAAATGATTTACAGACTGAAGTGAGATGCACAGATTGATGTTCACTTCAAACTGAGTCAGAATACATTCCAATATCCAGATGATTTACACTGACTAAAATAATTTGTTCTTCCCCAAATAATTCTGCCTTCTAAACTGATAGAGGTCTTTTAATAAGAAATAAACAAAGTAAATTGTAATATTACTTCATTTTTAAGAAGAAAAATAATAAATGAAGACATAACAAACTACAGGATGGTCAGTCTCACCTCTGCTTGTTTGACAGGCAGAGGGATCTTGACAGGCTTGAGATGTGGGCCTGGGCAAACCTCATGAAGATCAACCAAGCCAAGTGTAAGGTCCTGCTCCTGGGTCAAGGCAATCCCAAACATGTATATGGCCACACAGCCTGAGCAGCAAAGGGATTGAGAGGAGCCCTGTGCAGAAGTTAGCGCTTATTGGTAGATGAAAAGCCTGGCAAGACCCCACAACATGCACTTGCATCCCAGAATGCCAGCCGCATCCTGGGCTACATCAAGAGAAGCAAAGCAAGTCACTAATGGCCTGGGAGAAGAGACTGACCTCCACCTTGCTACAACCTGCTTTCAGATAGTTATGGAGAGCAAATGATCTCCCCATGATCCTCCTCTTCTCCAGGCTGAACAACCCCAGATCCCTCAGCCACTTCTCGTAAGTCTTACTCTCCAGACCCTTCATCAGCTTCATTGCCCTTCTTTTGACATGCTCCAGGACCTCAGTGTCTTACCTGTAGTGAGGGGCCCATAACTGGCCACAAAAATTAAAGTGCATCCTTAGCAATGCCAAGTACAGAGAGGCAATCACTGCCCTGGTCCTGCTGGCTAGGCTATTTCTGGTACAAGCCAGATGCAATTGGTCTTCTTGGCCACCTGGTCACACTGCTGGCTGATGGTTAGCCAACTGTCAAACAGAACCCCCAGGTCCTTTTCCACTGAACTGCTTTCCAATCACTCTTCTCTCAGCACCCCGTGCTGCAAGGGGTTGTTGTGAACCAAGTGAAGGACCCAGCACTTCATCTTATTGAACCTCATCTCTTTGGCATGGCATTGTCCCATCAATCCAGACTGTCCAGATCCCTCTACAGAGCCTTCTTTTCCTCCAGCAGATCAACAATGCCACCCAACTAGTTGTCATGCAACCAGTTTTTAACCCAGTGAAGAATGCCTCTGTCCAAGCCTCAGGCTGTCAGATTTTCCAGGAGAATGCCATGAGAAACAGTTCATAAGCTTTGCTGAAGTCCAGGTATTATTGTTATGTTTACTTGAATTTCATTTTGGTTTGCTATTGTTTGGTTCGGTTGATCTAGAGCTTGCTTTCATTAAAAGAGGAACAAATATATAGGCAATATCAGATTAATAACTATCTTGAAAAATATTAGGACTAAGCAGATAGTGGAAAAAGGGACTGATTAGAAAGGAGAAAAGGAAATTAAGTCTGTGTTTCAGAGTTCAGTAATGAATAAAATAAGAATTGCCAAAAATCAAGTTTGCAGAGTAATTAAAATGAAAAAAACCATGATTTTTCTAACTATATGCAGAAAATAAAAACAAAAAAGGAATAGTGGGACCGCTATGCAATGGAAATTTGAAAGAAATAAAAGAAAATCCTTGTGTGACTTCTGTATGCCTAAAATAAGAAAATAAATGAAAGAATTAATAGAACTTCTATTTAATGGGAATTAAGTGGAAATTAAAGTAAATCCTTGTTTGCCTTGATTTTCAGCAAAGGTAATAAGGAAGAACGTGGAACCAAACTAAAATGGCCCATGAGGCAGAGAGAATAAAGGCAAAAATTGAGACAGAAGACAAACTAGAAAACAGATAAATAATTTTAAGGTGGTGGGGAATGGATGGATAATCGAAAAATTAAATATGAAAATGTTTGTTCATCCTGGAAAATAAGTAGATTCAGGGGAACCTAAGAACAGCCTTCTTGTGTCTCTGTGGGGTTACTGAAGAAGACAGAGATGGGCTCTTTATGGAATTGCACAGCCACAGGAGAAGAGGCAATGGTCACAGACTGGAACAAAAGAGATTCTGACTTTTAAGAAGGGTGGAAAAGATCAGTGTAGGGACCCTTAACTAATGAAGGGGCTGCCCAAAAATGCTTTACAATTTCTGTCCTTGAAGATATTTCAAGACCCACCCATATAATGCCCTGAACAACCTGGTCTGACCTCAAATCTGATCCAGCTCTGAGCAGAGGGTTGGACTGGAGACTTCTAGGAGTCCCTTCCAGCCTGAATGAATCTGTGAAATGATGAACAACAGGGAAAATATTACCCAAAATAGAATAAGGAGCGAGAGAAGAACACAGTCACTGTTTCTACTTATGTCATGTGATGGGAGTGATCAAAAGGAAGGAATGTAAAAAGAATTACTGGCCTAAGAGCAAATAAATATACATAAACTGATTTGGAGCAAATCCAGCCTGGAATGAAAAGCTTTTTACCTGTTAGAGTCAGGAAGGTTTCGGAACTACTTTCTGAATGACAATAGTGAGGCCCAAGACTAAATTAGCATTGTCTGAGAACTTTATTCCTATATGGAAAGAATTAGGGTACGTGTCTGCCTGCTACAGCATGTCATTCCAGCTCTCTGGCTAAGCAGATCTTCACAGGACACATTTTCTTCCTATGAATATTCCTTTGTTGTTATCTACTCTTTAGTACCCAGAGGTTTCTACATTTTCTTTGTAAAAACTTGACGCAACAGGCTTGTAACATCCTCTTCGTGTAGGCAATTGACTGCAAATGTCATTAGGAAGTAAGCAGAAGAAATCCATGCGTTTGTGAAACAGAAAATTAAATCTTGTTTCTGACAGTTATTCTCAGTTCATTCTCATCATGCTCAGTTGAGTAGGTCTTTGAGATGTACATTGCAAGGCCTACTGCTTCACTGTAGTGTTAAAGGATTCAATCCTATTTGGTTGATAATAAAGAGGTTTATTTTAATGTCCTCCTCTTATAATTGAATTGAGTGTGGTAATTTGCAGACTTTTGAGAGTTTTTTAATGAAATACTGTCATGTTTTCCTCCTAATAATAAACCTGCTTTCTAGGCTATCAAATTCAGTTCTGAAAAAAAGTTGCATTTAAACACTTCTAAAGTTCTAGATCATTTAAAGTAAGACTTTCAAAACTTGAGATAAATGCCATCAAGAGAGGAGAGAGAGATCAAGAGCAAAATTGAGTTTTTCTGTAGAATTATCTTTTCATATTTCTCTGCTGTACTTACATGTGGACTAATTTTTTTAAAGAAGAAACCTAAACCATCTGGTAGCATAATACTTGTTTAGTGCTTCATGTCTGTGTACTGGATACACAGAAGAGCTTTGATTTACACAATGTCTTTCTGAGGCAAATGAGATACACAATGCATAATTCATGACTATACATCTTGGCATTGGATGGCAGGCTTGATTCTGATGTTAGAACCATTTTTCTTTTTCAAAAGAGTGTGACTCTGTAGGAGCATGATTACAGTTAAGTGTACTGATGAGTGTCAGATATAATGAGAGGTTGTATCTCTGTCTTATGTCTCTGTTCTGAGCATGTTGTTTTAGAGCATCCACAAGCTGCAGGCCCTCATGACAGGTAATGAGGCATGAATGAGTGACATTACCAGTGTGACTGGAGAAAAACAATGAAATTTGAGAAGAGTTTGTTCTGATACCTTGGACATTTTCTTTTAAAGCCTTAGCTGAGGTAAAAAAATCACAGCTCTAAAGACTTTAGAAACTCATGGCTTTTAAGTGTCAGCCATATTACTTTACAGGTGGGTTATGCACCTGGTTCATGTCACTCACTAACGTTCACTTTAGTCTGAAGAACATACATGGGACTTGAATAGTTGCAGAGATGCATTTGAAGGTCACTGTATTTTACACTTGAGCTTCCTCTTGTCTGACAAATCAGGAGAGGGAATGATTCCCTCCAGTATGCTCTTGGGTTGATTCTAAGATTTACTTCAGTGACTGTTGACATAAAACTGAAGCAGTTGTCCCATCTGATGCCCTTCACTGAGAAGAGAAGGGAATGCTTTCCACACACACACATTTCTAGGACTAGATATATTTTCTCAGTGAATCTCACTGTAGTTCATCTCTTGGTCTCTCTCCTTTCTAGATTCTTTTTCATGTTTGTTCACTGCAGTGATAGAAATATCTCCCGTAACAAATACTCTGCTTATGCATTCTCTTGGATTATTAATGGAGTTGTTTCTAAAAATAAATCCAATCTCTGAAAAATACAGCAGTTTAGCAAATTAACATCCAGACTCAATATATAGCAATGGCCTTCAATATCTTTTGTCATCAGCTGCAATGACATGGTTTTCATTACTTCCTAATTCTCCATAACATTTCCCTATATTTTTCTCATTAAATTTAGCTTTAAAAAGCAGCCCAATAGCTGAGATCATTTAGAATAATCAGTAATGTAGCCTTCTTCTTCTTGAAAGGTTGCACAATGACCCTGTAAATCCTTTATTTACATTAGGTGAAGTATGACACAAGCAGCAGTGAAGGTGTTTTTTTGCTAGCCCTATTTCCTGCCACCCCCTAGCACCCCACAAATGAACATCCTTGAGGGGCAATTCCCCAGGCCTATTTAGTCTTTGGCTTCTCTTATGAAATTGCTTACAAGACTGCAAATTAGCTTGCTAATAATAGTGAGGCAGGCAGCTTGTACATGAATTCATAAATACTTTCTCACTTTGAAACCATCAGAGTCAGATAAGACAGGTAACCTTGTACTTCCAGCAATAACAATTTTTTATCTTAGCTGTCTCTCCTTTAATGCTGCAGTCAAATACTACGTATCCTCCTTATTCTTTGTTTTTATTTGTAGAAATCCTTGGAACATAACTTTTTCCTATTTCTACAACATTTAGAATAATGAGTCTGGGGACATTGACTGGGGTTTCCCTTCTAGTAGAAGAGATTTCACAGCATGAAACATGTAATTATTTCCCTAAGATGCATCAAAGAAAAAAAAATCTTACATTATATGGCAAATATGAAAGAATATTCCACAAAGGGACCATCTTTTTCATCCTCTTATCTCCAGTTATTTCAAATCCTGGTAAATATCTCCAATGATGAAAATCTCACAGCCTCAATCTAATTTAGTGCTCAAATGTCTTTACAGTTAAAGGTTTTACTAATGTATAATCAAACTTAAGGCTTCAATTTAAGCCTCTTACTCCAAGTTCTATCCCCAATGGACATTAACAAGAAGTTATTTGTTTCTTGTGTGGAACATCTATGCAAATGTACAAGGCTGTGCATCTTGCTCTTATTGTAAGTCTTCCTAAGTGCCCTTTCTCTTCATATATTACTTTGTAATCAGTCTCTTTCTCATCATATGTTTATACCTTTTAGACAATGAAGACATGGTCTCCTAAATTCTTCATATATGGCATTTATACACTTGACAACTTAATTAACATCTTATTTCTAATTTTTTTTATCAGTATCTAAATCCTGAATTTGTAAATAATGGTTAGCAAAGCTTTAATGTCCTTGCTTCTTTCACCTTTCAAATTATGATTTTTCTGAATGATATGAAGCTGTTTTGAAAGAAGAGTCTAATTGTACAACTTTGGAAGTCAAGCTCCCTGAATTTACTTGAATTAGCAAATGGACCTATTAGCTATACTTGTGGACCTGACATCCCACTAGTAGATTTAACTTTGCTTAATGAGATCAGAATCTTGAACAGAATTTGAATAAAACATTTTTTTCTTCAATTCAATTTTATTACTTCAATTAGTCAGCCACTATAATGTGAAGTGTGTATTTGTCAATAAGTGTAAATTCAGTGCAGTGAACTATTAAATATTAACCTCTGTAAAACAGCTGCCTTATGTTGGTAGATATCCATGCCACTTACATTAACTGTCCTTGTCACTTGTCCAGGGCAACACTGACCGGGCACTAAATTCACTTAAAAATTTATGCTTGTTTAATGGAGCATTAATAGATCTGCTTACAACCCACAAAATCTATACATTTAAAATGTTTTTTTCCTAACTTGGGATATTAATGAGGTACATGGAATTAAATAGATCAATATGACTGTTTAGTTATGCAAAAAAAAAAAAACAACAAAAAAACAGACCCAGTTATTTTACTCCCTCAAAGTTTAAACCAGGATTTACCAATGCAATATTTACCAAATTTAATGCCTCACAGACTTGTGGATGGTACTTGGTGCTCATGAAAACACATGTGGATGCTGAGTCCATTTTTAGGGTCCCAAGACAGGGACAACAGTGATACACTGAAACCAACTCCGCTGGCTGGGGTCTGGAGCACTTGTCTCATGAGGAGAGTCTGAGGGGCAAGGACTTGTTCAGCCTGGAGGGGTGGCTTCAGGGTGACCTAAGAGCAGTACCCCCACCAACACCTGTGAGAAGGTGGAGCTGGATCCTTCACGTAGGGTGAAAAAAGAGAGGATCAGACTGGCTATAAGAGGGGTGGAAATGACCCTGAGGTCAATCCAGTATTGGAGCACCTTTCCTGGAGATGTTCAGTCTCCATCCTTAGAGTTTTTTAAGACACAACTGCATAAATACCTGAGCAGCCTGATCTGACCCCATATCTGAACCTGCTGTGGCATCCCTTCCAGCCCGAATTAGTATGTGAATACAAAGTATAGACAATTTAGTCACTACAATTTTTTTAACTTACTGGAAACTATTATGGAAACGCAGTTTTAAGTTGCTTCTGTGTTTGTTTTGTGCATTTACTTCAGATTAAGTTTAAATATACCTTATTATTGGATTTTTTTGATGTTGGAGTTAATTTTACAGTCTTTAGAGATTAGTCAAATTCATGGACAGGGTAAGGAGTTTATTGCAGCATTCCAATACATTTCCCTGAGATGGTGAACAATAAATTGTTAAAGCCATCATAAACAATTGCATTTTCTCTCTGTCTCAGTTACTGACTCCTTGTATGATTCTGGAAAACTCAGTTGAATGGGACTTCTAACAACTGTGTACCATTTCTGAATACTTAAACTGACTGATTTGCAAAGAACCTAACACATAATACCTGAAGTTCACCAGAGTTATTTTAAACCTCAAAAGTTATTACGAGAAGAGTACTCTAAAAACATGCATTTCATACCTCTGACAATCTGTCTTTATTTTTCCAGTATTAAAATGAAATACTATGTCTGTGTCACACTACAGAAAGGTTGATATCAGTGTTTCATTATAACATGAAACTTTGAAGAAATAATAGGAAAAATACATACAGAGCAAGTACCCCATTCATTGGACAAGACAGGGACTTTGTGAAGAACAACTTCATATTGTAATGTAATAGTGTGTGCAAAGTGAATAATAATAAATCAAACTGTTCCACTCATTATTTGTAATTTTGCAGATTTAGTATTATTTTAAGTATTTTATGATTATTTGTTATTTTTAAATGAAATTACTTGAGGTTATAGTTCAGAGTTTTGATTAGAAATCCATTATATGATCAAATCATGGGAAAAGCTAACAGAAGTTTAAGAAACTGTTATCCCGACTGGACAAGAGAGACTTGGTCCATTTTCTCAGCATTGAAAAAAGAGCTTCTCAATAACCACATTCCAAACTTCCTTTTCCTCTGTTTTCTCTCTTGGTTTCTTTTACACAAGGGTAGATTCAGATGCTTACACCACATTCACATCTGCAACGCTACCTCACAAGTGAATTCATTATATTATCTTTCACTTCAGTGCACATCTCATTTCTTCAGCAGAATACACAACTCTGTCTCAAGGAGTAGAGCATATCAGAGGGAAAAAGCAAGAACAAACAATAGAGGCCATCACTAGCCAAGCATCATAGATGACTATTATTGTTGCTTTGCTATCATCTTGTTTTTCTCTGTCATATCTCTCGTCTTGGGTGGAGAGAGCACATCTGGCTATAAAAACAGAAGTTTTCCATTAGTGAGAAAAAACATCTCAGTATTAGATATCCTTGTGACATTTTTTTCTCCTCCTGGTCATCAACCAGCTACCATCTGTCCAAGAGTGGCAAAAGGCATGCTTGAAACAGTATTCTTGAGGGTTCATAATTTTCAGAAAGTTTTTTCTAGAAATAACAAGTTAACGTGATATTAAAGTGCATATGTACAATCTGCTACCCCTCCATTCTGTCATATCTAACACAAAACTTTTAAACTAGTTAATACAATTGAGCTATTACCTGTTGCTTCATATTTTGGTTAACTTGATTTCATTACTAGAAATGAAGGCTTGGAAATTCTGCAGCAAATTGACCAAACATTTTTGTATGTTGTTTATATAGGTGAACAGAAGTCAAACTCAGTGTCTCTTGGCCTAGATATTCATATTTGTAAAAGTGTATTGAGACTAGGCAACTAGATAAGTGTGGTCATACTTTGTCAAAGGAGTGTTGCCACCTAATGTATGTCAAAACTTGTATTTTATAAGAAACTTGCTTTCTCTGCTTTTACAAAATCTGTCTCTAGCTTTACATCAACCACTTAGTCTATTTACACTGTCACCTTGAATCTTTTCTCCCTGACAATTTAATGTAACCTGCTTTTCAGTTCCTCATGGAAAGAAGTGTCATACAAATATGTATCACTCTGTGAAAGATTTCACTGTAATGTTTACCCAGTAGTAACATTCTCTCCAAAGTGCAATGCTATTTTAATCTCTTTCCATTACTGAATTCACCAATTACCTAGGAAGCAGTTTGGGGTTAACATAAGGTATTAGTACTAATCTTGTTAATTTGAGTTTATGTACATATGAGTCAGGGGTCTGAACCTACACCAATACTGACAATATGCCATAGAAGTCAGACAAATTGCAGCTCATTAGTTATCCCTTCTGTGTAGTTTTTTTGGGGAACAACCACTCCCAGGGAGGATGAATAGAGGTGCAACTCCTAGCCTTGTTCCTTCCTGTGCTGGACCGAAGTAAAGGCTGATGCATGATGTGGAAACATTCATGTGGAACCAGCAGGTGAAAGAAAAACAGGAAAAAAAAAAAGAAAAAAAAAAAGATGAAAAACCCCCATAACATGACATGGCAGTCCCTGGTGAGGACACAGTCTCTTTTTCAGACACATGTTCCTCTGAGGTTGCTTTTCAGATAAGTCAAGAGAAGATGTCAAATGATAAACTGACATTCTTCAGTTTTCTTACCACCTTTCTAATACGTGCCTGGGAAAGCTATTCAATAGTTGGCAGCATGCAGCTGAAAGTAATTTGTCACAGTGGAAGAAGAACCAAACCATATTAAAATATAACTAGTTTTGTAATAAATTAATAGGTAAATTTTTAAAATATACTTTATCATATTCAACACTGTAAGATAGTGTACAGTTTAGAAAACTGAAGGACAGGAGACTTTGTGATACATTTCATTGTCCTTCTGTACTTCTCAGTTGTCTGAAACAATATCACTAGAATAATTCTAGTGCTTCCCATGCAATCAAGATCCAATTACTGAGATCCCTCTTTGTTTCTGACACGTTACAATATGTTAAATTTTTTTTCTGCCAATACCTTCCTGTTTTTAATCTTCTTCATCATCACTCCCTTTAGTTAAACTCTTTTACTATGAAATATTATTTTATTGGAATGGAATATTTCATAATATAAAAAAATTTGCATTATATTGTTTCATAGGTTTTCTATTTTCTTTGAAAATCTGTTTGACATTTTATTGCATCTATTTATTGCACTTATAATACTTATACTTTCTCATTTAAATTTGATCACATTTCTGCTTATCTAATACTTTTAAAAATATATAACTTTACACAAGTATTGTAATTTATATTGAAGAGTTTATGATCAAACTGAAGAGAAATCCCTATTATGGTCAAGTTATTATTACTCATGGAGGGTTCACCGTTTGTTCTCAGAGGAACAACCACTTCTTTTATTTACTCATGTTAAACATGAATATATTTATATATTTATTAAGCAGAAAATTGGATGTCATTGTGATAGAAATGTATAGAAGACTGATGCCATGGGCTAATTTTAAACCTTAAAAATTAAAATTGCTTACTTCTTTCATTAGCAGCAGACTTTCTAGGGGTTAATTCATAGTGAATAGAACAGAACAGAATACAATAGTATATAGTACAATATTTCAGTTAGAAGGTACTTATAACAATCATCTAGTCCAACTGCCTGAGCACTTCAGGGCTGAACAGAACCTAAGTGTATTATTAATGGTGCAGTCCAAATGTGACTTAGGCACTAATAGTCATCAACTGCCTCTCCAGGAAGCCTATTTCAATGTTCAACCCCCTCCATGAAGAATTGTTTCCTACCGTCCAGTCTAAATTTGCCCTGGTGCAGCTTTGAACCATTTCCACACATCCTGTCACTAGATAAAAGAGCTCAGCACCTCCTCTTCCCCTCTCCCCTCTCAAGAAGCTGGAGAAAGCAATGAAGTTGCTCCTCAGCTTTCTTTTCTCCAAACTAGACAGTCCCAAAGTCCTTAACTGCTCCTCATAGGATATTCTTTCCAGCCCTTTCACCAAATTTGTTGCCTTCCCATGGGCACATTCAAGGACTTTCACATCCTTCTTAAATGATGGGACCCAGAACCACACACAGTACATAAGGTGAGGCCACACCAACACTGAATAGAGTGGGATGATCACCTCTTTTGACCAGCTGGGGATGCCATGTCTGATGCACCCCAGGATTAGTTTTGCCCTCTGGGCTTCCAGGGCACACTGCTGACTCACACTTAAGCTGCTTCCTACAAGCAACCCCAGAACCCTTTGTACAAGTATGCTCTCCAGACACTCCTCTCCTCATTCATACTTGTGCCCAGCATTACTCCATCATAGGTTGTCTTGGTTTGAGGGGAAAAACCAAAATGTTTACCAAAAAGCAGAGGAGAGGATTGCTCCACAATAATCACGTCACTCTTTATTAAATTTAAGAAAAGGAACTTTAATTAGAAAATGGATATAA
>VWZD01009290.1:59964-76344 GCA_013396695.1 Sakesphorus luctuosus | reverse complement strand
CTCTCTCCCGGGTCGCTGCCGCGGTGGGGTGGGCAGGCCGCGGCACTGCAGGCGGCAGTGAGACTGGAGCGGCAATCGGGGCCCCAGTGCTGAACCAGGATAACAGCCATGGCAAGGAAGGAAGGGAACCAGTTTGCTAAAAAAACCAGCAGCAGTGAGGAGCAGGAGAAATGTCTTCTCCTCCACAGCAGCACACACATGACTGCTGCGTTCAGCCTGAGCTAAAATTGAATGCTCTCAAAACCAAAAGAGACAGTCTGCCCCCCACCCAAACGATCAAGAAGGAATGGGTAGCAGTTAACTACTTCTTTTGTTAACTAATGGCATGGGCAGTTAGTGGCAGGGAGGGAATTTAAATTATCATTCCAAACTACAACAAGGTTCAGATTCCGGCATTTCAACTTGTCAAATTCTATCCCATTAATCATAGCCCAAAACTCTAATCTATCCCTCTGCAAGGCCTCCTGTCCCTCAAGAGGAGCAGCTATACCTCTCAGATTAGGATCATAGCAAAGTTGTTAATAGTGCACTCAACTTGTACATCCAGATCATTAATAAATAGATTGAAATGGACTGTTTCCAGAATTGCACTTAAGGAACACCACTGGGGACCAGTCACCACCCTTCAGCCAATTCTGTCAATGCACTGAGAATCCACACATACCAGAGCTGGACAGCTGTCTAGAAGGATGCTGTGAGTGACAGTTTCCAAAACCTTATTAAAATCCTAAAAAACTACATCCACCACATTCCCTTCATCCACCAAGGAGAGGGTGACCTTATCCTAGTAGGATATCAAAATAGTGAAACAGGACTTTCCTTCAGTGACCCCGTGTTGACTTGCCTGGTGACTGCACTATTGACTAAATTAAATGCCTTTCATTAGTACTCATTATGATCTTCTCTGTAATTTTTCCAGGAGCTGAGTTTAGACTAACAGGTTGGTAGTTCCCTAGGTCTTTCATCATGCCCTTCTTGTAAATTTGGAATAACACTAGCCAGCTTCTGACTCGGTCCTCCCCAGACTCACAGACCTTTGCTACATGATCAAGAATGGTCCTGCCATAACATGCTTCAGTAATCATGGACTTGTGATCACTTAGATGATACAGCTCGTCCCTTACAATTTCAATATCCTCAATTATATCCAGTGACAAGTGGCATTCCTCAGGAGCTGGTATTGGGATAGGCACTGGTTAATATCTTTATCAGAGCCTGCATATACCCTCAGCAAGTTTGTGGGTGAGAATAAACTGAATGGTGTGTTTCACACTCTAGATGGAAGGGATTCCATCCACAGGGACCTTCAGAATTCAGAGGGCTTTGGAGGTGGGCTTGTGTACGCAGGGAGGTGATGTGCCTATTTTTAGTTCCTTGTGTTTATGTGCCCTCTTTCTGGCAAATTTCTGTTACTTGGATACCTTCTCAGAGCAGCTACACGCATGTTTGCCACTTTTGGTGGTCACCTTGTAGCTGTAACTACTTTATATGGTTTTTTGTTTTGCATTCGTTGGATGTTTCTTCTTTGTTTTCTTACCCCAAGAGCAGGTTTTGCCCATCTCCTAGGGTTACATCCTGATAATGGCCTATAATGTTTATTGATGAATCATTCATAGCTTTTCATTTTATCCTGTGCTGTCCCTCACAAGGCTTATGCTATCATTGTATGCCTCTACTCAATCACATTGTTATACAAGTGTGACAATTCATTCTATACAGAATAATTGTACACTATCATAAGTTACTGACTACCAAAATATATAGAAATTATTACAATAGGCATAACATGCAGTTTTTCAAAGCTAAATGAAACTGAAATAAATTAGGCAATAATAATCTGATTGCTTGATAATTGCTAATACAGTAAAACAAACAAAAAATGTAATGAGTTTAGTTGGGCCAGATTCTAGTTTCTCACAGTAAAACAAAACAACCGACCTGGGAAACCTGAGAAAGCACAGACAAACCAAGAAAAACAGGTTCTGGTTCTGAGGTCTTGCAGAGCTATTACAGCATTAATACATTCTCACTAGTGTTGGCAATATTTTACTTACTGATTACAGGGCAACACATTTCTTAAAAGATGGATTTAATTTCATGCTTGTAGCCACTGAACTATATAATCAATAAAGAAAATAATTGCAACAATATATTTAATGCTAAATATTTGTATATAACAATGGACATATTAATGAAAATTGTGCACTTTTCTAGAAAGGAATAAAAAAGGCATGTCAAATATTCAAAACATTGACTTTCTGTTTTTTTCCAACTATATGATATAAAAACTGAAACATGGTTTTACTGCTGAACAGAGATGACTTACAAGGTGGGTTCACCTTCATGTGCAAATGCACGCTGGGAAAGGAATCTGTTTCTCTTGTGTGATTCCATACTTACAATGAACCCTACTGCTAGGAATGCTTGTAAGAAAGATACCACAGAAGGTAACTAGGAAGGAAGGATACCAACAAACTGGAAATGGTGCGAACAGAGTTTTTATTTTTCTATACATAGAGAGCAGAGAGTCACATATGGACATTCTTCTCAGCACTTGCCTCTGCCAAGGCATTTATCTCTCTCTTTCTCGGTTAATTGTATTTATGTATTTTCTTCTTAGTTCACCTGGTTAAAAAATTCCACATTTATTTTTTCTGTCATATATTCACAGAATAATAGAGAAAAACTCATGGATTGAGACAGATGTCTGGTATGTGTCTGTATATGGAAATATAAGACACTTCCATATACAGAAAGTGTCATTTGACTAGCAAAGATGATTCATTACAATAAGGACTAGAAGATTTGTGTGCTTCTGTAACAGTGTTTTGTTGTCTTACAAGCTGATTGATTTGGCACATTATTGAATTTCAAAAGTGCAATTATTTAGATTTCTCAAAAATGTGATGAAGTTAAAAAAAAGCCCTAACAAAGTAGCTTAAAAATAAATCCAGAATTTCAGCCAAGAATTGAATCTGTCCTTAGAAAGCCAAGAACTGTATCTATCTTTAAACCTTTAAGAGTAAAACTGTAACTTGCAGTGAATCTAAAGTACTGAAACCACAATTTAAGGTAAGACATGTCAGAAAAGAAAATGTAGCTGTTTGCTAATGGGGATAATATCTGTTCCTCGGATCCCATAAACTGTTCTTCCCAGCAAAGTATTTATACATAAAAATTTCCTGATGTGACAATCAGTGAATGCAGTGTTTGGGGTCAATCATTTTACAGCTGGGTTGTGCAACAAATTTTAGCTTATATTTAAAAATAGTCTCAGCTGGTAAAATTGAGAAACCTTCAGAAACACTGTATGGTAGCTGTAGGCCAGAATGGAGGCTGAGGTGGTGGACTGGATATGAATGGAGAAGGAATCGAAGAGGGAATTGGACAGAGGAGCAGGTGGCTTCTTGGGTGCTTAGCAGGTCTGGCTCCCCACTGCTCTGGGACTTGGCAGGGGCTTCCCTGGCACTTAAGCATAATCAGAAAAAGAAAAAAAAATGAAAAATGCATGGAACTATTCACCAGAGAAATCATTTGGAACTTTCATCAAATTAAGATTGAGATAGTATCAGTTGCACTGCTATCTGCCCTGGCAGACTTACATCTTATCACCTGTTACCCATCTCATTATGGTAACATCAATCTATAATGAAATGTCCTTAAACGATGTTCAGAAAAAATTCCTGCAGAATAAAAGGATGAATGGGGAAAAGATATAAATATATATTTGAAAAATAATCTGATAAATTTTCTGTTCAGAACATTTTCGGCTTTTTGTCCAGAATTAATATTTTCTATATACTCTTTGTCTGTTTTCTCAAGGAAAAGAAATTGACCGAAAATGAAGACCTAGAAAATCAGCCAATAATCCAGAATCACAATCTGAATTAGTTCAAGTAAAATTCAACTCTTCATTTTAATACAGAGCTCAGACTATTAACTTTAAAGTTATTATAGGCAGTAACTAAACCAAAATAATAAATGTATTTCAAAGGAATAAATTATTTTTATATTATTTTTATATTATTTTCCTCAAAAACTTTTCAAGAAGACCTATTACAATCAGGCATATAGAACTATAAATGAAAATAGTCAGTTCAAAAACTTGCTGTGGGATGTGACCATATTTTTTTTCTCTTATATTTATATCTATAGGATCTAACTGTGGCTAATTCAAATAATGATATAATATTATGCACTTTTTTTTTCCTGAAACATAGGAAATTTACAAGGAAAAGGAGATTTTAACCTCTCACTCTTCAGCTTCATGTTGTTAAAGGAAGAAGAAACATCAATTTCTATTATCCATACTGCTCATTTTCATTTTTACATTGTTCAGGAAATGGCAATTCAGTAAAGTAACACAACAGAGTCTGATTTTTTTTTTTTTTGCAGTGAACATTGGAATGTTGAGGTGGGGTTGTTTGTTTTTGTGATTTGTTCCATGTACAAATGAAATGCATGAATGGTAGAAGTTCCTTTATTTACTTCAGTTTATTGCCTCTCTCTCACCTTACTAGATTACATTTATGCTGACCAAAATCACTGTTCAGAGTTATTTAACAGTATTGACTGAAGTAAAACTGAATCTCTTTCAGTGAGAGCTGATTTAGCTACAAATTGCTGTTCCAGCACAAAGATCATTAAGCAGCCTCAGGCTAGATCCATTATGTGGATATTCAGTACAGAGAAAATATTAACGGCTCCACAGAAGAAATGGTACCATCAGATTAGTTCTGACTCCCTGCTGGAGCAGCAAATTACTCTGAAGTAATAATTATAATACATTAGTAGAGGTTTAATTTCCAATAAGTGCTGTCTGTTTAAGGGATGACATTCTCACCATACCTCACAGAACAATAGATCATGTTATCAGTAAGACAACTCTACATGGAATTAAAGAAAGAAAAAAAAGACAATAAAAAATCATTAAAGTCTCCAAATTGAAACAAAAAGTCCCTAGAACTTTCCTAGCTAGAGGTTTGTGGAAACAATCTTGTTATTCTGTTTGTTAAAACTTTCCCTTAATCAGTAAGGAAGGAAACATGTTTTACCTGTAAATAAGGCCTGATTGTGCCAACTCCAGCCTTCTTTTCAACAGTCATTTCTGTAACATGTTCACATCTGGTTTGGAGTATGTATAAAACAAGAAGAAAGAAAGGTGTTCTGTGCCTGCAGTATTTATTTTGAGTAAGCATAGCACACTGATTTTGATGGAGTTTATCATGGCTCAGGACCTGGACTTCTATGTATATCCTTAACCCTGGATACGGAAGGATTTGATTAATCTGCACAGAGCAACTTTACACCACAGCACAGAGTTTTTCTTGAGAATCAGTAACAACTAAATTTTTTTGTGGGGTTTTGTTACTGGTTTTTGTGTTTGTTTTTTTTTTTTTATTTTGCTGTAGCTTTGTCTTGGGTTGAGCTGGCAAAATGCCAACTGCCCAAGAACAGAGAAAAAGGGTCCTCCTCCCCCCAACCAGCCAAAGGGAGAAAGAAGAGGGAGAGGGAAAAAAAACAACGCTAAAGCCAGGTTTCTTCTGAAACTAACTACATGTATTTATACAGAAAAGAGAAAATTAAGAGAAAACTACAATATAACACACACTTACACAAGTTATATATAACTTCCCACTCCCCAATAAGCACAGATTTTACCATTCTGACTACAACTCATTCTAAAAATGTCAATTCCCCAAAGACAAACTTAAGCAAAGAGAAGAACTAAGAACAAACATTTTACTTCCCTAAGATAACATGATGGTGAGCCAGTGCTCTGGGCTTGGGCCTCTCCATCCCTCCTGGGACAGCACTGCGTCCTCTCTGTACCTCGGCCAAAGTGAAACTGCCCAAGCCACACCCACACACTGGATTTTACTCCTATTGAGATGATGTAAGAGCGGGTGGAATACAAAATCATTGGCTAGAAGAGGTCAGCTGTCAGCTAGCCCGGACCAGCTCAAGGCAGCTGACAATTTCAGGCCCAAATCTGAGTTTTAAAGCCTAAGTTTAGGCCTACCTGGCTAAACCCATAACAAGCTTACTGCAGATATACATTACTTTGAAACTTTTCAAGTCAAGAAGTCTGTGCTCAAAAATCATTTGAGTCCACATGTTGGCATTCTGGAGAAGTAATACAAACTTTTTGAACCACATGGTGGCTTTGAAATATTCAGTGCAGTTCTGATCAATGTTATTGTTTGAAATGAGTTACTATATATATTAAGAAACCTCAATATCTGATAACTACAGAGGTGTTCCAGGAATGACCAGGTGTGAAATATTTTCTATACTCCACATGTGTTTGCTTATGAGGTTTCAGGAAGAAAGTAGGAATGGGAAAAACCAAGATGCTAGATTTCAAAGAAAGAGGGGCAAGAAGACTGTTATAAAGTGAAGATTAAAATATTTATCTACTAAATATTTACTACGCTATCTTTAGTTTTAAGTATTGTATTATATCTGGCCATTTTAATCATCAATTCTGTTCCTTTACACAGTGATAAAAAAAAATAAGTTTTGGGGTCCTGGGTCAAGTAAAGCTGATAAGAGTAAATATTAGTGAATCAAGATAAATAACCTCAACCAATAATCACATTACTGCTATCTTTTCCTCAGGTGAGACCAGAAATGGCAATGTAGCATGTATCCTCTTCCTCTAAAGAATAGCTTGGTAACTAGAGTCAGATTTGCCACCTCAGCAGAGGAAGCCATCTGCTTCCCTACATATAAAGAGACTCACAAAAATTATGGCCCAAAGTATGTTTCTAGACTGGGAGTCAAGGTAGAAGAGCATGGAAAAAGTCACTATAGATGAGTTCCCATACTCTCATTCTAGAACAAGGATTACCGTTCTGATTTATCTGACTCTCCTTAGGAATGAGAAAATGTATATATAATAAAATGTGTTATTCTGTAGCAAAAATATCTGTAAAGATACTTTTTCAATAATATTTGATTTTCTTTAAATTCAAAACCAGATTAACTCCAGCATAATTTTTTCTGTAGACAAGCTGGTTTTGAAGGTGAATCTGATGCTTTCAAGGTTGGTGAGTTCAAGAGCTTCTTCTTGTCTTTATTATATTGATATTTTTTCATGCTGCCTATATTGCATCATGTGTTCTGAGAATCGTTCTCCATTTTCACTCAAACCTTGATTTATGGGATTTTTTGTGGTTTCATTATATCAGTAAAAAGATAAATAACTTGCAATTCTGTAGATTTCTGATTTCATTTATATCTTTCAAGAATGTATACACTTGAAGGGTTTTTTTCACTTCAAAAATATTGAAAGCCATATTGTCAAATACTGAATAAATACAAGCTGTTGTGTCTGGATTTAAGCTTTTATAGAAGAATTAAAAATATTATGTTGAGAAGATTTTGGGTCCAGATCACTAAGTTCTGCAGAGTTTGCATTGCAGTATATTAATTTCATTCAAAAATAAAATAAGCTTCTCAGTTCCACTGAAACAAAGCTTTCTGAGATTTGAAACATGTTGTGCATTATAGTTTGCTTTGTGCACTGTCAGACTTTCAAACTAGGCAATGAAGTGTAATAGATTATCACAATGCTTCAAGAAATGCTGTTCTCTTTGTATATGTGATCAAATCAGAATTATTCTTTGGACAGCTTATGCTTAGATTAATTCTTATATAGTTCAATAGCCCTATTAAACTATATTATATTAGGAGAAATCCTTCAGCTTTAAAATGTTTATGTGAGACTCCATTTGGAGACTTCAGCTTAAATCATCAAATCTGCATTGATATCTAACATACTGCCCCATCCAGGAATAAGGATAGTTACATGTAAATAGAGCTTCTGTGAACAGCTGAAGTAGTAGAATAAACAGAATAGAAAATATTTCTTAAAATCCAGTACTTACATAGGACTTTGACATATTTCTGTACCTACTTTGTCCAGCATAAATCTGTGCATGCTGAGTTTCTATATAGCTATGAGTTTTTCAGTCTTTAGATCAAAATAAATATATATTTTGATGCAGTGAAAGACCCCCAACAAAGAAGGATTCTGAGCCACGTTAATGGGGGATAAGATAAAAAGTCCTTTAATATCAGGCCTAGGGCTTACAGGAATACATGATGACATGCATGTGCACACCTAAGCTCAAATTTCTATGGCTTTTATAATATGATCCATCCAATCCCCAGTTTACACATCTTTCAGTCCAGCCCCATCCTGCCCCTGGTCCCACCCTCTCAGGAACTGGGCCTGGGGTCGATGAGACCTTCTCTTCATCAGTTCTCCTCTTCCTTGGGTTTTTGGAGTTCTTCCAGTGTTCTGACTTCTGGGTCACTCTGCCCCATGGTTATGTCTCATTCTGCAGGCCTTCTGATATCCTTCAGCTTTCTACCTCGAAGAGAGTCTAAATAACTAAAAGAATTGGAGCTACTGATATGTGCTAGGGGTTAGGATACATAAACAATGAACTGAAGCTCCTAGAAATATTGGCACACTAAATTTACATTTTACTATAGTTACAAGTACTTCCAAAATCTATAAAAATGAAAAAAAAATCAAAAATAAAAAAACCCTTTGGTATCATTTAAAGCTTAGTTTTCATTTGATTACATAAAGTTAGCACAAAATTAAAATAAGCTTTTCTTCCTCTCCTGCAATAGTGGATAGCAACCAAATTCTGAATAACATAACATGCACTACAAATGCTTCTACAGAGAACTCTATTTAACTCATTGTAAGTCTCAGTATATTTTAATGTAAAATGATAAACTTGTGCAATCATAAAAAAAACATATCATAAGTGTGGTAGCAAATAAAACTATACTCAGAAATGCATAATGTATGGATATGTAGAATTTTAACAAGACCAACATTGTTTCAAAGTCTGAACCTTGGAATTCATGTAAATTAATAGATTGTAAATATTTTACTCCATAACTTCAGGAAAACTGTATTTTATTTCTTTTATTAGTAATTTTTTTTCTATCCAAATTTTATTGACTGAACTTAGGTACTGTTTACATGAGTATATATTACGTTGAATCCATACACACAGTAATTTTCATGAAAAGTGGCCATAAATACTCGAGTACAGCTGGGTCTTTGTAACTTCTTCACTGAGTCCATGGCACCTAGCAAAAGATGAATGACTATAGCCCAAAAAGAACTTACTGTTAAAAAAAAAAAGTATTGGAAACATTGGCAAGATATGTCCTTATAATATGTTGAGTATTATTTTGAAAATGGTATATTTTTATAGCTTTCCTCTCTTCTCCTGGCCCTAACTTTATTAAGAAGAAAAGGGGAAGCAAAAAGAGGGAGAAAATAAACCCTCTCTCTCCCACCACACCCTCCCACTTCAAAATTAGAGAAAACACCCTTTTTGGTACCAAAGAATTGTTTTGTAGGATTTTATTGTATGTTAGCTACAAAATCTGTATGAGAAAAGATGATTTTTACTGTCCCTGAAATTTAACATATGTTACTATTGAATCCCGTATCCCTATCACAAACAGAATTTGTTTTCAAGAATCCAGGTAGTTCAGTACAGGGGAGTGATAGAAAGTTAAATAAATTACAATTCCTAGTACCTGAAGCCTTATATTCCAAAGCTATTGATCTCATCTCATTGTACATGCATCAGATTTGCTACCTCAGTAAAGTGTTTCAGAAACTACAAGTTGAGTTTTATAGCTTATTGCACATGTATCCTTATTTAAAACAAACTGGCAAAACTGACTACGAAAATTCATATGCTCGTTCTGTATGCTGTCCTTAGAATGAAGGCAGAAGATTCGGGTTTCCTACATTTAATAGCATAATCTAAAAAATAATTCCAGGTATATGGAATGGCTCTCTTCTTTCAAATACCTGGAATTCCCTTACCTTTGTCTCCTACAAATGATACTAATTACCTGCCAGCCTGAACAATATGTAACCACATTTTTCAGCATTTCATTGGCAAGCTCCATAAAAATTTGTTTCTGAAGATTTCTGAAGTAGTTCTTTGTATAAATCCCATTCAATATTCATTTTCATTTTGCTAGAGAAGGAATACATTACACAAATTGCAGGTGAAACTCCAAAAATAATTCCCATGGTTTCACATTCTGTTACTTATTCCTTCTTAAAGATCACTGATAAAGATATGAAATACAGTACAGCTTAACAAAAAGGAGATCCTTTGAAACTCACTCTTCCATCTGCTGAAAACTAAAGGATGACAGATTTTTTTTTATTACTATTTCTTAACATAAAAATAGTTTGGATTATTTTCAAATTTGCAGGTTGTTTTCTGTTTCCTTTTTGCTCTACAAAAATTGTAAAGAAAATGTTCAGGTGGCTGTAATGGAATCACCTTGTGGAAATTTAATGGCATGATGATAAATGATAAAATAAGTCATAAAATAACAAAAGATCTGATTTCAACTGACTATCTCAAGTTCTATGACCAGGAGCTGCAATTTCATGTTTTAGAACTGTCTTACTTTTCTATCAGAATCACAGTGTTTCAAAAGACTTTGAAAAAACACTTCCAAATAATCAAAGTATTTAGAATTCAAAATTAATATTACAATTTTTCAAAACAAAACTGTTTCAAAATGTTTGCTATTATAAAAATAACAGGGCTCACAGAAAATGGGCTTATTCAACTTTAGGCTCATATTTTTAGATTAATATTTTTTTAATCATTCTCCTGTTTGCTAGTCCTTCGGTTGGAACTGATCTCTGTCCTCAGGTTAAAACCACCATCTGAACCATTCCAGCATCTTTTATCCTTTTTAAACCTTTAGAAATACACCAGACACTGATTCCTCTTCAAGTTATTGATGTGAGCATAGACTTGCTACCTGAATTGTTTTGGGCTGGGAATTGTCATTCATTTCATCTTTTTCTACACTGAAAAGGGAAAACAATCATTTATAGGCCCCAAGAGAGACACAGGTATATGAAGCAGAGAGATATTTTTAAAAATTTTAATTTGTACTAAGTATCCTAATAAGAGTTTCAACCACCACAACACCAGATAAACAATTCATCACTGTCAAAAGCAGAAAAAATATTACTAAGCTTAGAGCTATTTATTTTTTGTCTCACTGACTTTGATATGGTCATCTATTTGCAAATTACATTACTTTACTAAAACTCCTTTTTTGTGTTGTCTTACATTATTAGTTTGACATTCTTTATATTACAAACCAGAGAAGATGATGGCATCCATTGTTGAAGTACAGCAAGTCTAATTTTTAACTTCTTCTTTTTTATTCAAGTAGAACAAAACATTTTCCTTGGTAAATTACTGGCAAGCCTGATAACCAAAGGAAGTCAGATAAAACTCTTCATATGCAGTGGAACTTTCTACTCATAAACTGCATTGTAGCGGGTGACTGTGAGTGCATCCCTTAAGGAAAGCACTTTAGAGTTCTCCCTTAAAGAGAAGAGAGCTACCTGGAGTGTGTGTGTGGCTTGTAGCCAATGAGATGCTTTGGTGTATGTGAGGTGAATTGGTTAACCAATAATGTCATAGCATGTTGGATGTGAGAGGATATAAAAGGAGTGGATGTTACTGAGTGAGAATTAGATCTACTGGGAACTAGAACTATCTACTACTACTTCTACTACTACTACTATGAGTTATGAGGATCTGTCTGTGAACTATCTTGAATAAAGCCTTGTAAGCCTTCTGATCAAAGCCTTCTGATGCCTGCCTGTGCCTGAGCTCTTCTGATTGTCATTCACGCTGACCCCCTGCTCGGGACTAAGGGGCAACCCCCACACTGCATCGATTCTGTGAGTGCCTCTATGATGGCTTCAGGACTTAATGCACACAAAGCTGACAGGAGCCCCAAACAGCCTTTCTACTCATTTGCTGATTATCAAAGTGCTGCTTACCTCCCATCCAGTGAGCATTACATGTGGTCCGTAAAATTTGAGACAGCAGGGCAGAGTGCTCACACAGACTTTCTATTACTCAACCAGTCCATTTGATCAAATTTATTTATTTATTGGGAACCAAAATTATTTTGTGTACCTTTGTATCAGAGAAGAGAAAAAAATAATGAGAGGTGAAGATAATGTATTATTTTTGTATATCTGTAAAGGTATTACTTGAAATAGTTATCATGAATTGGAACAGCAGCATCAGGCTGCTATTAGTGACAATTTGCTTATAGGTCAGATGTCCTACAATATGGGACTACTTTGGACCTTTACTAGGGTGGTTCTAGGTCAGGTAGAAATACTTAATCAGAGAGAACTGTCACCCTCATGGTAGTTCACAGGGCCCAAAAATGTTCATGGAATAGATAGTCAGATGCTAAAAATATCTTAATTGGCACTGATTAAGATTATACCCAATAAGCCTCTTGTTCTTTAGAAAATGACCATATTTTTTTGTTGGTATGGGGGAGGAAACTCAAAGTGTCAAAAACTATGCCCTAAGTTCCAAGATGCTGTGGTTTAATGCCAGCTGGCACCTGAGCTGCATGCAGCAACTCAGTCACTCCTCTCATTGGAATGGTGGAGAGAATCACGGGAGTAAAAGTGAGAAAACACACGGGTTTAATAAAGAAAGAAAAAGCCACACATACAAGCAAAACAAGGAGTTCATTCACCGCTTCCCATGGGTAGGCAGGTGTTCATCCATCTGCAGGAGAGCCTGGCTCCATCACACATAACAATAACTTGGCATGACAAAAACCGTCACTCCAAACACCCCACTCTTCCTCCTTCTTTCCCCCACTTTATACACTGAGCATTGCACCATATAGTATGGAATAGCCCTTTGGTCAGCTGGGGTCATCTGACTCATCTGTGTTCCCTCACAACTCTTCTTGCACCCCTAGCCTACTTGCTGGTGGGGTGCTATGAGGGGCAGAAAAGAGGTTGACTCTGTGCAAGCAATAATAAAATCATCCCTGTCTTATCAACACTATTTTCAACACAAATCCAAGACATAGCCTCCTACTAGCTACTTTGAAGAGAATTAACGCTATCCTAGCCAAAACTAGCACACAAGCAAATTCTATTGCTTGATTTATACCCTTGGTTCATCTCCTTCAATAGCCACAAATAAAGTTAGAGATATTATAGTGAGGAAAATTTAAGTGAAATAGCCTTGATAGGTCTTGACTGTAATAAATGACTGTATTTAAAATACACATATTTCTACACACAATTATACATGTGGAATAAGGTTGTAATAAGGTTACTATCCTTATTAGAAGAAAAAAAATCTGTTTTAACAGTGGAAGGTATTATATCCACAAATCAGACTCAATATGTTTAGTAAACAAGGAACAAGATACAAAGTGATCTTCAGGGACAACCTCTATTTCATACCTGTTAACCTGTTTTACTCTATGTATTCATTATAAATAGAGTAGTTATAACGCACAGAATGCATGGAATATTGTATTTTGTTAGATATTATAACTTAATTCATAGACACATCATAGTGATGTGTGTTGTTTATTTAAGCTTACTCTGTTTTTTTTTTTTCTTTAGGGGGATTGAAATGAGCTATGCTTGACTTCCATCTTACTACAAAAACTTCTTTATTTAGCCAAAAGAAATTATGATTTTGACTTCATCAAAAATCAGTTTTCCTTAGTATAGTCTCCAGTCTAATCAAGGTAATTAAGTTTTCCCATTTGAACAAGTTTTTGTTTCTCACGTCTCCTCCTTCTGAAAAAGATTATTTTACTTTCCAAAAACTTTGTCACTTTTATTTATCTTAACTAGAATTCTTATAGACAGCATCTTAGACAATAAGGGCATAGAGTTACATTCCCAGGAACAATTTAAAGTCTAACTCCTTCTGGAATATCTTCTTTTTACTGAAAATCAGGTGGATAAATGTAGCAGGAAGCTTTCACTACTAAGACTAGTAAGTTAAAGCAGGACACGTTATGTGCTGGATCAGAGAAAAGCAATTACCTCTTGTCTCTTCTTTAACCTGCAGCGGTGAAATATCTGGTAGCGATATGAGAGCCACCACTATTTGAGGAAGTGGCAGGTGGGTGTTTTGGATTGGTTTAAAGATAGTGGAAATGTTTGTGGATGCTCCTGAGATTTTCTGTATGTTGCTGAGCAGTGTTATGATGAGTTAAAATGGTGGAAGCAAGTTCTGTGTAATTTTTTCTGAAGTCCTTTGTTTGTCTGGTGTGGCAGGAGCAGTTGGACTGCTAGAAGAATTTGAGATCACTTGGTTTCTGTGTGACTGAGGCTGTTGGAAGAGTTTCTTAGTGGAGCACTAACTCAGAACATCCAAGATGGTGTTATTCAGCATATTGATTGTAGCTGGTTTTGTTTGGTAGGCTTTCAGTGAGCCTAGGAAGGATTTCCTTGAGAATTTGGTTCTTTAAGCTTCTGGTTGAAGCCTATGAGCAAAAGAGTATTCACAAAACCCTGTGGTTAGCTCATATGAGGCGGTTGTTCATTCTGTTAATATTAATTCTATGTAGATGTTTTCCTACTAGCAACAGGTTCTCTCATGTAATTCATACAGATTTGAAAAATGAAGAAATAGTTATAGCTGTGGGCCTCAGATAATTACTACAATTTTCATAGGTATGTTATTTCAACAGCTTCTCCTTCTCTTCTGGTTTTTAATATTAGCAGTATTGAATGTAACTTTATAGACTTTAGATCTATTCAGCGTTATTTCTTTCATGGAGACTGTATGCCACATCGAGCATCAGTCCTAAACCATATTCCAGATAAGTGTGTACATTTGGTATTTTAGAAAATGCTGTGTTAAACAAACAAACAAATGAACAAACAAACAAAACCCCCTATTAAAATCCAACCTCTTAATTTAATAAAATAATCACCAAACCCCTAAGGTTCTAGTCTAGAACTCAGATATCTGTGTTTCTAAGGACCCTGTATGGAATTCTTGTTATGAATGGTAATTCAACCAGATATTTAAATGTGTGATTAAATCCTATCAATCTCCAAAATAAACATATNTAAAAAAGTCTTTGACTCAACTGGAATTTTTCCCTGGCTGAAGACCTGACCTCTAGATAAGAATTTGTAGAATAAACCAAAGCNTGAAGTAGTTTAATGACTAAATCTCCACTTAAAAAAGAAAAATCTGTATAACTATAGTAGTTTGTCACCATTAATAAGATGGCACTTTGAAAAGCAGGCGTGAATCTGTATCCCAGTGNCTATGCAACAGTTTTAGGAAGGGAGATGGTAATTATCATCATCACTCTCCTTGTCTTTGGAAAGGAAAGAAGTGAAGCTTAATGGGAAGTACACAAAAACCTTGGGGAAAAAATATTTTTAACTACTAGAAAATGTCTAAAATGATTGCTTTCTCTGTTTCTAAACAATTGTCTAGGCAGATATATAAAATATGACTGGGTTTCTTCTCATAGTTGTGCTCTTTTTTCTTCATCCTCTGTCTCCTGTCTTCTTTTCTTTTATTTGATCATTTTCTTGGGCTTTTTTGGCTTAGTTATGATAAAAGTTTTTATGTTAGCCTAGTGGATACTCTGGAAAATAATTTTAGTCCCCTCTGAAAACTCAGCCTTCTGTTGTCTGCTTAGTTTCTGACTTCGTTGTGGTTCACAAAGAGAAACTGGTGTTCTAAAACTTTGGCATGCTGAGTGAGAAATGTGTTAGGGACTCTTTTAAGTCGTTTCACGTTTGCTTTTTCTGGTGTGCCTTTGTGACTTCAGTAACAGGAAAAACATATCAAACTCAGTCATATTTTGAGGTTTTGTTTTGCTCTTCTTTGTGTTAAAATAATATTCAAACCCTTAATATAAATAGAATATAGATGTGCTATATTCTCAATTTTAGTATTTAATTTCAACTGATGAAGAAAAATGCAGCCATGGTCTTTGTTCTCATTTTTTTACTTCTTCTTTCATATTCTTGTATCATTGAGTTCGTAAGTACAGGCATCACATGCAACTCTTGTTAAATACTTTATTAGTTTAATTGTTAATTTAGTCTCATGTTATACAGTTATGAACAAAACACAGTCCAGTTTCTGTTGCTAGTAATTTTACCAAAGTACAGCAACCTGGAATGCTACTCAAAGAAAACAGGCCCTCTCACAAAAGTGTTAAATATCACTAATTAATGACAGCTTAGTGTAAAGCTCTTGCTCACATAAAANCATTTTAGTTTTGTTATTTAATTTATCTTATCCTCAGAGTGTCTGATCCAATTATACAGTCAGCTGGGCTTTGATACAGACAACTTAATTAGTATATGATAAGAATAATGTTTTAGAATTGTTCATAAGCAGAAACGGATAAGTGTTTTGTTAAATCCTTGCTGTATCCCATCACTGTTAAATGATACCTTTAAAAGAATGAACTTAAAGCAGTAATCAGGAGGGATAAAGGGCATAACTTCATTGAATTTCC
>VWZD01009290.1:5903-50180 GCA_013396695.1 Sakesphorus luctuosus | reverse complement strand
TTGTTGTTGTTTTGGTTTTGGGTTTTTTTTTGTCAGGGAAGATAGTATTTCTTCCGTTCACATCTGGTTACACCATGTTGAAGGTCTTTTATTGTAGCAAAGGAGGAAAACAGTTCAACTCTATACTTGCATTCCTGCTTTCTGACACCACCTGTGCCAAGAACTGCAAGCAAATGAAGAGAAGGATTTAGGCTGCTGAGCCTCATTTCTGCCCCTCAGGAGTTTCTTTGAATGTTGGTTTGGGTTTTTGGTCAGTTTTCGGGTTTTTGGGTTTTTTGTTTTGTTTGGTTTGGATTTTGGTTTTGTTTTTTTTGTCATGAACTGTTGGTCTGTTTTTAAAACCACTCACATTGCAATTATGTAGCTTTAAATTCAAGGTCTCTTCAATGAAAACAGTGATTTTACTCTGTAGGTGATAAAGCCTTTTTCCTTCCCTAAAAAAAACACTTTAGCACTAAAGAGCTTGTATCAAATTGTAATTAGAGAAGTAAAAACCTCAATATAGCTTAATGAGTAAATGAAGAGTTGGATAATGGTGGTCCCTTGTAAGAGGTTTTAATGAGGAAAATGCTCTTTAATCATTTGATGATTATGGAAGAAGAGCCATAATCTGTACCACTTTGATGCCCTGGCAAGTCAATTTACTGTATTTTACTTTCTTGCTGTGAAACTGAATAGCCTTATTCTATGCCCATACAGCGATCTGAAACATCTGGAGTCTGCTGTATTCAGAAACCTTTTTTTAAGTATTCATCCCAAACTAAGGGATTGGAGTGCAGATGATTTCTACTGCTGATGCACAGAAACATACAGGGGCTGCAGATGTAGTTAGATATGGGGTTATTGCATTTTGTAAGCACTTTCCTTTTCAGAGAATCTCTGTACTTATATCTGAAAGCTGTTTTTCTTCTAAAGAGTGACCTAAACACTGTGACTGGCTGTCTCAAAATGGAAAGCAACACCTCACACCAAATGCTCATCTGCTGCCACAGAATATGAGCGTGCCTTTCAAACTAGAGGTTGTGAAGTATTCTGGCCAATTTCTTTCACAAAAGGAAATACTTTTCCAGTCTATAATGTTTGAATATTTAGGAGTGTAAGGACTATCATCCCATTCCCACAAGAAGAGGCTATATGTATCTGTGAAGGAGAGTGTAGCATCTTATACTACCCTAGGCATGAATTGTAGCCTTGTGCTTGATGGACATTTCAATTTAGATCACAGGATTTTTTTTATTCAGTATTATTTTATGTTTTCTTTCAGCAACCATGTTGATATAGTAGTGACTGGCTGTTAGCAGTGTTCATTAAAAGCCCCAAAAGCAGTCAATAGATAGCTGACTACATTCCTATCTGAGGACTTTGTTATTGTGGCACTTTCTTTACACAGTAAAATACATAAGGTGTGAATCCTACAGACTCTCTCTTCTATATCTAAGTCATAAATTTGGGTTAGGCAAAGCACCAATCTCTATGTCATCAACACCTTATTTGTTCAGAGGGAAGGGAAAGGAGGCTTATCACTTTTGCTTCATGGGTAAATATTTCTTCCTAATATCTAATATAAACCTGCTCTCTTTCAGCTTAAAACTATTACCCCTTGTTCTATGACTACATGCCCTTGTAGAAACTCTATCTCCAACTTTATTATAGGCTCCCTTCAAGTACTGGAAGGCAGAAACTAGGTCACCCCAGAAACTTCTCTTCTCCAGGCTGAACAACCCCAATTCTATCTGCTTTGTTATTTTGAAGTTTTCTTGGTATTAAGTCCTATGTTATCACTCTTCTACTGCCATATAAATGGTTTGTTTGTATTTATAATATTAAACCTTGTGGCTGCTAATTTTGATTGTAGAATTCTTCTAGTTCTAGCAGAACCTACTTTAAAAGAACCTAGACCAAACAAACCCCCAGACTACCTCTGCATTTAAGAATATCTGTTATCAGGCCACCTGAAAACCTTTGAAGGACATTTTTATTTTGTGATGACAAGATAAAGTCAAATAAGGCTTAACCTTCCAAAAATGGATTCTTTTTCATTAATGACAGCCTAAATAGATGGTTATCATGTATGTTGAGTCAAAAGAAATGCTTTGAGACATTGGCTGTGGTTAGAGAGGGAAGAGTACTGATCACTCCAGTTTTATTAATTGTTTCATTATCACAAGTGTTCCTAGAACAGTATGTAGATGCTGGATTTGTTGAATTTTTTTTTTTAAGAAAAAAGAAAAAGAGTAAGAAAACTCAATGCAGAGACTACACAAAGCTATGGATTCGAACACCTGGGGTTTTGAGCTCTGTTTTTTGTTTGGTTTTTATTTTTTCTTTTTTTCTTCTGTGCTTTGAAAAAAAGGGGGAAAAAATGGCTGTGCAGAGTTTGAGTTGAAAAAGCAAAAGCTGTGTAATGAGATTACTACAGCTATCACAATGAGATTCCATTGTACTGCTGTGTCCATGTACCACTTTTCCAATAAATCATAATAAGCAGCTGACAATGCAAATATCGCAGCATGTTGTCTGGGGAATTATTCTGGTTAGTTTGTAACTTGCAAAGGCTCCACTCACTCTCAAGCAATGAGTCCCTTCTCCCACAGTTGTTATTTTTCCCTGATACTCTGTGTCATAAAGAGGTAGTGAGATTGCAATGGTCATAATTCTGGTTCAAAGGTGTCTGTGATAGATTGTATTTGTCACCTTTCAGGGATTTTGGGAGTAGTCAGTTAATACAAACTGATTTTTTTACTACCTTTTTTGCAGAGTATCTATAGCTAGATTTTTAAATCCTTTGGTTTTAAATCTTGCACAAAGATAAAAATGTATATTAAATCACAGTAGGAGCATAGCATCTGCATATGTAGTAACATGTCTGGAATATTATAAACTCTGCAGAGGCAAAAAACATTCATAAATTATAATTTTTTTTTTTGAGGTCTAGCTTGAAGCTGAACAGGAATTTCAATGTTTGAAGTCATCACAGCATCCTATAGGGTGACTCGAGTGAAGGACTTACCAAAACTTCTAGTATTGTTCTCTATTATCAAAAACCTTAGACTTCAGACATAGACACAGCGTGTAGTGTTGTCATGTTAACTTTCTGACCACTGTTCTTTAAATGTTCAGTCTCACTATTGAAAGAATCTAAACATCATATTTTTCAAAGTAGTTTATCCAGATAAACTTGTACCATTTGGGGTCTTTTATACATCATTAATATTCATTACATAATATTTTAGCTGGGAACCCAAGTTAAGCATCTTGACTCAATTCCTTGCTCTGCCACATCCCAAGCTGCCCTGAGTAAGTAATTTAGCTTTCCTATAGCTCAGTTTGTGATCTATTTAATAGATATTCTTCCCATTGGCAGACAATATGCACTATTACTGTGGAAATAAACTTATAATAAATTTTGAAATGCTTAGGATGTGTGGGATGGATGTATGTGCCAGAGATGGATGTGGGAAGAAAGCATTTATGTCACCCAGTGTAGCAAATGAGTACAATCTAACAGTCTTGTCCCAGAGTATATTTGAGATGTATGGGGACTTACGCTGACTTCATATTAATTGCATGAGCCTTGTACACTTTAGTTTTATGGAAAAAGCAAATTGTACTTTTTCTAGAGGATTATAGTATCACCTTCTGCTCTTAATTAATGGCATTTTAGTTATGAGGCTATAATTTGTCATGGAGGATAAACAAATTTCTTTAAACTATGGAAGTGAAATAATCAGAAACTGCCCAAATCCATTATATTGAAAGCCATAAAATCATACAATAGTTTAGGTTGGCAGGGACCTTTAAAGGTCATCTAGTCCTACCTCCTTGCCATAAGCAGGGACATCTTCAAGCAGATCAGGTTGCTCAGAGCCCTGTTTAGCCTGACTTTCAATGTTTCTAGGGATGGGGCATACACCACCTCTCTGGTCAACCAGTTTCAGTGTTTCACTAGCCTCATCATAAAAAATTTCTTCCTTATATTTATGCTGAATTTACCCTCTTTTAGTTTAAAACATTTACCCCATGACCTCTCAGAAAAGGCCCTTCTAAAATGTCTGACCACAATGGTGTTTTCTGATGGAAGTGTACCTCTTTTGTTAACATTAAAAAGGGATGATTATTACTTCATTTATTAGAGAATACATAAAAATTCCATTCCTGGAAAATATTTTTTTTCCTTCTGCTTTTCTCAGGATAGATTCCTGCCAACATACAGATAAAATTATTTGAAAAATCTACAAAGAGCAACTGCTTCTCTATCAAAACATAAAAAGAAATTCAGCAGAAAAAGCAATTTAATTGAGAGAGAACTAGTGGGAAAAGGAACTGTTAAAAATCCCCAATGCTTATGTCTCTGAAGGACTGCATATAAAAAAGCCTGGTTCTTTAGAAAGTGTTATGGGCACATCTGAAACATTTTAGATAAACGTTTTATTGGATGAAACTCATTCTAGTGGCATATGTTGGCAGCAGGGGTTATGACTGAACTGCAGCAAATGCCAAGATTCAGTTAACTATGTTTCAGAATCACTGGGATGGACTGTAATTACCTACTTTAAAAATAAGAAATTGTCATGCTTGGTGTCATGGCTGTAACCCAGACAGCAGCTAAACACCACACAGCCGCTTGCTCACTCCACACCCTGGTTCACAATGGGGGAGAGAACTGCAAGGATAAAAGCAAAAACCCACATGGGTTGAGATAAAGACAGTTGAAATGGAGAAAGCAAAAGCCATGTTGTCCTGGTTCCATCCAGGACAGGGTTAATTTTTGCAGTAACCAGGAGAGGGGAAGGCTAGGACCCAGTGGTTATTCTATATCACCTCAGGTCATTTTCTGGGGACAAGGGAAGGGCTGCCTTCCGAGTCGGGGTAGCATGGCAGTGGTTGGGTCGGACTTTTTTACACTTTTGTTTTTAATATTGTTGCTGTTACTTTTTGTTTCTTATCTATTGCAGTTTTCAGTAAACTGTTCTTCTCTTGACCCATGATCTTTACCTTTTTTACCTCTGGTTCTCCTCTCCAGCCTGATGCAGGAGGAGGGGGGAGCGAGTGAGCAGTGAACAGTTTCAGTGGGAACACGAAACTGAAGAATGCCATTCCTAAATCACGACATGCACACACAGGCCCATGGGCAGGGGCAGGTGTTCAGCCATCCCCAGGAAAGCAGGGCTTCCTCTTGCATAACAGTGACTTGGGAAGAAAAAACATCATCACTCTGAATGTTTCCCTCATCCTCCTTCTTCCCCCTGCCTTATATATGAAGCATAAAATATCACTCTGGCCAGTTGGGATTAGCAGTCCCAGCTGTATGCCCTTCTAACTTCTTGTGCGACCCAGCTTCCTTGCTGGTACTGTGCAAAGCAGAAAAGATCTTGATGCTGTGTAAGCTCTGCTCAGCAGTAATGAATATGTCCCTATGTTATCAACGCTGTTCCCACCACAAATTGAAAACTCACCCCCATACCAGCTGCTATGAAGAAATTTTTACTCTATCCTAGCCAAAACCAACACAACTGGTACCACTGTAAGCAGCAGCAACAAGAATCTGTACCTTAAACACAGCAGAAAATATCAGAGGTTCATGTATAGGCAGCCTCGACTGCTGCTTGCCATAATGTGTTGTGCTTCTTTGAAGGACAGGATTTCATTCTAAATAGACCATTAGGAGCAGGGAAACATGTAGCTATTTAACATGTAGACAGTTATCACTGAGTATTAGAAGGCCTTTCACGTGTACAGGCATCACCTTATGGATCTATATTTTTTTTTTCCTTCTGCTTTATTGCTGGACTTGTTGAGACCGATGTTCTACTTAATACCTATATTATATTCCATATCTGGTGAGAGCANGGCACTCCCTTAAGGATGTACTGTTAAGGAGTAACCAAGGCTCGTTAGCAAACAGCAGATGTCTGACCTTGCATTTTTCCGCCCTATCTGCAACATCCTCTCTTGCTGGCATGTCAGCAAAATTCTCATGGCTTAGGGCAGCAGGATTCTCAGGCCAAAGCAGTTCAGGTTGCTCATAAATTCGCTCTCTGCAACAAGGAACCCTTCTGGAAGAGTAAGGGATTGAGCAAATATTCATCATCTCCCACAGTATTTAACTCCCACCACCTGGGATCTGGGAGTCCATATAGCTGGGCAGGAATACCTTTTTTTTTGTTCCCTATAACTTTCCTATCCTGGAAACAACTATGTATTTCTCCTTCTAAAAGTCAGCCCTCCAAAAATACTTCCTACTGATGCAAGCTAGAAAGCAGCTGAAGACAGTCTTAGTCATTCCCTGTTGGTTGCTGCATAGTTTAACACTGAGATGTTAACAGTAGTAGCTTATAACAGTGCTTAGGAAATTTCTGGGGTTTTGGAACAAAATTACCTTTATTGTGACTGAAAAGAACCAAACAAATCTAACCAGGCCTCAAGCCGGTTCTCACTGGTGTTTCTTCAAACACTTGGTCGCAGTTCAACATTAAGAATGATTGGAGGACTCTTTTTAGATGTCATATATGCAGTCTTCCACCACTATCCTGTGGTGAACTGTAAAAAAATATTAGAAAGGACACCTGTCACTTCACAGTGTCTTAAGTGTCTGAGAACTTACTGCTTTTAAACTAGTTTATTCCCTGATTCACAGATAGAAAGTTTTATTTGCTAAATATTATTTAAATTAAAGGATGAAGAATGACCCCTGGAAAAATCTAAATATTTTCAGTTAGGGTGAAATAGTTTTGGAGCTCAAATTAGAAGAGTTGGAAGAAGCAACAGTAGCTGAAACTTCAGATCTGAAAAACTATTAGTATTGTTAGAACTACATTAAAGTCTTCAGGTCATAACCAGCATCTCACTACCTTCATGACACTGCTGCACATGCACATAGTAAAAAGTTGCTTCTATTATGTGGAACTTCTGTCTTTAATTGGCAAGCACAAACCAAATTAAGGTTAGAAGGTCTTTCTTCTAAGCCCCTGTCTATGGAGTTACACACTGTTATGCTTTCTCAAATAAGACCATATACACAAAACCTAGAGGATAAAGTGGACATTGCATATTATTGTGGTAAAGTTTTTATGTACTCTTATGAAGAACTACACATGGATATCTTAAAGTTAATTGGCTCTTCAGAGCAGATGTGCTTTACCTTTTCACTCTGGAAGAAATCTTACAATAAATCCTTGACTTTGACATAGCACGGTTTGCTTTACTTGTTACTTGTTAGTCACATTAGGATGGATTTCCTCTTGTAAATACTTTTGTAGTCTAGAATACTAGATAACATAAGGACTTCCTCAGATTGTGATTTCAGATTATTTTTATTTTTTGACCTAATGAAAATTTATTTGGTTTTATATTAAATAAATATTTTTTCCTCGAAATTCCTGTAAAAAGGTGTCTCTATATTCTACTATTGCAAGTATTAGAGTAAGTTATTTTGTTGTTAAAGAAATTATGTATTCGATTTACAGTAGTTGAAAAAAAAAGAGTAAACCAAAATTAAGTCAGCATGTTACCCGCTAAATGTACACCTTCAGTATGATATATAGCAAAGAGTTTTTATCAGAAAAGGCAGCAATGACTAAAGTATGTTTCTCCTGGCAGTAGGATCAAGTCATTTAGCAATCCTTGTACTTTAACTCAAGTGCTGTACAATGATAAAATATTTTCCTTCTGATTTCTAAATGTGACAGACTGACAAAGCACTCTAATTTTGGTCATTAATACTGTGTAGTAATCCCAAAGAGAGCAACTGAGAAGTGTTAGTGCAAAATATTTCATGCAGGAAGCAAGAGCATGAGAGGTGATGCAAGGGTGCTGCAGCTCCATGTTCCCAGCTTCAGCTAGGATCAAGGCTGAAGATGTATTCTCACAGGCATGCACACACAGAGCTGACCATTACACATCCATGGCTAGCCGCACAGGTCAGACAGACACTCAGAGCAGTGATGGTCTGTCTCATCATGTTTCCCTTTCTTGCTGGACAGGATGGAAGTTCATTGGCTAGAACATATGTGTATATATATGTACATATAATGTAAACATATGCTCATAAGATGGATCCCTCCAACATCTGGACTCACTCTTTTTTTTCAGTAGCTGTCCTTGGATCACAGTCTACTGGTTACTGGTACCTGCACATGCAAGCCCCCTAAGACTGTTGTCCCTTTCCAGTTGTTGGTACAGACTGTGGACACGTGTGCATGTACCAGCTTCCCCCTTGATCTGACCAGGACTCCCTTGGTCTCCCATCTGACCTCCTCTGCTCTTGACCCTAGAGACATGCAGATGCCCTCACATCCAGAGCTGCCTTCAAGTCCTTGCTCCCAGGCCACTTCAACCACTCACCATTTTACCAGGGTTTGCGGGGAACAAACCAGACTATGAAATATGGAAAGAACAAGTTCTGATACAGACCCACACATGGAACAGCGCCGGCACACAGTCCAGACCATATTAACTGCATACATGAAAGACTTTGTGGGAGTTTGAAAGTTATGTGTTTTTACTTGTATGGGTTTTAGTTCAAAAGGTTTTATTGTCACCCCCCTCCTGCATGGTTGCCACCTCTCCCGTGTGTTCCCCCGAGGCTTTGTTCCCGATGAGTCACCACACCAGTTAGGCGCGGCGACATGTCCTCCCCCTGCATTGCCAATGCAGCTACCGTGGCGTCTGCTGCTACTGCCAAACTGCAGCACATGGGACAATCCTGCCGGTCTGGGCCTGGGCAGCCCTGTCTTCAGGATCGCTCTGACTCGAGATGCCGATGTAGCTGCCGGTGGCATGCCCGCCCCTCCTGTCCTAAGCCCATTTGTTATCTCACCCGTCTATCCCCAACCCTTGGGTTCCTATTGGGTTTGATCCTTCCATTTCCCCTATTGGCTAGCTGAATACATAAGTCATGCCCTTCTTCCGAAGCCCTTCCCCAATCTTGTCCAAGTTCCAGCACCTTCCCCTCAGAAGCCTATAAAAGTCACATTGATTGCACAATAAACGGGATTTCTCCCCAGTGTCTGTGAGTGCACACATCTGTCCTGTACTCCACAGCTCAGAGGTACCTCCAGGAACTGTCTCCTACCCCCACAATGCAACATACAGGTTGCTCTTTGTAAATTATCACAAGTTCCTTTGTGTATCCATACTTGTTCCAGTCACTGGCATCACAGACACACAGGCTCTCCAACCCCAGTTGTTACACTCACACCCTCAAACACAGATGAGCACACAGCATAGAGCCTTCTCACCCACAAAAGAGTTAGAAAGTAGTTTAATAAGAAGACAGGGCAATTTGAGCTAGTCGAGCAGGGACAGATGAGTGCACTGACTGACCAACTATTTACATATGACCAGGCCTTTTCATCTCCTTATCCTCTATTTTCCTCCTCTTTTTCCTTCTCAAATCAGCTAAACTCCTGTTTCTTTTCCCACAGTTAGTTCCTCCCCTAAATATCCTATAATAAGTCTTGTGACCTTGAACCATTTTTCCTTTGTGTCCTACAGTGTGTCCTCTGGATAGCAACCCTTTAAATCTGAAAGGCATCTCCAGATTGCTCCTGATTGACCCCTTGTAATGTGTTTTATGCCTGGAGAGCCCTGGAGGGACCCAGATAGGGTGTTTGTTGTTTGGCAGTCCTTGGTTTGGGTTCCCACCTGCATGTGTGCATTCCCGTGCTCCTCTGAGCTTGTGGAGATGAGCCTGTGATGAGCTGATAGCTCCCGGGACGAGTCTGAGAGCAGCTTGGGCTCCCACTCCTGTCATTGTATCTCTGAGCTCCTTTGTGGGTCTGTGGATTAGCCTCATCACATAACATAGCAATAATGAATACAGTACAATGTCTTATGTCTAATAGGCTGTGTTTACAATTTATTTATAATGGAGAATTACTATTATACAAGGTGCAATATATGTAAGTCTCCAGAGAGAAAGATGTTCCAAGTTGAAATAATTGCAAGTTACAGTTAGATTGTTTTGCTGAAAATATTAGTCTTTCCTTTGTTCTTAAAATACTCTTCATAATGGATCCTTTTGACTTCTGTTCTTAAACATTGTTTTTCTAAAGGCACAAACTGAAGCAGGCTTATATGAAATAGCTGACACGCTCTTTTCTTTCACAGTTGAGTATGTAAAAGAGGAATTAAATATACTTTGTTCTCTTTACTCTTCCCTAGATATCTGTCATGTTGGTTATTTACAGGGTCATGATGTGCTTTCCTAATTGTTGCATCCTTTTGGCATGACAGCATCATTTTATGGAGAAGTTTTGCCTGGAATAATGTTAACGGGTGTCCTAGTTCAGCAGGTGGGACCAGTTGTCACTGTGTGGGGGTGATCAAAGCTGTGTATTCTACCCCCTCTATTCATTCCCAAGGTCAATGGCCCATTTGCAGCAGCTTCCCAGGGAGTCGTTAGCCCCTCCACTCCCAGCCTGAGGGGGCGTAGCTGCTAATGGGCCATCAACAGTTCAAAAATACCCCATGACTCACAGAGTTAATCACCCATTGTGTGAGTCCCCACCCTGGGGGAGGGACTGGGTGCTCCCTGAGGGTACATAAGGGGTGGGTAAGAAGACCTCAGGAACCTCTCATCGGACAAAGAGGAGCAGCAGGACCTCGACAGGAAGAGACCACCACTCTTGACCAGACTACAGCCATCACCTGCACCAACAGGTTTTTTGCTTCCTTTTGCTTTGGACTTGGGGGAACTGCGTGGGTCTCAGCACAAGGGCTAACAAACCTCTTTGGGTTTGTACCCCAGGGCACTGGGTTATACTGCTGGGTTTTGGGAGTTGAAAGCAATTTCCCTTTGTGTCAGTGTATTTACTGTATTATTATTATTAAATTGTGGCTCTGACTTATAATCTCTCTTGTGTTGAGTTCATTTCTCCTGCTGGTTTACCTCTAAACAGTTCTGTGATTCAGAGCTTACAAGGGATCAGTCTCTAGTGCACAAAACTGCCTGTCACTGTTTGAGCAAGATGAAGCTGAATGGGCCATGAGAGAGGGATAGGCATTCTTTATTGGGGAATTTAGACCTTTCTGAAAGGTGTCAACTGCCTGGGAAAATATAGCATGAGGATGTATGCCCAGCAGATGGAACTTTTCTTGCTATGTTTTATTTGATCTCTGAGGTCAGTGACAGGATGATAGTCATTGAAAAAGGAGCTCATTAGTTAAATGCATTTTTGGCTAATGCAATATTTTAAGAAATTGATGCTTCTAGATTGTGACAAGCTAAAACAGTCAGCTGGTGTGCTGTCATGGTATTTTAAATATAATCATTGAACTGTCTTACCATTTTATCTTGTCTGAGATGGGCATAAGAATTTATCTCCTGGTTGGTGAATGACTGGTTCTTTGTTAGTAACTTGCAAGGAAACACCTAATTTTATGAGCAGGTAGGTATAAGACAAAGGAAGTACTCAAAAGTGCTTGCTGGAAGGCCTTTATGTGTTGAGCTTGAATAATCATGTTTACCTGGTTGTGGGGAAGTAGAGGATTGAAGCTTTCACTGCTGGGTGCCAGTCTCTGGGATATGTGTTTCAGTAGCTTTGAGGATGTGTGGAACTGCCTTTTTTGTATCTGTGTCTTATCGTTGGTGTGAGAAGCCATGGTGAAAATCTTGATGAAAACCAGCCTATATCTGAAGTAAATCCCTTTGTTATTGTGGTCCCCATATCTCCTCTTCTAAGAGACGTACTAGAATTTTTAGAGGGAATAAGAACAGTTGGTAAAATAGCTGCTTCTTTTCCTATTTAAATCTGCACTGATGACAAAATTTAGTACCTTTTCAATGTTTTTTATAGTTTCATGTCAACAAAAAGTTGGAGTCCTGGTATAATTTCAATATTCATATATCCCAGTAGCTGCTTACTAATGGTCTTCTTTTTAACTGTCTTATAGCAATTTGTCAACAAACAGGGATGAGAGGCAGTGATGGGTATTGCAGAATGAGAATATGAGCAAAGAGCTCAATGTTCAGATCAAAGATTTTTATGTAAATGTATCTCATTGAAGCTTAACTGACTGCAAAGTAGCCATTATTCCAACACTTCTGTAAGTTGTCTTGTTAGCATTTCATCTCATAAACAAGCAATCTGTGACTACCCATACAGTATACAGGCAGCTATTCTCCTCCAACTTGATGGCTATATTGCTGCTGTCTTCTTTCTAAAAAGTTGTCAGCTTGTCTTTTAAAGTTAGGTTTAGTTATCCAAGTTTAGCTACACCAAAGTGTATTTCAGTGTTGGGTTAAAAAGCCATTTTTAAAGAACAGAGAACCAGTCCACCCAATAGGAAGTATTTCTAAATTTGAGTAGGTTACTCTTCTAAAAAGCAATCTGACAAAGTTTTAGAATCTATTTGATGTAATAGATATATTAATGGCTATAGATGCAACTGCTATCATCAGTTTCATGTGTAGTTACAGCGTTTTCAGAATCTCTTCTTATTAGGAGGCAGTGTTGCCATCTTCCAAATATTGAGTAAGAATATATTCAGTCTTTGAGAACATCAGCTAGGAAGGCTGAAATGGTGTCTTCTGAAAATATTCCAGCCACTATTAGTTTTATAAAAATTGGAAGTTTTAAAATTCTTATAGCACTTAATTTTAAAGAGCACATTATAACAATATTTATATGATTTGTTAGAATTTTCTGAAAATTATTTGAATTAAATACTGCAACTTAGTATTATACCTCTTTAAAATACCTTCTTTTTTTTTTTCTCACAGCTCATTAAAAACTTTGAAAATACTTTCAGAAACTTATTTGACAATATCATGTCTATAATGAAAAAAAATGAGAGCACTGTAGATAGAGATGTCTTGAAGGGATTTCAAAAGGCTATATTGTCAATGTCCCTGCTCATTCATATCTCAGATAAGTTGATTTTGGATATTCAAATGGCTACTTGAAGCATACATATGCTTTTGCTTTTGAAATCTTGGCTTAACTATGCACTGTAGGATGCAAATGCCTATAATTCATGCTAATACACTTCAAAGATAGAAGCATAGCAAAGTGTGTAGTATAAATGTAATTACAAGTTCTTATGATAGTTTATAAAAATATGTATGTGCTTTACATTATTTTCTGCTTTGATTCTTGTATGGAGGTTATAAAAAATGCAAAGGTCTCCAGAGATGATTTTTTTTCTCTCACTGCTCAGAGAGCGCTTCTCATATCTGGGATACATCTTTCTAATTCTTCACTGTTTGCCTTCCCTTAGGTATGAGCTTTCATCCTGTAAAAATGGGGGTTTAACATTCTGAGTCTTAAATGTTGAAACCATTCTGCCTGTTACCTTTTTTCCCTTCTGTATTCTATGCACCTAGTAACTTGTAACTCAACACGGCTTATGTTTCCAGCACTAGCACTTGCTTTCAGGAGGGGCAGCTGCAGTTGTGCCAGTGTTTGCTACTTACAATTAGTGCTAGGGAAACAAATACACTTGCCTTCCCTGAGGTAAACAAAAAGACTGGCAAAGTCTTGTGTTTGTATATGAAGCAGTCCTACAAGGCATTCCTCTCCATTTAATAAGATTCACATTATCAGTCCATATAAAAAAACCTCTTGTATTAAGGTCAGCAAAATTGAAGTATGCATGATACATAAAGCTTCTTCAGTGATAAGAAATGTACAGGATTGAACAGGATCATCTCTTATGACTTGTCCAGTTTTTCATTGCTCTAATTATATGGAAAAAAAAATTCTTTTTGCCATCACTGTTGATGCATTTTGTTTAAAAATGTTTGGGTTTTGTTTTTTGGGGTTTTTTTATTCCATAACATGAATTGCAATAGGCTTTCTGTTTCCCTATGCAGTTATTTAAGATTTGTCTTACCTAAGACAAGAATAAATACCACTTGAATGTTTGGGTGGGGGGGGGGGTATTTTACATAGTATAACTAGTCAGACTTGGCTGATTTAGTCTTATGTCATTATTTTTGCCAAAGGAAAAATTCTATGATGTGATGAGATACATCTGGTCATGCTATCAGATATGTTGATGACTGGCAATTGATATTCAGATTTAGGACAAGGTTGTTTTGTTCTCTTAACCATCATCTGTCACATGTCATAATAGCTTAGCCCATCTAGGACATGTCTAATGTTTTTTGTTTGGTTGGTTTGGTTTTTTTTTTGTATTATGAGTGTACTTTTCTTGTTCTCTAGATGTAGAATAAAAATGCTATTGACAGAAGGAGGTTAGGAAATACTTCACTATAGAGTATTCTATAGAAATATTGTTAATATTTTTGAGAGCTGAATAAACAAAAAGGAGTTTAACTAGAATCATAGAGTGGTTTGGGTTTGAAGGGACCTTAATATTATTGAGTTTTAACCTCCCTGCCATGGGCAGGGAAGAAAAATTGCACTAGAGAAAGTTGGTCAAAGTCCTGCACAACCCATCCTTGAGCACTTAAAGGGATGGGGCATCCACAAATTCTCAGGTCAATCTGTTCCAGTGTCTCATCACCTCATTGTGTAAAATAAATCAAATAAACAAAGTCAAATAAAAGAATATAATAAAATAATAAAATACCCAAAAAGTCCCAACAAAAAATTAAAATGTTCTTCCTTATATCCAGTCTGAATCTACCATCTTTTGGTTTAAAAATGTTAACCCACATCCTATTACTACAGGCCTTGGTAAAAAATCTCTTTCAGTCTGCCATATAAATCCTCATATATTGAAAGGCCACAATAATGTCTCCCCAGAGCCTTCTCTTCTCCAGGCTGAGCAATCCTAAGTCTCTGTCTTTCCTCATAGGAGAGGATCTTCTCTTCTCTGACCATTATTAAATTGTCAGATACATTATGTATTTCAAGTGGTTTGTTCTTAGGAGTTCTTATAATGTTTAAGTTCTTGTAATGCTTTTGTTAGAAACAGGCAATGTAAAAAACATTTTTCTGCTTTCTTAATACTGTACACTAAACCTGAAATGAAAGGTTTTCTTGGAAAATGTGGAATTTTCTTTTTCTTTGTGTTTCTGTGTAACAGTCTACGGTCTGTAAACATCATGTATGGCAAAAAATGAAGCTAGTATGTGAAAGGATCTAAAACGACCCTACCTGGAAAAGGGAAATTATTCATCTGTTAGGAGTTCAAATTTTTTTCCTATGTTTGCATAAACATAACTTTAACTGTGCATTAAGAAAACAACCCTAAGTTTACAAGATGAAGGGATATCTAGGATAACAATTGTATACAACTAAGGAAAAGCTCTTTCTTGTCAAAGGGAAGGTAGACATATAACTTAGAACCTATTCCAAACATATATGATAAACTATGAAAGGCAAAAAGAAGGAGTTCCATGGAAATCAGTGAGAATTATGAGCACAAAAAAATTGTGAATGCATACACAGAAAAACACAAAACTAAACTGATGACAGAGTACAAAGCTGAGTCTTAGGCTAAAAAAGTAGCAATTCTCTTGCACTTGTATTCTGCTTGATATAATCAAGTGTGTGTGTGTGTTCTGTAGTCACTAGTGAGGCTGGATAGATAAGTTTGACTTCCTGACAAATCAGTGCTACTTCTCACAAATCTATTGTGTCATTTAGTTGCTGGAATCTTATGACATCTGTCTAGTTAGTGTTAGGATGAGGCGGTAGCTACAGCTTTAGGGAGACTTACTGTCAGCTACCTTCTTGAGATAGGACTTGCTCCTAGTTGTTTTTTGGGTTTGTTTTTTTTTTTTTTTACTGTATTGAGAATAAAGTAAATTCTTCTAAATTTCAATCCTCTTAATAGAAAATGAAAGAAATCAGGTTTGGAGTTTCTTATATTGGGAGACTTAGGTAAAACTGGCAATGATCCCTCATACTGCAGAAAAGACCTGCAGTAAAATGAAACAATATTATGTTGATGTCTTTCATAGTAAAGATCTCTCTTATCAGTGAAGCATGTATGATTAGACAACTTACTTTTTCAGTGTCTTCTTTATAGACATTCCCAATAATAATTACTTTTCCCACCAGTTATATTCTGGGATTGGTTTATTCAATTTGAGAGCTTTTGTAGCACAAAACCTAGTACTTCACATCCAAGATGCTAAATCATCTTGTTTACCTTCTGAGAGGTTCCCATCCTCGTTATTGATAAGGACGCCTGTTTGAAATTATAACTCAACGTTAGCAATCCCATTCTTGCTACTATTCATATCTGCATAAGGACTAATTCCATGCAGATTTTTTTTTAACCAAGAGTCTAAGGGGAGTTAGATAAGCTATTCTAGTATTGTAGTTGTACTAATATATACTTCTGTTTAATTCCAGTCTAAGTGAAAGTCTACTTTTGTCTAACAGCAAAATTGACTACAATTTGTCATGATTCCAGAGTTCAAAATGAACACACAAATTATTATTTGTGCTTTATCATAATGCTCAAATTAGATTTAATTTGAAGTGTGTATGTATGTGTCTTCACAACATACTCTGAAATTTGAAAATGGAATAGATATCAAAAATAAGACTGAATTGTTAATGCAACCTGAACTTGCTTTCATTTTTATAATTAATTGACTCAGTATTGTGATTATAACTAATTGACTCTGGGCCTGAACTTCACAGCTGAGTATCACTCCTCTTCATATGAACAATTCACCAACTTGCTTTAGTGGCAGTACTGTAAACAGCCTGATGAACTGACTGATGGCTCATCCCCTTCAATAATGGAGAAATAGTGTGTCTATGCTACTATATTATTGATTCCTGTTGTTGGTGAGAATAGACTTGAACACATGGAATCTGGAAAAAAAAACCATGAAAGAGAATTAAGCCCATAGTAAAAACATAGTATGTAGTGGTATGTCTAGATCTCTTGCAAAATAAGTCCTGACTAGTAATAAGCGCATGTATAACTGCTCATGTGATTTAATTTTAAACACCAGGAGATGTGTGTGCACGTACATAGGTTTAAAGGAAACAGCTAAATGAAGAAATCAACAAAATTCCCTCATAGGTTAGCAGCACTGAGCTGGGAGTCAGTTGAGATTCTGGTCACATGCACTGTTTGTCCTGAAGTTTTTCTATTATCTTCTGCACTGCTTGAATAGAGGCAGTTTGTAATAGGAGGCTGTTGCCTACTACTACAATGAATGTTCAGATTAGTTAAGATAACCACCAAAATAAGAACTCTGTTTTTTCCAAAATACATGTGTATAATTCTGCATTACAATTATAGAGTAATTTGGGTTCAAAGGGGCCTCAGAAGGCTCCCTAGTCCAGCTTCTTGCTCAAAGCAGGATCTACACAGAGTTGAGACACAGTCTTAAACTACAAGAATGGAAACTGCACGACATCTTTGGAGAACTTGTTCTGCTGCCTAATTATCCTCACAGCGTTTTCATCCCCATCACTCCCCCCAGTCTTTTCCCCCTTATATCAAATTGCGACATTTTGTTCCAGTTCATTGTCTCTCATCTTCCAGCTGTCCACCTTGGAAAAGAGCTCTTTCCCAAAGGGCAAGAACATGGCTTAGCCTCCTCTCACTGAGCTTGACTCAGTTATTCAACACGTACCTTGTACTGAGGGTCCAACACTGGACACACGATTCTAGATATTGTCTCACTCACACTGACTGGGACAGACTAATCTACTCTCGGCCTCCTGGCTGTTCTCCTGTTAACACAGACTACAATGCTGCTGGCAGGTCACACTGCTGACTCAGACTAAAATAGAAACATACTTCCTTGCATGTCTCTTGGGAATATAAAGTTTGTCATGCAATGCTGAAATTGTTTCTTTGGGATTGATCTGTGTGCAATATTTCAGATGAAAGTAGGAAGAATCATGATCTAAATTGGAGCACAGTAAATTCTCTGATCAATTTGCTGCCTGATGCATGGATGTCCTCACTAATTTCTACATTGACTTTCAGAGCTCCTTTACTGAGGGAAAAAATGATACTGGCTTGCATAAACTGAATCTTTGATTTTTATTTTTTTTTCAGAACTACCAAAAATTATATATCATACTTCTTTGTTCCTCCCATATTAAATACAGTCAAAATATATCCAGAGGTTTTGGCTTTTTTTCTTTAAGGCGCAAAAAGTACTCTGGCAAGTATCTAATTATTTGTGTTGAATTATATCTTTAAGGGATATGATGCATCTGCTTTTGAAGTTATGTTCGTACTTGGAAATAATTATTTCAAATAACTTCAGGCTCATGGAAAAGTCCTCTAGGGTTTAATCAGGGGTAAATTCAAGTTCTTAGCTTTAGGAATCTAAAAAAAAAATAGTTTAGTGCTTATAATTTTTTTAATTGCTTTGCTACAGAATAAGAACAATACTCTGCAATAACATTCTGTAGAATATTCTAAAAACAAATTGCTTTTTAAAGACCTTTTCCATGCTAGATATATCAACAGGAAAGTACTTTATTTTACTTTTCAGACTGCTTGTCCCCTTTCATGTTAGTACTTTGTAATACATTTCATCTCTTATCATAAAAGAAACTCAGCCAAAGGCAGAAATAACAGGAAAAAGGCTTTTATGTACAGTTTGGGGGCTTTTGTCTTATCAGCTCAGACAACAGATATCATGTCAATTGAATTTATCTCTGAAACTTCTTAAGCCCAAAACAACATGGGCAATTGCAATGAAGAATTTATTAGATTGTCCTTAAAACTGAAAGGACAGTATATTGCTCCAGCAATTTGCTAAAGAATAAAATCATATATACATAGCAATAGTGGAATCTGAATTGTAGTTCTTTATTGGATGTTGAACCAAGTATTCTGTTCATGAATTACAGTGATAACTGAAAGAAAAGACACTTACTTACTAAATCTACTTGTAAAACTGTTTTTATTTTGCTTTTAATTTCTCCTCATAAATCCCGACATGGATATTGACTTGTTTTGACAATTTTATGTTAACATGTATCATTCTTATTACGTATATTTACTTTTGACCTTCTGATGGTTCTTTGTCTTGTTCCCACCAGCAATTATAAAACATTAGATGGTAGAAAAATTACATGTAGACTTTCTATCGTTTATCAGGGAGCCAACTGATTTTTATGTAATTATGTTTCAGTGATAAATCTTGTCTGCCTTAGACTTCTGAAAGAGCCAAAACCCATTAAAACCAGATTTTGTTAATTTACCTTGAATTTTTAACTTCTACCTTTTCTTGGTTTTGGACTAAATGTGATGATTCTGTTAGAACTGGAAACAGAATTAAATAAGACTGTTAACTCTATGGGATCTATTCTAATACTTTGCCTTTCATAGAAGCCTAACTCTGAAATCCTGCTCTAATTTTACTGTAGTTTGTCTAATTCTTTCAGTGTAGATGACCTGAAATTAGTTTTCAAGGCAAAGGAAGCAAAAGAAGCAATATTATTTTTTATTTCTGTTTCACTGTCCATGTAGAGCCTTTTATTTTGTATATTTTTAGCCTTGCAATCTGCTTGCATTCTTCTGTCTCACTCTGTCAAGACTTCTATACTTAAGGCTTGGTTTCCTCCAGCATATGTCTACCTTCACCTGTTGCAAAGAGGCACATATAAGAGAAATATAAAATAAATTACAGGACGAATTTGTGATAAAACACAAAATAAATGGTTGAATTTCTTTGTGTAATCATGCTCTCAACAGAAAGGTACTCTGTTCATTGTATCAGATTCTCTTCCCTGCACCTCTGCTTGCTGCTCACATAAAACCATACTGAAACACTCTGAAAATTCTATAAAGATGTAACTAGTAATTAACAACACTGATCGATGATGTGAGAAAACACCTAAGAGTGTAGAGCATGGTGGTAATGTTCAAGCTCAAGTGGAATGTAGCAAAGCTAATGGTCAAAATTATGGAACTGGTTTAGGAATATTGTCATTTAAACAAAATTAGTCCAGATAATTTCTCGGTTTTAAGGCTGTAGAAACTATTCTAGGGTTTTGATTTTAACAGGTTTTTTAGTGTTGTAATTAATTGTTTGGTTTTTGGTTTGGGGCATTCTTTTCCAACTCTTTTTTGTAAACTTTCGTTTTTGTTTATGAAGGACTCTTGCTACTGGCAGTTGTGCTGGATCACCCGTGAAAAGCACTGTTTTATTCAACTCTCAAAATCGGTTTTTAACCTAACAAGTCAAGTGCCATGCATAGTCCTTCTGGCTGCTAATTAAAATAAAGTGAATAAAAAAAGTCTACACTTGATGACTGCTTCAGGGAGTGTATTTGTAAAGCACATAAGGTGGTTTTATGTGACTCCAAAACACTGCCAACAATAGTTCAAACACAGCCAAATTCTAATTTAGAAAGTTTCCCCAGGTCCAGGAGCAATGTCTAATGATGGCTTTGCAACTAGAATACTGTGTCAGTGATACACCAAGTACTCATACTCATATTATTTCTATCACTTAGCTCATTTAGTTTTTGTATAACTAGTGTCTCCTCTTTTATCTACAGCTATGTGCTCATACATTTTTCTTGCATGCTTCCTTGTCAAAAGCTGCTTTATATTCAGTCTTGTGGTGATTGCTATTGCTAGGGCTAAATTCTAGTTGTGTCACTGATAGCTGACTAAAATGATTGAGAAGAGTACATGTAGTTTTGAGCCTACCCCTATAGGAGTCCATGAGCCAAGCTACAACACACTGACCAGCACTACCTCTGTCTTTGCTCATGTGCTGCTTACTCACTATCCTGGTTTAACGTTAAACTGGTAGGAGAAATGAAACTAACTCAAAAGAGATTATAAGTCATAGTCACAATGTACTAAAAAAATAACAATAAATACAATGATACACAGAAAAAAAATTGTTTTAACCCAACCCCCCCCAAAAGTATAACCCAGCACCCTGAGGCATGAGCAGAATGGTGTTCCTTAGCCTCTGTGCTGAGCCCCACGTAGTAACCCCTGAATACAAAGTAAAAGGAAAAGAAAAACCTGTTGGTGAGAATGATGGTCGCAGTCTAGTCCTGAGTGGCAGTCACAGTCCTGTCAAGATTCTGGCCCTCCTCTGGATCTAGCAAGTAGAACCAAAAGTCCCCAAACCTGAAGATTATATATGCCCAGGTTCAGGTGGGAATGCCCAGTACCTCCTCCAGGGCAGGGATTTTCAAAATGGTTGATTTAACTCTGGGAGTCATATGATATTTTTTGAATCTTTGATGGCCCACTAGCAGATATGACCCCTCAGGCTGGTGTGTAGGTGCTAATGCCTTTCTGGAGGTGAGTTATCACACCTTGGTGTGAAAACAAAGAAACGCTCCCCTGCCTCGCAGGGTTTTCTAACACCTCGCAGGGTTTTCTAACAGGCTTGTAGCCTGAGGTGTCAGATGTGCCCTGGGCAGCTGCTGCTAACAATCCATTTTTAACAGTTCATGAGAAATTACACAGAGCATGTAGAATACACAGTTTTGGTTACACCCACACAATGATAAACTGGTCCCAGCTACTGTAACTAGGACACTCACAGGTGTGAATAATTAGTGTGTTGGCAAGACATTTTCTTTCTCTAGTATTAAACTACCAAAATAACATATTCTTGCTATGATTACATGGCAAAGTTTTAAATAAGTTTTATGAGTATGAATTGAAATCCAAAGATGTCTGAATTATATGACTTGAGAAACTGTGTGATACTAGATAATTTAATGTAATTTGGACTTGAGGAACCTGTGGTATTTTTACTTATTTTTGCTTTTATTTTAAGTAAAATTTCTGAAAATTCTATGTGAATAATAAAAAGAAAATCGCTTGGCAAAAGAGATGGGTATTTTGGGGGGCTTGTAAGTCACTCGTTCTCTTAACTATACACTAATTAATACAATTCATATCTGATGTTGGAAACTTTATACAATGGATAAAATTAAAGCAATTTTTCAGCATATTTAGTTTCTTATTTAGGCAATATTACATACTGAACTGTGAAAGTTATAGTTCAAGAAAGTGAACTCTATCCTCTGTAAAAAAGTCAGAGGAAATAAAGGAGTTCAATGAACAATGAAGTCAGTTCAAGTTATGTAATTATTATTGAACTGCTAATAATTAGGCACAGCCAAAAGCATTACCTTATAAAGTGCAGTAGTTAAAATTAGTAATATTCCACCATCACAATAAAACCATAAACCCCCCATATAAAACCATATTGAATTTCCTGTTTATGAAGTAATTGAGTAGCAGTAAACATAGCACAAATGGATAGCAACCGAAATGAACATAAACAAATAGAAAATAACTAATCTTTTTGTAGACTGTATTAAAATATTGATGTCTTTGCATAATAAGAATTATGTTTAGTCTTAACATAGAAAGGAAATTCTGATAATTTGCATGGTGGTCACCATGTGTGGTTTTATCCATCTAGAGGTTCTGATAATATGCACAAGAATATAAACTTTACTAAATATAATGTCTTTATATTTGTATTATAAAAAGTGCACACAAACAAAAGAAAATACATGCTTTTTTCAAGATGTGCGCCAGGTAAAATGAAATGCCATATGTTTCCTTTTGAAAAGAATAATCACATTATGTGACACTTTCAGTGTGTGCTTCATGACAACCTTGCAAAGTCGTGAAATGCACAGCTCAAGAACAAAATTTTATCAACAGCTATTTATCATGGTTACAAATATGAAGAAAAGAAATTCCGCCATGTCTTACCATTTAAAAAAGATTGCTTTAGAGGGGGTGGAATTTTTCAGATGTCTTAGTGAGGAAAATGTTTCAGAGAAAATTGTATAAATCTATTTGCAGAGTTGACAAAAAACAAACTACAAGTAACTGCCAGTCTCCAAAATTGTGAGATTGGTGTTCATCCAATACATTAATTCTAATTTCTTTTAAAGTTTTAAAGTTATGCACAGCAGACCACTATTTTGGGGGGTGATTTTATTTTTTAGTGAATATACCAGCCTTTTCCTGTGTATGGCTTTCTATATGTGGATTTTTGTTCAAAATTTCCAATGACTACTAGTTTAAAAATATCACTTTAGTGTCCCTTATTTCCTTTAAACTTAGAATGAGAAATAGCTTTGGTAAGTCATTTTCTGCTGTATGGAAACCCGCATGTAAGTTGGTTTTGGTTTTGTTTTGCTGTTTTTGTTGTTGTTTGTTTTGTGTTTGGTTGGATTTTGTTTGGGTTTTTTTTTTAATAGTTCTCAAAAAGGACCTAGTAGACAATTACAGAATGTTGGAAGATACATGATAGAGTAACTATATGCATATCCTCAGTTGGAAAAAAAGCTCCTTGATGCTGGTATTTGTACCGTGAACCTGACATATAATTCATAGTCAAAATTACAATACAAAAACAACTCCACAAATTGCATCAATTCTCTAATAAAGCCTATCTGTCGCAGTCTTGATTTTGTGGGAAGGGATCAAGACCGACGACGGGGGTTCTTGCCTGCCTGCTGAGTGGTGGTGAATCAAGGACGCAAGGGCTTAAGGTTAGGTTCACCCACCCCGTGACCCACAATGAAGACACGGAGACGAAGTGAACAACTTGAAAGCCAGAGCCGATCCAGTTTATTAACAGGGAGGAGGGCCTTTTAAGCCCTCTGGGATAGAACAGTCTGGAAATGGGGAGGAGTTAAGGCAGAGCATGCAAATCTGCCACTACTGATAGGATAGAATAAACAGTGGGTGGCAACTGGGGAGGAGAAAACAGGGAATTAACTGGATTGGACAGCTCCTTGGGGGGAACCAACCAATGGTAGCTGGACTTACACTGACAGGGCAAGCCCATCAGTGCTGCCAGCACCACAGGAACAGGGGATAACAGAACTTTATTTCAACTTTAATAACAAGAACTGGGGTAACTATGGTCAAGTCCATGTTGCAGTGTCGCAGTCCGGTCATTGTCCCTCTCACTCCTCCGCTCGTCCACAATCCTCCAGGTGCCATCTCCAACACCTATCCAAAGCCTGTCTTAACATACTGAAGCTAGCTACTTAATACACCTATAGCATCTTAACATTAGTGGAATACACTAAAGTCATTGCCTGTCACATTTGTGAGCAAATTACCATGGATGACAACCTTCATGTCTTATTTATTACACTTCTTTTCTCTAATCAGCACTTTTTCATATTTTCCCACATTTTGCCTCACTAGCTTCAATTGAAAAGATCCAAAAGACAATCTTTCATCCAAAAATCTCTGACTTGATTATAGAACCTAGCACATCAGTTCTTTGGTAAATAAAACATCCTGGTCTCTTAATACATTTAGCATATGAATGTTTTTTTAATGTATGCATAACATAGCAAGTAGTTCAGAGTATTTGGTTATGTTGTGGCTATATTACAGAGCTATACCATTTGAACAGGGTGTCACTTAGCTTGGGTGAGTATAACCAGCTCTGTTCTGCTTCTTGGTGGTAAAAGGATATGAAAGACATGTTTGCGCTGACAACAACACCATGGTTGTCACAATACTCACACATCTTTGTTGGTTGTAGTAGTGGTATTGGCATTTTTATGTATTGGTACTATTGTTGAATAATTGGAGCCTGAATAACTGATGCAAAAAGGATTTGTTGCCTGTCAGGTTTTCTAACTGGATTGTTACATGTGCACGCACATTTATTGACATGTATGTTTTTAAATGTGAGAATACGTATGTATTATGTATTTATTAAACCTCCTCCTCCTCTTGTTGCGTATAAAATATCAGTTGTGCTAGCTGGCATTGCAGACACCTGACTTTCACAAGATATCTACTTCTTTTGCTGAATTTACAAGCTGAAGAGACAGGCAATTTCATAACTATAGACAGTACATCTATACTGGTACACATTGGATTAAATATTTTGCCAGTTGTGATAGCTGATTTGTTTAAGGCTGGGGAAGCTCTGAGTAAAAGGGAAAAAATTCCCTCTGTAGGAAAGCATATGGGAAAGTGAAAGAATTGAGTACCTAATAAAGGACTGCTAAATCTAGCTTTGTTTTCCCTTATAAGCACTCTAATCTTTTTCTAAAGTACTTCAATATGACTGTATTCCCTCTTCCTTCTTGGCCAGGATGTAGTACAGGTTGTATATATTGGTTCAGCATGCTCTGTCAATGTTTTCAGTGTCACATAAATCTAGTTTTCCTGAGGATGAGCTCATGTGACTGAGCAATGTAGTAGTGCTGGCCCCTAAGTGTTACAGCACAATGCAGTGTCTACCTGTTCTATGCATCCATAGAAATGCACAGCAAAAACCTGTCATTTGCCTATGGCATGCCAGATCATTGTCGTGTGCTACATTAAAATCATGAAGCAAGTGACCAAATATTCTTTGAACAATGTGCTATCTATAGTCATAAAATTTTCCTCTGTCTCTTTCTCTTATGTCATGACAACTAGTTCTGTGTCATTTTTGCTTGGGTAAAACTGGTTAAAAATACCTTTTAGTTACAATGTTTCCAATAGGAGAATTAATGATTTGAGTTCTCTGCATGTTTCTTGCTTATTATTTGTTACTAGTTCTTTTAAAGTCTTCTTTTTTTAAAATACTTTAAAAAGCATAATTTTGGCTGTGTCTCCATCTATGTTATGATCCGCTCCTGGGAAGGGGACGAGGGTAACCTAGGTTGTTATTAATCATTCCCTTTGGAGTGGATTAAAGTTCTGTATAGTGTGACATAGAAAATAACCTTACGGGGGGGGGGGGNTTTGCTTTGGACTTGGGGGAACCACGCGGGTCTCAGCACAAGGGCTAGCAAACCCCTTTGGGTTTGTACCCCAGTGCACTGGGTTATACTGCTGGGTTTTGGGAGTTGAAAGCAATTTCCCTTTGTGTCAGTGTATTTACTGTATTATTATTATTAAATTGTGGCTCTTGACTTATAATCTCTCTTGTGTTGAGCTCATTTCTCCTGCTGGTTTACCTCTAAACCAGCACAGGGGGGAAGATACATAGGGGGAAGAAAGACAGGAGAAGACTCCAGGACAGCAAGGAAAAAGAAGAGATAAGAAAAGATGAGAAGGAAAAGGTTATATAGTCACTGCCTAGAGATCCAGCATTGCATCTCAGCAGTCCTGCAGGCCGTGGTCTCCATCTGCAGGCAGTGGGGGCCAGGAACAGAACCCAAATTCCCAAAGTCATCTGTCCATTTTTATACCCTCAGCATGCCTTTTGCACCTCCCCCCAAGGCAGGGGGTTGTTTTCCATGAAGCAGTGTCGCCAGCCGGGCTGTGAACCCCCATATTCACTGGGTTCATGTGGAGGGCAGGGCAACGGTTCTTTTTACCTCTTCAGGGCTGGACACCTTTAGCACTGGAGGAAGGGATGGACCCAATTGCCATTCAGGGGTATAATGCAAAAGTCAAAAACCTGCAAAGTCTCTTAGAATGCATAAATCATTGACCATTTCAGTCTCTGACAATCTGCTTACTATCTATGGCCTTGCAGGGCATGAAATCAATGTGTACTAGAGTGTAGTGTTTGCTTTCTGATTAGAGAAATTTAGGAAATTTTACTGAGTTCTGCAGCTGAGTTACCATGCTGTGCCAAAATTCCTGGGGATAACAGTGAACAGCCTATGTCTGTAAAAAGTATTGTGGGTTGAACTGTTTTTCCTCCTTTGCACTTTGCTCTTGTTTACCCAAAGTGGCTTGTTGGCTGCTGATTCATGGAAAGATGTTGATACCAAAATGCTAGGCTTCCTATGGCAATATGTCTTGTAGTTACCATTTATGTGTGGCTCCCCTCTTACCTGATGCTGGTAGCCTAAATGTTTGTATCTAATATAAGCTGCATATCTAAGTCTCCTTTCAAGTCACATGTTGTGATAAGGACTATCCCACCAGCCTTACAGTGGAAAACTGGCCCTTTTGGCTATGCTTTTCTTTCTCCAGACTAAAGACCTCTGAGGTCAGCTAAGATGGAAAGCTGAGTTAGTACAAGCCAGCTCAAGTCAGCCCTACTAACTTTAGATTGTCATGGAGGAAAGGCCTAGATGCAGCTATGTCAACTGGTTGGATTTCTTGTCTCAGATGCAAAAAAGACTGAACCCCTGCATGGACTGTGTATTAACCATCACGATACTCTTGCTAAACCAGAGGAAGCAATTGCTTACTGCCCTTCCTTCTAGTATCTTATGCCAATACAACAGAAATTTCTACTACCAGGCACTGCGTGGATGTAGAAGTGACAGTAATGCTTTCAAAGCTGTAGTTTCTTAACCTTTCACTAGTTCTTTTAAAATTGTATTTACACGATTTCATCAGCTTTACCAGCTACTGTCAGACCTAAATCCAGAAGCTGCTGCTTTGAGATACTTGGGTTGTCCCACATTTCATCAGTTACCCTTAGGGGCTTTGATCCTTTGCTTTGGAGCAGTGAGCAAAATTGGGGTCCAAGGGGAGAAAGCTGAAAGGAGAAAAATGTTTTCAAGTGATGCTGCTTCTCGTGTAGTACATGAACAGCTTTTGTTAGTTCCAGACATTTCTTCGGAGAATATTTGTCTCTGTCTTGTGGCATAGAACACAAAGCTAGCAAAGAATTAATGATTAGGTGTCATGATCTTTTCCTGACTTCTGTGCTTCTTGTAGCTTGTGCTGTCTGTCTTAGCTGAAGCCAAAGTGGTGACTCTGTCCATTATTTTTTTTCTTTCTCCTGATACAGTTTATTAATGACTCTGTTTTGTCATAAGCCAGTTTACAATGAGTACTAAGATTTTATGAAACTAATCAGGCTCTGACAAAATAAACTTTCGGGAAATTAAAATTATTAAATGGCTTTAAATTTCCGAAGATGTATATTGGTGATGAAATCTCCTACATATGCAATATTTCAGTCCAAGAAATCAGTAGTAGTCCAGGTAATCACAAGTTGGCTAAACACAATTGATTAAAAAATCTGAATCTATATATAAGTACACTCCACTCAGAAAATGGAAATTTTGTATGTTGTTTCATCCCATTCAATACATATAACTTATTTGAGCTAAGAAATGTTAGGCGATACCCTTTTGAAAACTCTTACAGTAATGTTAAGTTTTGGTGATTACAATGGACACATTTCCAAGACAACAAAAGTTATTTTATCATTAGATTACTGTAATTGGCCTTAAAGGTAGACTGAAGACTGTGCAGAAAAAAGGTTGGTGTTTGAAGAAGGGGCTTAAAATGGTACGTGGGAGACGTCATTTGGAGATTTTTTCTGATTGTGTGGTGAGCAACTCTTACAATACAGTAATTGATCCTTCTAAATAAAAGCATGCAAGTTGGGGAGATCAATGTTAAAATCTAAAGTTGTCTTAATGTGGTTGAGTCATCCCTTGGTCAATCGTAGTACTGTAAAAAGAAGTTAGAGACATAGTTGCCATAATTCTAAGAAGGAAAAACTAAAAGTGTTAGCATAGTACAGCATCAAACGGAGAGTATTTCATGTGTAATTAATTTATTCCATTATTTAAAAGGTTTTTTCTTTGTCTACATTTTAATATTACCTTTAAATTGTTTTTCAAATTAAAAATTATGCTAACTAAATTTACTTTTGAATGGTTTGTGTACTACTTTTGGTGACTGCATCCTGCAGTTGTTTTCTACTTGTAAATCTGTTCACTTTGTAAGGTGTTAGTTTTAAAAAAAAAAAGAATGAGAAATGTCAAAATATATAAAGTTTGTAAAGTGAACCAGGCTAGCGTTTCTATATTTTGGTACACATTTAAATACACTGATGTAAGTGTATCTTAAAGATGCATTTTCAGCCACAATAGATGGACTAAACCAGTATAAAAACAATATACTTTTTGTGATTGCTTCGCCAAACCTTGAAACCAGAATAGGACCATTATTTCTGACACCACTAAATTTGTTAAATTAGTTTTAAGAAAACTCAGGATGCATTTTGGACATTGTGAGAAAAGATTCAACGCAGTTTTGTATGAAGTGTTACCAACTCAGTATCTGTTAACTCCCTGAATCATTCACTGACTGTAATGATAGCTTTATAATGCTGGAATTAATTTAGTAATTGATCCACATAACCATAATTACAGTGTGAAGTAATGGAACTCTGACTGTACATGAGCTAGGCTATAATCAGTGACGCACGCACTGTGGAAGAAAAATCCTGTCATAATTGAATGATCTTTGTGGGCTTTGGATATTTAAGAGTATAAGTTGACAAAAAAGCCCAAATAAATAATCAATATCACCATTTCTGTAACGAATGGAAATCCAGTTTAAGAGAATTCTGATGTGTGTGTATATATAAGGAAATTCTGTTTCAGCATAATTTTAAATGATTTACTGGCTTTCTAATGGAGTCACAGTGTCTGTGCCTGTCAGTTATCTGTGATAGCTTTTTAATCTATTACCTAGTTAATCTCAAATTGTTCAGGCAGTAGAAGTTTGAAGGCAGTGAAGGAGTTCCTGAAAGTCCTGTGAAATTCTGTAGTAGGAGAGGAGTGTGTGCCTCTGTCCAGGCTGAGGAAAGTCTGGCAGAGTGCAGCATTGGAGGAAGTGCAGCCAGGTGGCCTTGCCTCTGTGGGCCTGACACGGCAGGCAGTTAACACCTGCTAGGGCTTTGACATGGATATGACTCCTATTTTAATGTGTCCAACCAAAAAGGGAGAGTAGGAGTGGAAGGAAAGAAAGTGAAAGGGTGCAAATGGCACAAAGTAAAAATAAGAATACTATGAGAATGAGGATGAGGGGAAGTGAGGCACATGCTTATAGTAAATAAAGCTACATGAACAGAGGACCATACCTACTGAAATGTCCACTGTGAGTCCACAATTCTGAAAGAAGACTTGCAAACTGCAATTATTGATCTGGTGCTGCAAATCAGGAATCTCTGTTGCTAATTGTGTACAATTAGCTATTGTATGCTGAATCTTGAGCTGCATGTCCGCTCTATCTAATTCATAAAGAAACCCCAAAACAACAAAGCAAACTGGAAAAACTAAACCAATCAACCAACCAAAAAAAAAAAAAACAAACCGAAACACAACAACAACAGCAAAAATTATTTCTGGGAATTCAGATGTAAAAATTTGAATTGGTTGCTTATGGGAAAGAAGTTTGTGGAAGATAGATAACTGCTGGCAGTATTGTACACACAAATGTTGTGTTATGTGTTGTAGCTCAAGAGATAAATGGCTAAGGCATTTAGACCTGCCCTCCTTCCAACCTTTTCAACTATTCATTTGAATATCCTGCAGGGTAAAAAAGCATCTGTTTCTGTCTTTTCAACAGATCTAGGAAATAAATGTGAAATGTGAACTATGGTGCTGGAGGCAGTCTTAAAAAGTGTCCACATATATATAGTAAAGCACTTGAATGAATTGAGAGAATAAAAAGCAGTGTAACAATATGCTGATCTGAATCCCACTAAAAGTCACTATTATTAAATACTGCTTAATAGAACTCATTAGGGACTTTTTTGAACCCCTTTTCTCCCAATAAAATTAATGTTCAGAGAAAAGGAATTGCACAGAAAAAGAAATCTGCTTGCAGAAAAGTGGATTTCTGCTGCCTGATTGCATAGTACAAAATCTGCATATGATTTATATATTCAAGGATAATTTATATCTTCAAGGAGTACATAAGATGCTATATTTTGAAAGACTGTCACCTTGACAGAAGAGATTACAATGACAGTATTACTGTGTTGCTAGTAGCAACATCTGTGTTAAATGTGCTTTAATTAAGTTTGAATTTTGAAGATTATTGCTGTCACACTTACTAGGTGACATTTTGCAAAAACGGGGTGGGAATATTAACACAGTTAGTCTGCCAGCTGGTTTCTGCCTGCACTCTGGTCACGTTCCCCTCTCTGCCAACTTGATACCCGTTGTCAACTCTTATGAGGAGAGATGTGACATACTGCTGCAAGGCAGCCAGTGGGGAGGAAAAGGAAATTCTGGGGTCAGTTAGTCTGGTATTAAGATACATAAAGCAGGTTTACTTAAAGACCTTCATGAGTTAACTCCAGTGTCCAACTCCAGTGTGTAATTCACCAACTTTGTGAGAAGTCCAGTTAATTCATTCAGCTTTAACTTTTTCTACTTCATTTATGAAGTTATATATTGCTTAAATTGTCATCTTAATACAGAAGTCAGCCTGGCTCACTGTTTGAAATTCTCTTAGTTTCTAGAAATTTGACTAGAACAAGGTTTTGTAAATCCTCATTGCTAGCAAATAGAGGTCCTATTTTACATGAAATCCAAGTTACTGATCACTTCTACAAGACAGTCAAAATATTTCATAGCTGCTAAACTTAAGACAGTTTAGGTTAGTTGTACTGGATTTGTATGGCCAGGTTGTGGTAGCTGGGGGTGAGGTGGAGTGGCAGTGGTGGCTTCTGTGAGAAGCTGCTAGAAGCTTCTCCCACGCCTGACAGAGCCAATGCCAGCCGGCTCCAAGATGGACCTCCTGCTGGTCAAGGCTGAGCCAACCAGAGAAGGTAATAGCACCTCTGTGATAACAGATTTAGAAAGACAAAAAAAGCTATTGTGCACAAGCAATTGCCCTCAGAGAGGAGTGAGTATGTGAGACAAACAATTCTGGGGACACTAAGGACAGCGGAGAAGTAGGGGAGAAGGTGCTCCAGATGCCAGAGCAGAGGTTCCCCTGCAGACTGTGGTGAAGCAGAATGTCCCCACCCCCATGGCCCAAGGAGGTCCACAGGGGTACAGAGATCCACCAGCAGCTCATGGAGGAGACCCACATTGGAGCATGTGGATGCCCAAATTGAGGCTGTGATGCCATGGGAAGCCCGTGCATCAGCAGGGTCCTGGCTAGAACCTGCTAATCCATGGAGAGATAAGCCCATGCTGGAGCAAATTTCCTGGTTGGATTTGTTACCCTGTGGGGGACTCATGCTGGAGCAGCCTGTGCCTGAAGGACTGCACTGCATGAAAAGAGACCACACTGAAGAAGTTTGTGGAGGAGTGCCTCCTGTGGGAGGGACCACATGCTGAAACAGGGGAAGGACCTCCCTCTCTGATCAGTGGCAGAAACGACCTGTGGCACACTCACCCCCATTTCTATCTCCTTATGTCACTGTAGGGAGGAAGTAGATCTTGGGAAGAATGGAAGGATGGGGGGAAAGTGTTTTTAAATTTGTTTTTTCTTTTACTTCCTATTATTCTTTTTTAATTTTGATTGGTAATAAATTAAATTAATTTCCCCGAGTCAAGTCTTTTGCCCATGATGGTAATCAGTGAGTGTCTCTCCCTGTGTTTATTACAACTCACGAGCCTCTCATTATATTTTTTTTTTCTCTGTCCAGTTGTAAAGGGGAGTGACAGAACAGCTTTTGTGAGTGCTTGGCATCCAGTCAGGGGCAGACCACCACAGTTAGAGTATTATTATGATGTCCTATTTCTGGGAAAAACACATGATAAACTCAAACTGCAGTACTCTGTGTTATTTTGGTGGCATGGGTTTGTTTTTTGTTTTTTTTTNCATGGGTTTGTTTTTTGTTGTTTTTTTTTTGCTCTTGTGTTAGGTGGTTTTGTTTGTTTGTTTTATATTTTAGTGGGAGGTTTGTAAGAGTTAATCTTTCAACTTTCTTCTCTTTAGTGTGCAAGTGTCAGCAATGCTGAATGAATGAATGTGTTTAACAAAATGCAAGACTGAAACTTTGGTTTCTTTCAGTTCCATTATCTGGCCTGTGTGTGTGTGTATATATATATATATATATATATACATGTGCATTTGGTGTATCTAATAATTGTACTGAAATGAGGAGGAAAGGAAGCAGCCTTGTCATAGGTCAACAGTAACAATGTTCAGTTTAAAGTCTGTCTTAGCTGAAGCCTGGAAAGAAGATTGTTTGACTGCAGCCCCCAAGACTTGCAAATCAGATGCAAATCCAAAACTCATTTGTTACAAATGAAGCGAAAACCAATGAAGTGAAATATTTTGCACCTTACAGTACCATGCATAGTCTGCATGCTATTTTTAAGTTTCCACAATTCTACTGTTGCATGTAAACCGAATGTAAGCCTAAATCCAGCCTCATCTTTTTCTCTTCTTTCGCTTAGCAAGATGGAGGCCCCTTACTTGGAATGTATTTGCATGTGTACAATATGTCTCTTCCAGCAGCTGAGCCCAGTAGCTGCCCCTGGATCCCAGTCTCCCCAGTTGCTGGCAACTGGGACATGTGAGTTCTGTGGTCTGCAGCCCAGTTTCCAGCAGCACGTAGGGACTTCTTTGCGCACACCGGCCACATGTGTCTTCACACCTTGCAGGTCCCTACAACATCCAGACTTATACCCAGCCTGGTGCTGTATTCTTGCTCTTCCCAGGTGCCTTAATCCAAAGACAGAAACAGACACATAAATGTATGGGCACACAAATAAAAACATGCATGTCTGTACAAATCTGGGTACATATGCACAAATGGGTCTGACCCCTGGAGACTGCCTAACTGTATGGTTTCTCCAGCAGCATTCCAGAACTACTGTAGAATCCTTGATACCCAGCGCCTCCCATCATCTCGGTCTTAAAGACATGTACACATACATACCTACTATCCCTACCTTGGCTCCCAAGCCACTTTGCCTGCTGCCTGATTGGTCTGGCTCAATCTGCACGTATGCTCACACATAATTTGCACCTTTGCACTAACTCTGGTGTCTGACAACATAGGCATGTGCGTTTCCAACCTCTGGTCCCACTACAGTTGGTGCACTCACTTCCCCCTACACATGCACACAGATTGAGTCCCTCACCCAGGAAAAAGTTAGGGTCTAGTAAGTAGAGTAGACTGTGCTGACCAGAGGCAGAACAAGGCCAGACACGCAGCCTGGTCAACAATATGTTTAAAGACAAGCAGTCCCTTTCATCCCACTGTTTCTCTACTTTTCAATGCTCATTCCTCCTCGAACCACCTTGATGCCTCCTTTTGTTGACCTTTTCTTCTTTCTCCAAACATCTCATACTATGCCTCTTGGAATTCCAAAATTCTCCTCATCTGCAATCTGTAGTGTGTCCGGCAGTTATTCCTTATCTTCATTTGAAAGATGATCAGCAGAGCTTCTCCACTGACCTCTTCTGATGGTGTTGTAGTTTTGAATGATAATGTAAATTCCCTCCCTCTCACTGAAGAACAAAGGAATAGCCCAACCACTTTGAATTCTAAGTTGATGACCTGAGTTAACATTTGGGGGTGGGGAGAAGTTTTTCTTTTGTTGTTCCATGTGTGCTGGCTTGACTTTTTGGAGGTTTTTCTTTTGGGCAGTTGCAGGAAAGGAGCCAGTGCTTGCTGGTGAGCTCTCTTCTTTTTCTGGCTCTGCTCTTTGCTTTTCCCCCTCCATCTCTGGGCACCCTGAGCTTCAGAGAGAGAGAGAAGAGATGAGAGACACAGCTGCTTCANGGGGGAGTAGTTTGCTCTGGTCTGTTTACAGTTATATCTATATCTACATATATATGTATATATATAGTAGTTAAGAACAGTTATTCTTCTTATACCCATTTTCTAATTGAAGTTCCTTTTTCTTAAATGTAATAAAGAGTGATGTGATTATTGTGGAGGAATCCTCTCTGCTTTTTGGTAAACATTTTGGGTTTTCCCTCAGACTAAGACAGATGGGTTTCACTCAAACAATGGTGCTTTGCTGGGACAGCCCTGGAAGGGACCCAGAGAGGGTGTTTGCTCTTTGGGAGTCCTTGGTTTGGGTTCTCATGTGTGTTTGCATCCCTGTGTTCCTCTGTGCTTGTAGAGTCCAGCCTTTGATGGGCTAGTGGACCATGTGATGGGCTTGGGAGCTATTTGGGCATGATATTAAGCTCCTTATCCTGCCATTGTTAGTCTGAGCTGCTCTATACGTGTGGAGATGATCACTTTTTATCACATAACCTATTATTAAGTCTAACCCAATAATCAAATAATAGCAGGAAAAAAAAGCTTCCAACTATCATTTGGATACCTATCTGCAGTGTAAATGCTGGCATGTATCTCTAATTTTCAACTGATTTAAATATTGTTTTAGGCTACTAAAATGAAATTATAGCGAGCATCAGTTCCCTCCCAAAAGTGTGTATTTTGATGCCTGACTTGAAACATCCTAAGATTCCTTGATCATTTTGGCAATTTTTTGTTCATATTCTGTAGGTATAGCAGGTATAACAGTTTATATTTGCTGCTACCCACCAATTCGGGTGGGTCCAGAGGACCATGTGACATCAAACTTAGAGGGTAAACAACAACAAGCAACCCGGAAAAGGACCTCAGTTTTACCTTATATGTCCATGTCAGCAGCCTTAGCCTATGGAGTCAGACCTGTTGTGTTCGGGGCGGGATTAACCTGAGTTTATATATGTTGGTTAATTTGAATAAAACCGGATTTGCCTGTTGCATCATATTGATGTGTGCGATCTCTCTGGATTTGCCGGCGACATATATTCATCAGGTAGCATACAGCTTTCACATTTCAGAAACAAGTCTGTGTTCCATCTTTTGTGTGGTAGGTAAAATATTGGATATATTAGCTTATTTGGGGGGTTGAAATACAAGTTACATTAATAGGATTCCTTCATGCAAAACTTCAGAAAAAATAGTAAAAAAATAGTGGAAATTCTAAGCAGAAACTGGAGAAATACATTTAATTAGATTGTATGAAGAGCTTTCAATTTGCTACTTAATCTGTGTAATAGAGATATAGAGTAACCTGTCACTTTTTTCTACATAGTATAGTGCTGTTTGCTAAAAGTGAACGTTGAGGTTACAGAATATTACTCTGTTGTTATTTATGTGGTTGTTGGCACTGAGACTTTTAGCATAAGGTTGAAGTTGATTTAAACATTCACAGATGTGTCTGTGGTTTTGTTTGTTCTTTTCTGATGCAAGTTGAATGAATATGAATACATGAGATGAAACATATTGATGAATAGTACTATAAGTTCATATTATTTGCAAATGTCAAAAAATATTGTTAGAAATATCTTTGCTATTTCTTGTGTTCTCTTACGACAGCTTTTCTCATTTACAAATTGTACTTATTGAGGTAGATGTAAATCTAATTTTTTCACTCAATATACAACCAGTAACTTTCTCTTGTTACCACTACAAACCCAAATGCATTTACAGTCAAAAATTGTTTATGCACCATTTTTGCTAAGTGCACGACCTTTTTTTCTTTCTTTTTTTCGTTTTTTTTTTTTTTTTTAATGGAAAAATAGTGGTTGTTAAAAAGCAGTCCAAATTTGAATTTAAAAATCACATATCTTTGTGTTCTTGGTGGAGGGAGGAAGAACTCAATTTCCTTATTTACAGTTTTTTCCTAAATTACTTAAGAAAAAGAAAGCAGAAATATAAAAGTCTGTGTATCGTCCTTAAAGGCATAATTGGGATGATCAAAAACTGTGTGGAAAAGCAATTCTAAATGAACTTGAAATTCAACTTCTCAGAAAACAAAATAGCTCTGAAAGCTCATTATCACTCAGAACAAATCATTAATGCACTATTGAAATGTCATCTTTATTTTAATAGAAATTGTGAACACACACAATTGGGAAATGCTGTTTGAAATAGATATATTTTGTTTTAAAGCTGCTAGAATTATAGTAGGTACTAGTGTGAGTCATTAGTTTAATGACTGAAATGCTGCAAGTCCATGAAAGGTGATATGAGTTTCCTCTGCCATGTATATCAGCAATTCCCACACCAAGACCCTGAATCACCTTGTCCGTGAGCTGCTTTTTGCTGATGATGCCGCCCTCATTGCTCACACAGAAGCAGCTCTGCAGCACTTAATATCCTGCTTTACAGAGGCTGCTGAGCTTTTTGGGCTGCAAGTCAACCTGAAGAAGACAGAAGTTCTCTACCAACCTGCACCTCAGGAAGTCTTCCATCATCCCCACATCACCATAGCCAATTCAGAGCTTAAGTCAGTCCAGCAGTTCACCTATCTGGGAAGCATCATTTCCTCAGACAGTAAGATCGACAAAGAGATAGACAACAGGCTAGCAAAGGCATACAGAGCCTTCGGGAAACTCCATAAAAGAGTCTGGTCCAATAAACACCTGAAGAAAAGTACAAAGATCAGTGTCTACAGAGCCATTGTACTGTCTACTCTTTTATATGAGTCGGAATCATGGGTCATCTATCGCCACCACCTGCGGCTTCTCGAACACTTCCATCAGCGCTGCCTCCATTAATCCTAAACATCCACTGGTCTGATTACGTGACCAATGTGTCTGTTTTTGAACAGTCAGGGGTCACCATTATCGAGGCTGTGCTGATGATAACGCAGCTGCACTGGGCAGGGCACATCTCCAGGATGGAGGATCACCGCCTCCCAAAGAATGTGCTCTGTGGTGAACTCACCACCTGCTGCTGCAAGAGAGGAGCCCCAAAGAAGAGATACAAGGACTCCCTGAAACAACACCTCAGCCTTGGCCATGACTGCCATCAATGGTCCACTCTGGCCTCCAATCAGAATTCATGGTCCACTCTGGCCTCCAAGCAGAATTCATGATTCTGCTGCTTCCTTTGAGAATGCACACAGAGTCAGTCTCGAGGATAAAAGACAGTGCAGAAAGAACTGTTCCTCGCCAATATCACCAAAGGAGACATTCCGCTGTGCCTTTTGTGACCGGACCTGCCTATCCCGTATTGGCCTTTTTAGCCGCAGCATGCTTGCAGCAAGCATGGGTAGTGCCCTTCTCAAATCTTCGTTTGCGAAGACTAGCCATGATGATGATGATATCAACAATTGGAGCAGTGGCAGGATGAAACTGATTTCTTGCAGGTGTCTGAAGCTGGAGCTCTTGCAAAAGTATTCTTGTGAGTGTTGTGTGTTGGCCAGATCAGGAAATCTGCCTTGCAATTAACATTTCTGGGCAGCTGTTACTCTTAAGTAAAAAGCATTCATAAGGCTCTCTGCATCCATTTCTTCACCTGCAGGCAGGCCCTGTGTATCAGCAATTATGTTATTGTGGCATATGATAATGGGTTATCAATGAAACCTAATTAAAGGCAAAATTATTGCAATCACTGTAAGAGCAGGATAGTAATGTTTAAGAAAAAATAATCAAGTACTTGCTTTATGTAGAACGTCAATAACTGCTGTCTTTGGAATTTTTATTGTTTGTTTGATAAAATAAATATTCAGCAGAGAAAGTTATGCATCTATTAGACACCTAAATGCAAAAAGTATTTAAGTGAAACTAAATCCTGTAAATTGCAATGTGGGTATAAATTGACAGGACAAGATAAAATATCACATAGAGCTCAGAATTATGTTTCACTGCTTATGCATGTTAAGAGAAGACCGGTGAACTTTGAAGCTGATGGCAGTTATCCTGCCCACTCTGTAAGAGCCAGAGGTGGGTGAGGGGAGTGGTGCTGCCATCCCTGATAAATGCCAGGCTGCTGCTTTTTCTGTTCCTGTTACCCTTAATACACCAGTGTACATACCCTCTCACATACACACTGTGAAAAAGGCTGGCCATAAGAAACTTAACACACATAGGAGAACATCACCTCTAGCTGTTCAGGTGTCCCATACCAACAAACAGCACTCACATTTAACAAGAATTATAGAAATCCCAATCATGTTCTTACTCACTGGCTAAACATATTCAAACACACCCACAGATGTCTCTCTCGTAGCTCCCCTGAGAAGTACCTTCACACTGACATCCAGTTGCAGATTTACAATCTCTCTTGCCTTCATTTCCTTACTGATGATCTAAGTTTGAATTTTTTTTAGTAATACTAAAATTTTTTTATAGTGGAAAAGAAACTGAAATATTAAATTCTGCCAGTGTGAAGATTTAGCTTATTTATTGTTATTCTCAATGCATGATTTTAAAAGCTATGGTATATATTAAAAAAAAAAAACTTGAAGAAAGTTTGTTATTGACAGACTAAGCAGGTGCAAATGTAAAAAATATTAACTATCAAAATCTGTGAGTTGAAAGATTCTTTCACAATTCCTCTACATTGGTCCTTTGAAAGTGCCATAGGGGAACTTGTATTTGACTTAAGAGCTCACAGCACTTTTGTGCAGAGCAATGAGTGTTATGTGGGTGCATTTCTTTAACTGCAGTCATAATAAAATCTAGATACAAAACCCAATTATTATTAGTCTATTTGTAGTAATAATACTGCTCCAAAATAATACAAGAAAGCCTCATTAATAGTACCTTTAAAATGCTTACACAAGAACTTACTAGCACCTACCCCTGTTCCTCAGAATTATGCTCAGTCTTCCCATGTCTCTGTGGGCTTCCAGTAGCAGAGTGACTGCAGCACATCATCAGCAATTGGGGAATGTCAGATGCTGGTGGTGGCAGCCACTTATTCTCTAGTCTGAGTGTCTGTCTGTGCAGGGTTATTTTTATATACATATATATATATGTGTGTGTGTGTGTATATACACATATATATGTACATATATTTTGAGTGATTCCATTTGAATTTCCTGAAAGATTTCTGAATGATCCCTTTGAAAAATGTATAGGTCTAAGCATGCATGTGAATGGAAGAGTATTAAAAGAAGATACTGTGATGTGATAATGTCTGTGGCACTCACTATTTGTGTGTATATTCACTAGTCTTTAAAAGCTTATGCTATTATTAAGTACTTGTTTCTGTCCTACTTCCTGACTGAGAGTATGTTGTTTGAAACTAATTATTTGGAGATGGCTTTACAAAACCAAGCTTTCATATTTAAGAGTAAAGGCCAGCTCTTATTTTTAGTTACAATGTGTTTTATTAGCAGTAGAAGAGTGAAATAAATTCTCTAATCATTGCATAACATCTTAAAAAATAGTTTGAAAAGAGTCTTCATAATTATGAAATTTCTATGACTTTTCACATGAACCAGCTCTTTCTGAGACTCTTATGCAACTTTAGCTAGACTAAACATTGGAATTCTAAGAAATCTGGAAAAAGTGATTCAAAGCAAGAAACAGCTTTCTCTGCCCCCTTCCTCCTTTTCCCTCTGCCCTCCACCCCCTTATGTTTATTATTCAAATTGAAACTGTTTAAAGCTATGGGTACTAGTCTGCTGAAAATTGGAAAGTAGGACATGGAGAGGTGTTTTATACTTTTTTTCTTAAAAGAAGCTTCTTTAGGTCATGGATACTGCAGAAGTCATCACACTTGATGATTTTAATTGTAAAGTTTGTAGTAGATTCAGCTGTTTTTTCTAAAACCCAGGCGTCTGAAATAAAGGAACAGATAAATCTTAGGTTTCATTAAAAAAGAGCATTCTTCTGATAACCATAGTTGAGGAGAAAAGTTTGAAAATATGTCCTGTGCAATAGAATTATAAAGACAATCTGAGACAAAAGTCTTCACTCTTCCCTTTTCTTACAAACATGGTCTCTTAGTAATAAGGCTGTATTACATTCTTGGTTTCCAATTTCCTTACTGTGGTACTATGGGAGCTTAAACATCTTCTAGCCTTTTTCTATAATTAGTGGGTGAAATATCTTTATACTTGGAAAAGACTAGCTTTCTACATTATGTATATTTTTTTTATTTTACTTTGAGACTGCAATTATATTAAAATATTGGAGAAAACCCTACCTTTAACAATATCCTTGAGTATTTTTTTATTAGCAATTACTATTATTGTTTTATATATTTCTTTTTATAAGTAATTCCACGCCAGTTTTAAATGTCTGTTTGAATACTGATGAAAATCAAGTGAATATACTTTGCAACTCCTGCATGGAGTTAGATTGTGCCATAGTGTTGTAGAATACTATTCAAAGTTCACATTTCTATGGGCATGACTTTTATCAAATGTTAATTGCTTCTCAACATATTCTTTATAAGGTCTGAATCTGTCAGAATCTGGGAATATATCTACTGCACCCCCACTCCGCCCTCCTCTCCCATCCCCCACCCCTCCCGGCCTTTTTTTAAAAATAAATGCACTGAAAATACTGAAAGGCTTCCAGATGGGGTTTAATGAAACACCAAGCAAAGCAAGGCACATTTTTACCCAAAGAAATTAAAATTCAACTTTTGACAGTCGGAAATGACAGGAACTGGAATCAGTGTCTCCCTGTTCATTCTGCTCTTGTAGAGCAGGTGGGTTTTTTTACATGGCCTTGCTCTCCAAGTGATTTCTCATTCTTCACACATACACCTCTAGATCCTTAGAAGAATAAGTTGTCTGCCTCCTCTGAAAGCTTGGCAGTATATGTGCTTTCTATATCATTTCAGGAGTCTCACAGCATGCATCCTGTCTGCAAGTTGCTCCTGTGCCATGTTGCTGTTTCTGCCCATCTTATTTTGCGCTCTGGAAAGCTTTTTCCAATTTAGTATCCTCATTTGCTCTGAAGGCCACCTCTCCAGACATCCAGTAGATCTGTCCTAACACAACACACAACACAGCAATTCTTGTGCTTGTGAATTCTTTAAAAACGAATGTGTGTTTGATGATGAATAACCAGGAAAAAAAATACTATCCTTCAGAACATGTAAAACAGACAAACAAGTCCAAAGACATGTTCATCATCACTCCCAGAAGTTGAAGGTAACATTGTTAAAATGTAATGTGATTTGGCACGGCTTTTCCTTTCTGGCAAATCTCTCATGTAGGAAGTGCAGAGTTACGCGACATGCTAATATCCTTTTGGATAAGATTAAATGTGGAAGGAAACATCAGGCAATACTGTTAAAGGAGAAATCATTAGGTTAACATTCTTATAAGTGTTTATAAGACAGATCATCTTGCTTTGATTTTTGTATGTTTGTTTGTTTTCTTCTCTTGAAACTAAGATGGTAAATGACTTGTCTTCATAGGACATTGTACATATTTTGTTTAGCAAAACTAACTTTACTGAAGTACATCCTCCATTTATATATATGTATATTAAGAGCACTTGCATACAGGTTATGCCTGCTGGCAGGCATGGGAAAATATTTCCAATTGCCTGAAAATACATGTAGAGACTGTCTTCTTGTATTTTATGGCCTGCTGTTATCTTCTTACTGCAGAGTATCTGTGTCATAATTTGCTAAACTCATGCTAGACCAAATGTAAACACACAAAGTAGAACATATTTTAACAATAGTTTCATTATAAAAACCTGCATGTCCTGTGAAAATATAGTTATGATTTTAGGCCATGATGAGAATTCAGTCCTTTCCTTCAGAAGAGAACAAGGTAACTCATAAGATTTTCTAGTCTGTCTGCATTCTTATTTGTTTCCAATTTTCTATACATCCCACCTGCATGTTGAAAGAGGAAAAACATATTTACAAGTTGTTAGGCTCTCAACTAAAGATACACATAGATACTGTGCACCTCACATGTATATTTGTGTATATATATAACCACAAATACATGTCGTCCCCAAGGCAATTTCTGCTGTTTCATTAGAAAGGTTTTAGACCTTTGCCAATTACCTTGGGTGAAGGCAGTGTGGGGAAGGCAGTGTTGGAAAGGCAGTGAGGACAGAGTCATGCAGGTCACCTTCAGCTGCCCTAGTGCTTTCTTTGACAGTTTCTACACTGCTACTGAGCATCAGTACAGCTGGGCCATGTGAGATTAACCTACTTGTTATTTAGGGACATTGCTATAATCAAAGCTAGTTAGTGTGGTTGTTGAGGAATACATCTGGTGCGGGTAGCTCACTTTGCAGGCTGCAGTGTGAGATGTAGACAGATTGAGCTCTGGGTGGGAGCCTGAGACAAGAGGCTTTGAACTGCCAACACTTTTGTTAATAAAAGGCACAAAGACCCCTGGCACTAGCCAGGTGACTGGACACTTAGAGACGTAACAGGAGTCGAGGACTCAGCTGGAAGACCCCAGACTTCGGTGCACTCAGACTGTGAGGATATAAAAGTCCAGGAGTTCCTTTACTGGGGTCCCTCCTTGGAAGCAGCAGCTCAAACTGTGCTCACATCCTAAGTTCTTAAAATTAACATGTCTGGTAAGGTCAGAGATCCAAAATAGGAACAGGTAGCCTTTGCTTGTAGTTTGTAATATAAGTTAATAATACAGGGAAACAAAGTGCCCAAACTAAAATGCAATTAGTTTTTATTGATATAAATGGTTTGTTGTACGCTCTTGTGAGGTTAAGCACATAAACCTTCAGATGCAGTTTCCTAATTCTTAGTTCAGCTCTAAATCCAGAAGACTGACTAAAAACTTTTCGTGAAATGTGATTGTATTAAATAAGCTTTAAAGTTCTTCTGCTGCATATTGCTTTTAATGTTTAGGGATATTTGCAAAAATGCATGCAGACAAGATAAGAACTTGGAAATCCATTCAGGTGTGTGATTGCATGACAAAAAATGAGTGTATAATTGAAGATTAAATTTGTGCCAAAGTGTATTGAGCATTAATATTTTGTGTTTCTACTTTCTAGACGGTTAGCTGACTGTAATAAATTAAGAATATAGGTGCACATATAAGTGAGGGCCTGAATATTAAGCTATATAGAGCTGATTAAGACCTTAGTTCATGACAAAATGGGGGTTTCCTAAGTTTCAAAGACTTGAAACTATATTCCCTTTCTAAGTAAAATACTTTTCTTGCAAGTAATTATTTTTTATCCATGAACATATGAATGGTAACTGGAAAATTAATTCTTTCTTGCTGCTATGGAAATTCTAAACTTCAAGATGATCTTAATCAAGTTGCATAAAGAATTGTTAATAAATACTGTCAGGAGGAGAACCAAACCTTCACATCAATATGGCTTTAAAGGAGTACCACTACTTGGATGAATATGTCAGCTTTGTTACATTGTGAACAGTAAGGTCTTTCAGAATAGAAAGTTAAAAAAGTTGTGTTCTTAAATGTATAAGTTCAAATCCACTTTAAGAAAGTTAAGATGCTCCAAGACTATGTTAAACCCTAATATTTTACATTGGTCTAACAGAAGCATGAAATACAAGCCACACTGTGTAAGCCTCTGACAGTTAATGTGTGGTATACATATTACAGCTGTTCACCCTTGGGGAACTCCAGCCATGGCTTGTTTTTATTTCTGAGTTTGATGATAGAAAAATAGTAATTTTTAAATTTTAAACAATGCATTCTTAATCATCACAGCTTTTCATTTACACAATATAAATAATGCAATGTTTACTTTAGATGAATATGAATGCTAAAATCTTGTAGAAGCATGGCTTTATTTAAAGTTAGTATAGAGCTATATATATATGTAGCTAATATACAACCCCATATTTTGGTAACAGACAAATTTGCACAATGTGCTTCAGTTTTTAGCAAGGAGATAATTTGTTAAAATTTTATAAAAATATCATTTAAATGTACAAAAAGATTCTCAAAATCATTTTTTCCTTCCCCCCCAAAAGTTGTACAGTAACTTGCTGTTTGGTTGTTTTGTTGTGTTTTTTGTTTGTTAGCTTGTGGGGGGGTTTCTGTTTGCTTTTTTTTT
>VWZD01009289.1:1370875-1387928 GCA_013396695.1 Sakesphorus luctuosus | reverse complement strand
ATTATAGTGGAACTGATGTGAAGGGCATAAGTGTCCTGGGAGAGTGTGTGTATGTATCCATATACACATACACTGCTTTGACTTCTTTCATCTCAGTACCCTGCATGAATTGCTATAATCCATGTAATTAGGCAGCACGTATGCTTAGAAATTAGGGTGGATTTTGTTCTTCAAAAATGAGAGAACAATAGGAGACTTTCAGGCCATTTTACTAGTATTGAATCACACTGTTAAATCCAGTGCATACATTGATCTCAGGTACAGACAATTCAGTTTAGAGTAGGAAAAAAATTCACATACACAACAGCTTTAAAAGTATTGGTTGTGCTAGAAGTTTCTGTAGTGTTCTGTGGGTTATGGCTCCTCTGTAAATACAGAAGTAGTTTAAGGCCTTGGTTTGTGTAAAATATTGGTGAAAGATGATTTATGAAGGGTCAATCCCTAGTAAAGCAAACAGTGATTTTAGGACAAATTTAAAAAAAAAAAGGTCTACTAGGTATTCCAAGAGGGAAGATACATATTGATCCAATGTGACACCATTCTGTTTTCTTCAGAAGGATTTGACCAACACGTAGAAACTAGCAGTTACTTCAAGCCCAGATGCATAAGCTTCCTGAAGGGAGCTGGTCCTCCCCAGTATCCCCTAGAAACAGACAGAGTTGGTTTGTGTATCTACTATCTAAGTAGGGTTTGGGGAGAATGTTTCTGTTTAATACTGCTAAGAGATGGTGTTAAGGGATTGTTTTGGAGATTTGTCTTGGTTTTAGGGAGGTTTTCAGTTTGGCAATGGGTGCCCTCCTCTGTAATTCAGCTGTGTTCTGCTTGAACAAACCCCTGCTACTATCAAAAGTGCCCACAATCCTCAGTAAATCCAGGCCCTAGTTGTGACTGAGGATGTACCTGGTTTGCTTCTATTCCAGGAAGGAACTAAACTAAACTAGTTTGGTGGGTTTTTTGACTGATCACAGAATTAAAATACTTACTTTAGTAGTGCATTCCAGTAGAGAAAAGGCATCATATCAGCTTTCATATGGTACATGGTTACTCTCTCCTTACTCTGGTCAATGGGAAAGGTCTCCAGAGGCTGAGCATTGTAGTCAAACTCTGCCAGAATCACCTTGTTGTAGCCTGTTACTAGTGGGCAGGAAGTATATCCATCGTACTGCAATGAAAAATACCCACTTTTCGTTCATCTGAGCAAAGCCTAAATACTGAGGTATTACAAGCACTATGGTGAACACATTTCAAAATAAGTTACTACAAGGTTTTGCATTTACAGTGTTAATACCAGTGATGTTGAAAGGCTGCTAAGGCAGTTATGGTTTAATAACCATAATACTAAGCCACTATTTCAAATGTAGGTTTGCTTGACAACACTGCTTAAATTAGTATTAACCTAGAACAAGAGAGCTTTATGTCACTAATTGCTAGTTATGGTAACCAGCAGAACAGATAACCAGTAGATCAGGATGGGAGCTGGTGTTGGCTTTAACAGGCACAAACAGGATATTGAATCTAGTTGCAAGAATTTCCAGAGGATCACAGGATATTCAGGTTAGTGCCCCAAGGAATATTAAGAAGCCACATATAAAATCAAAGGCTCAAGGAGAAATTTGAACAAAGTTACAGGCTTAACAACTGTAGTACGAAACTCAATTTAACTCCTTAAAAGATCATGTCCTACACAGGGGAAGCAGGTTTACAAGAGTTCCTGGAGTAGGGATTACATTAGTCACCTACACTGCTGGAGAAACCAGACTAATCAGCCTTTAAGCTGCTTTCACAAGTCAGGGAATCCAATAGATCATGTTTTTAACAGCAATATCAAGAACGTAATTTGTGCAATTAAGTTGCTATTCTGAGGTGCAGCACCCAACTGCTGCTGCAAAACCCTCCCTCCCTTCCTGTTCACACAGCTCAGCTGCTTGCAAGACTTCCTGTATAAGAAGGGAAAAAACATTCAAGACAATTTCTCAGTAAGACAAGAGCTGTGAATACCTTTTTAGCTGGCAACTGGTTCTTCATTACCAGAGAAATTGTTTTATCAAGGACTCCAGACTGGGCAGCTACAAAAGAAAAAAAAGCATACTGAGGCTTTGTTTCAGGCAGTGACTGTTGTCATTACTAAAGCAAACACCAGTAGCCAGGCATTTGTTGGACAGTTCAGATGCAACTGAACTTACATTTAACTTTCCAGTCCCAGATTAAACAAAAAATGGACTAATGCTTTGGCCTCACTGCTTCCAACATTAAGGAAACAAGCTGATACTTTTAGGCTATGCCCATTCTATGATAAATTATACTTGCTCAGTCTTCCCAAACATTCAATTCCATTTTCATTTTGAGTGCTGTAAGGGAAGTATTGTAGACCTGTTTGCTCAAATAGTTGACTTCCCCTTTCTTAAGTTGCACCAATAACGTACTGTATATTTCTTTGCCTTTTTTCAGTTATGACACCCTACACCCAAAGTATTTTTTTTCTATAGTGGAACCTGTGGCTAAAAGGACAGAACATGTGATCTTTTGATAGAGACTTATCAGTTAGCTGACACATATGCATGAGGTGCTAAGATAAAACAGTTTTGTTACTGAATGATGATGGAATACAAGAATAATGCACTTGTGACATTCTGTGAACACAGAAAATCAAATTAGTTTATCTGTGAGGCATCTGGAAGAATAGAACTGTGTGGGTTTGTGGCATCAGCATGGTCTGCAGTTAATTAGTTGGCCCAGGAGACTTTGAAAGCTCAAAAAAGTCAAGACTTTGGGAGTAGCAAACTAAGCAAAGAGCTTACTATGAATCCACACTTGTCATAACACACACAAATACACACATGCAACTTTACCTACAGCTGCAGCAGTTTTTGATGTTGGAAGGTTGGTGCAGTCTCCAATACCAAAGACATTAGGATACTTTTTATGTTGTAGAGTTTCCTTATCTACATCCAGCCAGCCAGCTTCATCTGAGACAGGACTGTTGATGAGTACAGCAGGTGGCCCCATTGGGGGTGTGACATGAAGCATTCCATACTAAACAGAAAGAAGAGGCACTCATCACTATTTCATCAGAGCAAACCCTGTCTGTGTTCATACAAGGCAATAAGCACAGTGTGGAGAGTTTCTTGGGTTTGGGATGTTTTGGTTTTTTAAACACAAATATATATAGAATGAAAATTTGCTCTCAGGTTTCAGGCACATCAGTTAATGAGTACAAACCTTATCCATTTGGACTTGCATAACAGCAATTTGTCTTCCTCCATCCACACCTGAAACATTCTCACAGCATACAGGACTCCAGGGATAGTGTATGAAATACTTTTTTCTTTCCACTTTAGTTACTCTCAAGAAGTAACAGCAGTACACAACAGAGCAGACATTATGTGATTATAGTGTGGAAGTTAGCTACAGTACATAAGGAAAAGAAATAGAACCAAATTAGAGGTCTGAAAGCTCCTGACCTGATGAACTTCAGTCTCTCCGGGTTTGTCCAAGTTTTCAAACACAGCCTCTTGCTTGTCTGCTCGAACTTCTACAAGGTTACGCTTATAGTTAACAGCAATATTCCTCTCCTTTATTACTTCAAGCAATGCATCAGCATACTTCTTAACACCAAAAATTACACCAAGTGAAGTGTTGAACATGATGTTGGCTTTGGAACGTTTTCCCATCTGCAGAAAGAGATCAAATTAGCCTTTTCTACTAAGAAGCTGTGACAAGTTAGCAGAGACAAAAGGACCGTGCTGCACTAGTAAAGAGCTGATAGAACTATTCATGCAGTTCAGTTATTAATGAAGCATTAACATCAGAAGTCTCAGATACAGCTATTTGACACCATGTTAGAAGGTAGATCCTTTCAGCGTGAGGTACTGAAAGCACACAAAACTGCTTGTGGGAGGTGGAGGCTGAAGTGCACTGAGGAACTGCTGCATGCAGGTTAAGCTCTTGTCACAGCTTAGCATTATTATACAGCTCTCTGAAACCTTCCCTTCTATGCCTTATTCAGGTACTCACCCAGTAGACAACTCATGAAACTTAAACATATATGAAGCCTGACACTTCCACCTGAAGTTGTCTTTTGCTTCCACTAAGCTTGCTTTAACAGCCTGGCTAAGACTCCTCCTGCTGCTGACAGTGTGCCCCAAGGAGCAAGCACAGGCACTTCTCAGACTAGTAGAAAGACAAATGGCAACAGGTACTAAGTACTTAACAAGAATTACCTAATTCCAACCAGCGTTATTTCAGTGCAGCACCTGAAGCTATAAATTAGGCTAACAGTTGTATCTGCAGCTCACCAGAAGCAGGGTAAGCAGTTCTTTGTGGATTCTGAATTCGACAAGTCTCTCTGGTATTAAGTATATACTAAATATTGATGTACAATCCATTTACCCACATTCACTGTATATAAATAATAGAAAAAGAAACTCAGTCACTTTCATTATCCTGAGTCACAGTCCTCTCATGTGGTTTTATTTGTATTAAAGATAACCTGAAACCCTTAGAACAAACCTTCCTTTTAACTATGGGAACAAGCACTGGTAGAGAAGGTAAAATACTTACTTTCCTCCAGTATGCATCTGATAAATACATGATCTTCTGAGGAGCCCCTGCACACTTCACTGGAGTATTTGGAAAGGTGAAGATAGCATTTCCTTCCTTAAAGTCTTGTATAGCTTTCCATGTTTTCTCTACTGTATGAACTGAATAATTGGAACCTATTTTAGGGTGATGAAAACCCTCAGGCAAGCCTTTGATCTAGGAAAAAGAAATTAAGGTTTAAAGTACAGATGGCAAAAATTCTGTCATCATCAACAAGAATGAAATACAGACTGAGAAACTGCTATACAAGAAGTTTCTAGCAAAAAGAAAGCCTATACTTACTGCTAGTTGGCATTTTTAAAAATAAGCCTAGCAATCAAACTGGCATTTCCTTCAGAATTCAGTAGATATTTAGGAGATATAACATTTAGTAGATATAGCATTTGTCACACTGGATACATGAAATTACTTTAGTCTGCAACATCTGAACATACATCTTCAGTGCAGACCCAAGTTTTTGTAGACTAGTTTATGAAATTCAGAGTAAGAATATATAAAGTCACTGCCACATCATTGTAAGTAAAAATCATGTTAAAAAAAAAAAAGTGTTATGAAAATTTTTAAGCTGAATGAAACTTTTCAGTAGTCTGTTGTAGACACCTGTATTTCCCTGTGGTTATTTTAACTAAACTGTCTCCAGTAATTATTTCCCTACTTCTCTTACTAGGGCCTGAGCTTATGAGAAAGGGAGTTGTACACATTTCAAAATAATGGATTGCAGAAATTCTGTGAGAGAGTGGAGTTATGCTACATGCATGGGAATGTGTGTGGGATGTTCCAGTGTGCACCAGGAAGTATGCTGCTGGTGAAGAGAAACCATCCCTCTTTTTACAGTGTGACTTTTGTTTTAAAGCCCCATAAATCTATTACTATGAGTTTTCACTACAGAGTAATAGTGATGAACTGTATTACATGGCTTCTACTAGTGAACATTGAACTTACTTTCAACAAGTTGTACTGAAGTGATAGGTATGAGGACTGAGGGTCACTGAACACCACGTAGACAACTCATTCCACTGACCTAATCACCAGAATTTATCTGTGTGACTGTAGTTAACTGAGACTGCTCTTGTTGCACATGTATCTTGGGAGCTTTTCAAAATGATGATCAAATATGTTATCATATTCAGGTCAAGGTAAAAACATGAGAGTCAAATTGCTCAGACATCTTGCTTTTGTGTTCTCCTCCTCCTCCACATTGCTGTGGTCATTCTTGTGCCAACACTTCCACGTGAGTGCCACTGTATGAGGTGTACAGGAAACTCAATACAAGGGAAGGGCCCCAGGGCCTGTTTAAACATGAGCATGGTAACTCTGCTGGTTCCTTTTGAAGTGCATCCTTTAAGAAAGGTGAGGGCAGGTCAAATTAATTCTGCAGGACAGATTTTACTGACTGCTGTGTGTTCCTCATTCTGTTACATTAGAGATGCTTTGGACTAGAGTCAACAAGCCTTATCTCTTTATTACAGCCTGCCTTTAAGTTCTAGATTTAACTTGCTGCTGATATTACCATAGAGATGCAATGAAGTTCTCTTCAAAGACCTTCCCATGGGTAATTTGGGCTATTACAGAGATCTGTGGAAGGAGCAGTCATTAGTCTGTCTTCTGGCTCTTTAATTCATACAGTGTTCAATATCTTGCAGTACAAAAAGTACTGAAAAGCCATTTACTTTAATGAATGTACGTGATGCTATTAAAACTACTAAAACATGATTACTGTAAAACAAATACCTTTTCATAATGCAGACTGATTCCAAGGGCAATTATCAGATACTTGTAAGATACCTGGTGTGGAAGGGAAAAAAAAAGTAGTTTAGACAAAGAAACCAAAGCATTATCTGACAGCAACAGATTCATATGGGAAGGAGATCTAGGGTGCATTAGTAACTTAAGCTCTAAGAATTCTAGTTAAAATGCAAATTGCATTACACACACAGCCTCTGCTATACAAGAACTCAGGTATCTGGAGCAAAACACCTGAACATCTTTTCTGTTCAGTTCACCATAAACACGGCAAAGACTTAGGATATTTTAAGTTGCTGTTATTCTAACCACAATTTTTATTACAAAAAGATTTTAAGATCAATTACTTCTCATAAGACTAAGTGGAATTTCCCAGCTTCGTAAAGGTTTTGCTCAATAGGCAGTTCTAAGGGGATCTGCAGAAAATGGATAGACAACTCACGACATAGAATAAAAACCTTTTCCCTTTTTTTTTTTAACTTTACATTATTACCTTGACATCATTCTCCAGCCAGACACAGTTCTTATCTGGATCCAGTGCCGTAACTTGAGATTTGATCCACTCCACGCCTTTGGGCATGACACTTCCCGTGGGACGCGCAGAAGCCGCCAGCGGCTTTGCACCACCACCAACCAGGGTCCACAGGGGCTGGTAGTAATGAGTCTGAAATAAAAGTTCAAATGGACATCTAGGAACTGTTTTAGGGGACTTTAAGGTGAAGGCACATGATTCCACGTGGGAAGCAATGTGCCCTTAACATTGTATTATTCTCAATGAAAGAAGTTGTATAAATAACCACGAGTTTTGCAGGACAAAGCTGGAGGGATGCAGATATCTCCAGGGAGTAACAAATTTCATGCAAAGCCTTTTAAAAGACCATTAGTTGCCTTCCTCTCCATGGTTAAAAACATGTGGGGCTGGAGAAGGATGAGAATCAGACCAATCTGGTCCCATATAAAAATGCTTTTTCTTTTCAGTGCTTTGGGAGACTTACCTTACTTGGCTCAACAACAGCCACATTTCCTGCCCCCACTTTCCTCTTCATCCGAGCACTCATGGCAATTCCACCAGCGCCTCCACCCAGCACCAGTACTTCATAATAATCCTTGGCAGCACACCTGGCTGCTGTGTGTAAGCCAAAGGAGTTCATCTTCTGCAGCCCCGGTTTCAGCAGCCACACACCAGGACGGAGACAGCAACAGGAGGACACTACTCCAATTGCTGACATCTTTCAGTAAGTGGGAAGCTACAAAATAATCAAAGGCATCAGTAAAAATTACAGAAGGTAGAATTTACATATATGCCTGGATAAGTCTTCAAGATAGAAATTATAATACTAAACCTTTTGTTGCAGTTAAACCACCAATTTGAAAATGGACTGTAATCAATCTGGGAAAGAAAAGAAAAAGGTCCATCATGGCCTCTGACATGAAATTGAAATTTCCTATGAGCAAAGGAACATTTCCTGGTTATTGTAGCAAGAAATTCTATCTGATCCTATAGCACAGGCAGTGCATATGCCGTAACCCCAGAAGTAATAATACAGTCCTGAAGAGATGAGGGCTGCAAAAAGAAACAAGAATTTGCTTGGTGTTGTAGATCACTGGGTTTATGAAACACACAGAGCAGGCCCAGTGCCCTGCTGGCTGACAACACACTCTGGAGAAAGAGAACAACTCCATTTTTGTAATGCTAACTAAGGAATGATCTCTCTGACCAAATGGATTTTCATGTAAGCAAGCTCACAAGCACACACAAGATGCCAGCAGTGTAATTGATGTGAATGCTGCATTATGTTGCTTCTCAGTGGTTTCAGAGTATATAGTAACAATCTGAAGGATCATTTGTAGACAGCTGTTTTAAAAATAGCAGCAAAATGCTACCAGTAAAACTCCTAAGTCAGACAGCAGCCAAACGATCAATTCAGTCAACAACAACATCAGCTCTCTACTTTGGACTCAGGAGACAGAGGAACAGAGGAATTACAGAACAAAAATTAAGGTAAAGGTGAAAATTCACAGCTAACCCACTGAACTGAGCCGAAATGTTAAGCTTTTATATGACCAGTGTAACACTTTTCCATCATCCTTTAAACTATGCACAAAACATGACAGTTGGCATTGGCCTTATATAGCATGAAATCACATTCCTAATGAAGATCTGTGCTCAAGTCTCCGAGTACTGCCTGGAAAGGAAAACCCTGCAGAACAGTTCTCCACCTTAGTGAGGGCTCTGCTTAGCCTGGGACAGTTCTGCTGTTTGAAACTTGTTCTGTCATCAGGAGAGGTAGGTCTGTTCTAAAATGCTTTCAGGACACTGTAGTTAGTTACAGAGTTGGCAGCTTGTGTATCGCTGCTGCAGCAGAGCTCACAGAGCGCCAGATGAAAATCTGGGCATGTGACTCACAGTAAGTCCACAAAAGTGTAAGTTCTACCAGGAGAGTCAGCATTTAAAAGTTACCTCCCACCCCGCCCCTTCCCTCCTTTTTTAAAAACAGACTTGTTTTTTAAACAGGAAGATAGTCAGTGGCTGTCTCACCTCTACTCATAAATCTCTTTTTCCTTTTACTCTAAAGCTACTTGTTCGCATACTTTTAGAATAAATCACTTTAATACTGAAGAAAATGCACTTTAAGTGCATAGTTATGACTGTGCAGGAGGGCTCAGTACCTCATTATGTCAATTAATGCCCACAACAAACACTTCACAAGCACAGGAGTTCGTGCAGAGACACTCAGTGCAACTTCAGTTCCTTCCTCTCCGCAGTACCCACCATATGCTCAACTCCCAGGACTGACTCCTCCACTGACCCAGTTTGTGAACAATCTATTGCGCGGAGTTGGAACAAAGTTAGAAAAGTCGTACTAGCACGCGTACAGATCATTGCAACCATTCCTTAAGCAGTCGGCCAGAGATTAAACATTCCCCCTGCCCGTGTGCCAGCGCGGCGGGCAGTCCTTTAGGCAGTGCCTCACCCGCGGCGGAGCCCCGGGCCCCACAGAGCAGCGCTGGGAGCGGCTCTGCCCCACCTGAGACCGGAGACACGGCCTTGCCCGGCTGCCCCGGGCAGGGGCACAGCCCCGGGCACGGCCGGTCCCTCCCGCGGCCCGCAGGCTGCCCCGCCGGGCTCGGCCCTCNGAGACGTCCCGGTCCCCGCAGCCCCGCGGAGCCCCCCGAGGTGCTGAGCTGGGCGCTCACCTCCTCACCTCCGGCCAAGTACCGACCACACCAACCCCCTGCTTCTCGTCCAGTTTTGAAACTCCAGTCCTAAACTGGACTCTTGCCAATCCCCGGTCTAGACCCAGCTGCGTGTTCGGCTGGCACCAGCCCAGAAGTCCCACCTGGGCCCACACAGCACGGGTCACTCACGTGGGGCTGACCTAAAGCAAAATCACAACCACTACGGGAGATGTGACGGAGAGAACACCAGTACTTTGGTATCTCGAGTTTTATCAGGTTACCTGTAAGCAGCAACACTGAACTTCAATCAATTGTCCTTTTCTATAGACAGAAAAATAGCAGAATAATTAAACTTTACTAAAATATCACCAAAATACTTGTATGTATGTATGGCTAGGCTTCGTAAATGCAGATTTTTAGGAAGGGCTCTACCCACGTGGGTGTGCCCTTCGAGCCTGCCCAGCGGATTTTTCAGGAGAGGCTCAGCGTGTGCGGAACGGGCCCCACCCTTTAAGTCCACGGCCGAGCGATCTTGGACGGTGACGGTGAAGTCCTTGGGATTAGAACCTGCAGTCCCCGGTATTCCCAGGAGGTCTCCCATCCAAGTACTAACCCGGGCTGACGACCCTGCTTGGCTTCCGAGATCTGACGGGTTTGGGTGTCAGGGAGGCATTTAACTGCCACCAAAACACTTACTAGATCAATAATTAATAATAAATGAGGTCTGACACATTGAGAGGCAAAGGCTCACTTTTCAAAGCTGCTGAACACCCATAGTTCATGGGGTTTACTGCATAGAAAATGTATTGAAAGAAGACACAAACAGTATCTTCACATAATGAATGCAACAAAGATCAAACAGGCAATCAGATATAATGAGGTTTAAAAAAATCTGACCCCTGCAAGGTGAGGCAATAAAGCACCAAGCTCAGAATTAAAATAAAGAACAGCCAGCAGTGTTGCAAAGCAAGCAATAGTGGCAGAAATTGTCTACTGAAGCATAATTCAGAATAAATCTGACAGAAAACTCTCTCAGCTGCTGCAATTCCAACAGAACAGCCACAAAAACAGCCTTTATGTTATTGTTTACGCTATTTTCATTTAGGTCACAGCACACAGGGTAAAACCAGCTAAAATGTTCTGTAGCCATTTTCCAAGAGAAAACAAGTATTCATTTTAGGACTATCCCTATTAGTGACAAAGCCAGATTTCACCAAATTAAAAATTGTCTCATGTAAAGCTGTTCCATTATAGGTAGGGAAACCCAAGTGACAACAGCAGTGAGAAAAGCAAGATTCCCCAGTGAGCTGTGGTAACTCTTAAACTTGTAGAACCTTACAGAATAAATACTCAAATAGTTACTGCACAGTTATGTGCCTTAGTTCTGCTGCTATGACTTGATAGTTTAAAAACAAGTGAGTACACTGAGTATAAAATAATATAAAAAACCCCAAACCTGATTTAAAGCTGCCATTTTATCTGTTTCTAAAAAAAGATACAGCTAGCTGCACCTCCTCATGTGGATGGAATAAAAAGCCAGTAAGAAATGCCTAATGTTACCACATTTATCTACTTGATAAGAAATCCTGTATAAAATCAAGCAAGATTAAATGTATGCAGCAATAGAATTGCTCACTGTGGCTGTGCATGTTAACGCAAGCACACAATTGTAGATGTCAATATCTTAACTTCATCCAATGCAGTATTTAGTTTTATGCACTAAGACACAAGAGTATTTGGGGGAACAACATCAGAGAGATAATGAATTGTTTTGACTGAAGTAATTTGAGAGCTTATTAATATAAGTTATGTAAACTGAACAAACTTCCCCCTATGTATTTTTATTCTTTTCTTCCCCTTTATTACAGAAAGGTCATTTAGTTAAATTAATTCCTTATTCATAGAAAAAACAGATTTTACTATACTTTAATAGGAAAAGTTAATCTATTCCATTTTCTCCTATGTGTATGTGATTTCTCAGGCAAGCACTGTCAGCTTTTCTTCCTTTGATCTGAAGCTATTCCAAAGAAATGCTGAAATGTGCAATTGCAAAAGCATCAATTTCTATGCTTAGAATTCTCTAGGTTCAGTAAAAGTAGCCATGATTTTTGAAACAAAACAAAAAACCCTGCAGTTCTTCACAGAGAGAGACTCTACACAGTAAACTGAATTCTAGATGGGGGAACACAAGTCAAGAAATACCAAAGGAATTCAATCCTGATTTGGATACTGAGTATCTACTTTTTTGTGATACTTTAATGAGAACTGTTTAAATTCCCAGAATCTGATTTTGAAATTACATTACAAAATAAAATATTTAGACAACATTTACTTATATACATTCTGCTCCAAAAAATGGACTGTGGAAATTCTTTACATTTCTCTTAGAAATACATACAAACCACACCACAGGCCAACAATCCACTGGCAATTAATAGACAGAAGTCAACTTAAGGGAAAAGTACCTGTGGAAAGTTTTAATCTAATACTGCTTCAGTAACAGCATTTCAGTGTCTCTTCAGACCACTTTAAGTAGTTTGTTCTCTTTGTCCCAAAGTATCACCCCAGTTTACCTTTCATGTTGGATTGGTACGTGTTAGAAAAAGATGACAATTATTAAGAACAGGAAATTATGAGAAAATTATAACACAGAAGAGTCCAGGCAGGTGCACACTGTGTAAGTCATCTAAACCAGAAGTAACATTGACTGTGCCCCTCTGATATCTTCCCATACATATTTTAAGTAAAACTTTACATAGCTTACCCCATATCTTACTTCAAAACACACTCCTTACATTATTACTTAAAAATTAACACAGATATAAAATAATTAGTTTGTTAGACTGCAGGAACAAATAGTTTAAAGCTCTTTTACCAGTTTAGACAACATGTACATTCATTGGAATGGGAGTTCACACCAAGTGCTGCAAGACAGGAATTACATTCAGAGAAATGGCCGTCAACCTCCATTCCAATTTATCATCAATACACACTAATAATCATCAGTTTGAGTGAGGACAGCATAACAAAAATTCTCTTACATTGCTCTGCAGTGCAAATGATTCATTTGTTAAGGAAAAAGTATTAAATGCAGTAGTCTTCCTACAGGTAACTGATTTCCACATTAAATGGAAATTGGTTAGTTTTGGTTATGTTTTGTCACCCAAGATGAAGAAATGACAACTTCTAATCTCACAAAAATATGCTTAGACCACACAGGCCTTCCTCACAAAACACTGCAGAATCAACAGTTCCATGGTTTGACTCAAATGCTTGTGGAAGCTCAAATTCATTAATCTCTGAATTGTGCACACATAAATTTTGACAATCTTTAGTGTTTTGTCTCCCCCTTTCCAATCTGTTCAGCTGGGAACTTATTCACGTGTTTCTTTAAAGCAGTTCTTAAGTTACCTGATGACAAAGAAAAAGATTGCTGCAATAAGTGAGTTTTCAGAAAAATACACAGGAAGTTTCTCGAGTTTGTTCGAGATGGCTCAAGTTAAGGCTGCACATGAAGTCAGTATTTACGACCAAAGGCAGATGCCAACTGCCTGAAACAAGGAAGTTTGAGTGAGCCAGGCAGCCAGTGCAGTCCAGGGATGAGAACTGAACTTCAACTAGTATTCTGTATTTTGTCTGAAAAACATGTGTGCCAGTCATCAAAGATCTCTCAGAATTCTGAACACCAGAATAATACATGAAAAGGGAATTGATGGGTATTTAAAACTATGATGCCTGAGTTCTCCTATATACATATATATAAAAAATCAACTTACATTATAGGAATATCAAACTGCATAGCATTACAAAAGAAGGCAACTTGAAAGGCTGAAACGAAAAAATGTAAATGTTACCAACCCTATCATTAACATTCTGGAATTTATAATACCATAGAGTAGACTGTTGCTAGTAACAACTATAGACCAGTTTAAGCAAAGTCTGCCTTAATTCCAGAGAATGCAGAAATTATTAATTCAGACAAGTTGCTGCATGCTCTGCTTTCATGTCCTTTTTGCAGGTTTTGCTGTTAACTGTTTCTCTCTTTCAAGTTCCTTCTCACGTTGCTGCTCTCGTTCTAGTTCTTCCTTCTGCCTCTTTTGTTGCAGCTTAAGTGCTCTTTTCTAAAAAGAAAGGACAAGAAAATAATTGTAAGTTTATATTTAAGCTGGAACTGCCAACGAAATCCCTCCCCTTCTCTTAACATTTTATTCTCCAATCCACCCTCTTTATGACTAAATGTTGCATGAACTGTTCATTTTTGCTTCGTCCCTCCCAATTCCAGCCTACTGTTCAGAAATGGCAAGTCTGAGCTGCCCTGGGAAAATACAGACTGGATTCCCTTTAGTCTCACTAAAAGTCATCCTTTGAGTATCCCAGACAAGGTGATTACCATGCAATGTATTGCTTCCAAGAAGAAACCCTCTTGTTGAAAATACTGAAGTGCTAATATTGCCAGAATGTAACCTGAGACTGTCCATACAGCATGAAGTCAGTGAACTTACAGTACTGTTAATGCTACATTAAATAGAATGAGAAATTCTTACATTTATGACAATCTAGTTTTCATTAGAAAAAAACCTGAAGCAACAAAGAGAACTAGTTGGAATGGAGTGGATTAAGCATGATTCTTATACCACCTAAACACAATGACAACACTGAGATTTACAAGTAGTTCAGATGTGTAAGTTGCTTGAGCACCACTAGGAGTAAGTGGAAGTTTAAAAACACACATGGCTTGGTGCTACTAAAAACATCCTTTAAAATAAAATTCTATTTAATCAGAACTTTTCAGCATGCATCCAAAGTGGAAGTCAGTAACACATAAGTGAGTATCTACACTGGAAAGTAAAAATATTTATTCCACTCACTTTTAACTTCGATGTCTTCTCATGGATCATCATCATTTCATTTCTAATATTCACCAACTTGTTGTGGTAGTGTTTAGCTTCTGAAAACTTAAAAAACATAACTGTTAAAGCAGTGACTGTCAAGTTGGAATAGTTGTTTTATAAAGGTACACAGCTAAATGGCAATCAAAAATATAGTGATTACCAGAACAGTTTGCTAATGAATCAAATAGGATCAAGTTTGTATATAAATTTACACATTACATGTATTAATATATATCATATCTCAACAGGAAGACACTGTAATCTATCAAATTAAGATTCATTAAACAGAATAAAAATCTGACCACTTCATGCACTATACATGAGTGTTTCAGGCACCTTTCCTGCTACTTTTGGGAGGTCCACAGAACTCCATCCTATCAGAAGAAGGTGGCCATTTGCTTTGGGTGCTGGCTTTGAACAACCAGTCTTAGTGCTGCTGGCTGACTGAGCCTGCCCTCTCTTCCCAGTGCCCTTCCTATTTAAATGAAATATGCTGGTTCCCAGCCTCCCCATCAACAGTTTGTCCCAAATATCTGAACTCGTTTATTTCCTTCCTGTAGACCACTAAGAACAAGGAAAATACACAAGTTGCTACTAATGCTTCAGCAAGAAAAATAAACACTAACAGAGATTTAAAAGGGCTTTACTGGTACTTACCAAAGCATTGATTTCAAGAATGGAGTTACACTCTTTGAATTTTGAAATCTCTTGTTCTAATGTTTCCAGTAATACCACCTGGTTCTGACTAAAACAAAAAAAAATGCTTAAACCCAAAGTAAAGCAGCATACATGCTTTTCAACAGGCTCTTTAAATAAACTGGACTTTTAATCATAACAATATAAATACACATTTCCCAATATCAGATTCTTCTAATGCACTACTAGGTGATTTCAATAAAGACACAAGAAAATGGTTTTAGAAAAATCCCAGCTGAGTACATGAATTCAGCTGGCATCATACAGTATGGGTGAATACCCAAAACCCCGAGGAGGCTGCAGTGGCTGAATGAAAGGAAGAACAATTAGCTCTTGACTTTCCACTTGTGTGCCTCTGTGTCATGCTGCAGGGCCAAATTATTTCTGCATAGAACTTGTGTGGATCCTTGGTGCTGTTTGAGGATCCTCCATCCTGCACAGATCAGCTCAGATCTCTCCAGACACAGGCTGTCCTTGCACCAGGATAACCCCATCATGCACAGTGAGCCCCAAAATAAGGTACCCTGCAAAACCTGAGATCAACCTTTGTGAAGCCTTTTCCAGTATCTCTGTAGCCATGACAGATCCACTCTGCATTTGAAATCAGCTACTCTCAGTTATCAATGAGACATCAATGCACAAAGAATTCTCAGCTTACTTTTATTTTTCAAGTGTATCTTTTGTAACACAGATTAGAGACTGGACAAAAAACCAATATACCAAACTGCATCTCTGCAGGCAAAATAAATCCAGCTTTCAGCAGACTTTCCACTAAGAAGAGAACAAGTATTTAAGAAATCTACATGTCCTCTGCTATACCCAGATTAGGGGATTTTAGTGTTCCAGTGTTACACATTCTTCAGTCAAAGTGCTCACAGGCTACATTGCAGATTATATACTTCCAGTACTCCTGCAGGTCACTTAACTGTTCATGCTGCTCCAGTCAGGACACAGAAATGCTGTGATAAACTATATATCAGTCAAGGGGAGCTGCCACTTTACATGGAAAAAAGTGGCAAACAAAGTATCCATGTCTATGAAGTTGGTTTTAAAAATCTGCTTACGTAAGTTCCTGCAGTGCTGATTTTGATCGCTGAAGATCAGGCAGGTAATGGGAAATCAATCCTTCAGTCAGCTGCTCCACAGCTTTCTCATCTATTAAAGGCAGATCTTCCACTACTCCTTCATCTGGAGATGCATCACCAGGACCTAAACCAAAGAACATCAAGGTTGAATGTGACAGATCAGCACACATTGTATCACCTACAGCAGCTGCATTTTCCTGTTTAAAAATCAAAAGCATTTCAACAGTGAAGTTAAAATTCTCTGCACTTTATCAATTAAATTGTGCTTCCTTTTTCCTCCCCCTCTTTATTCCCCCCTTATTCCCAGTCCAATATCACGGGCTTCCTGGTAAACCTTTTTGTCTGAAATCCAGCAGAACAAGAGGAGGGAATTAAGAGTACTTGAAAGACTTCTTAAAAAAAAATACAAAGTGCTCCAGTCTACCGAGGAAACAACAGGGGCAACATCAGTTGTCCTGGCCTGGTCTAAGCATTGACACCCCCACAACTTTGCTTTCAAAGTCAGAGCACAGACTAGGCCTCGGAAAGGTCTTCGCTGTCACTCAAAACACACGAGGAGCTCCTCACATGCTGAACTCTGAGAGTTTGCAGGAGCTGGGGAAGAGCTCCTGCAACTTCAGTCGGGGTACGCTGTGACGGTTCACTGCGCGCAGAGCTCTCGGAGATAAAGCCCTTCCACCCGCAGGCCCCGGCGCTCGGGAGGGGCGATGGCAGCGGCGCACACTTGGCCCCGAGCGGGCCCGGCCGCAGCCCCGGGGGCGGCCGCAGCCCCTCCTCGGCCGGGCCCGGCCGGGCACGTACCTGGCGAGCGCCCGGGGCAGCCCGCGGCCGCCGCCTCCGTCCCGTCGGGCCGCTCCG
>VWZD01009289.1:1137980-1367328 GCA_013396695.1 Sakesphorus luctuosus | reverse complement strand
GGGGCGGTGTAGGGACATGCCCTGACGGGACGAGCCGCTGTCGGGCGCCGCCTGCCAGGGCACAGCTGCGCCAGCCGAGCCGCCCGCGGCGGGGCGGCCGCACACGGCGAGGCCCCCCGGGCGCCACCGCCGCGATGGCCGGGGCCGGGCTCTGGACCAGCATCAAGTCCCTGCTGCGGAGGGGCGAGGACCCCCTGTTCCTGAACGACTCCAGTGCCTTCGACTTTTCGGACGAGGTGGGGGACGAGGACTTCCCGCGGTTTAACAAGCTGCGCGTGGTGGTGGCGGACGATGGTTCGGAGGCGGCCGCGGAGCCGCCGGTGAACGGGGCAGCGCCGGGGCTGCCGTCCGACGACGAGTCCCTGCTGGAGCGGGACATCGCCCTGCGCAGCGCCCGGGCCGGCCGGCCGGACCCCTGCAGCGGCTGCAGCACCCGGCGGGAGCGCTCCAAGCAGAGGAAGGTGAAGAAGCGGCTGGCGCTCGCTGCCATCCTCTACCTCCTCTTCATGACGGGGGAGCTCATAGGTGAGTCGAGAGCCCTTTGTGCCATCTCCTCGGCACGGTGCCGCCTCGCAGCCTGTTACACTTCTCCGGCCTTGGCTTTAATATACCATCCTGGTATAGGGTGGTATATTGGCTTTAAACATTTACTAAGAGAAATCATCCGTCCTTTAAGAGAGATCGGAGGGATTAACATCACGTTCGGAGAGTGAGAGGAAGTAAAGTCCAACCTGTATTTCCAGTGAAAAAATTGGCAACTTCTCTTACCTGAATCTCTCATCAAATATGTTAAACATACATAAAATAAGCATTCTTTTATATGTCTAATGCCTTTTTATTTCTCCCTCGAGTTTCTCCTGTAAGTTTGTAAGGTGTTTTCAACCAAGGAGAAGTGCCATGAACGGTTTCATTCTCAGTATTGTTTAATTATTTCCATAAAATCTAGTTGTGTTTGCAACAGGAGAAGATGGGAATACAGTTTCTAATGCGACATTTGCCATGATAACGAAGTACTAACTGGGAGCTATTTGTCCTTATTCACCGGATGCACAGCCATACACGTTGCTACTTAGAATTGAAAAGACATGTCTTGAGTGATCAGTAGCAATCCAGTGAAAAAGCCAGTGTCTTGACAACCTCTTGATGTCCTGCTGTGCTCTGGCCTGGCATGTGCTCCATCCAGACTAGAAATCATATGGACACAGTCAATTGAAGTAATGGGTATTTTAGCACTTCCCGTTGCAACAGAAAAGAAGTACAATTATTTGTGGGTCTTGTTTGTTAGTACTTGCAGAAGTATGGTGGGTTTTTACCTGAAAATGGGTTCCTGTGTAGGCATTTGGTTGTTGGTGGTCAGAAGAATGAACCTTGTGCTCCGTTTCAGCTCTTACGGCTCCCTCCTAACAGCTCACAACCAGGTGCTGTGCAGATGGAGGGGAACCTGTGAACTGTACAGGAGTCTGTACCCAGCAACTGTGCTTTATCCAGCAGGCTGTATCAGCATAGGCTTGGAACCAAATTAAATGTGAAGGTCCCTGGGATGCATAGATTAGCTGTTAAATGTTATGCCCTTGCCATTGTCTAATAATTTTTGCAAAGTTTAGTATTTATCTCTTAATCTCTGTTCAGTTACCAGGGTCCATGTCCTGTTGCTCTCTGTCTTTTGTGTACATCCATGCCATTCAGTGCGAGTGTCTGCTGGGTGGGACTCAGCTTCCTGAAGAACGCCTCAATGCTCTCATCCACTGTCCCCTCCTTTGGAGTCATAGGGAACATTACACAGTGCCAGTACATTGAGGTGTATGTTGAGCCAGGTCTCTCTGTAGCAATTAATTGCTTTCAAATTGCTTCAATTTCAACATTCAAGTCTAAATCATAAGTAATCAGATGAATTATTTGCCCTAATTCACAAAAAGAAAAAAAAAAGAAATCAAATCATAATAATTTTCTGGAAGTGCAGAACAGAGATGCCTCAGGTACAGTAATGTGGGACCAACATCTTCCTCCTTCTAACCTGTGCAGATTTGGTCAGTTGTTTGCTCATGTGATACGAGCTCATGCTCTTGGATGCTTGTCCTAGGACAGCTGTAAGTTGTATCTTTAAGACAAAGATGGATAGGAAGCAAAATCATTGCTAGAGGATAAATAATGCAGTTTGTCCTACATCTGTAGGATAAAAAATCCTTAGGAGAAATGTTCTGTTTTTCAGAGACCAGAATACTGACTCTGCCTGCACCAGTTTTATTTGGGGACTTATTTCAGGAATGTGGGTTAATGGAAAAGAGTGGTTTTGTCCTTCAGCATATCTCAGTGTGTGGTTAGTCATTGATAACACTGCCACAATGCATCAGCTTATCATGGATAAGGCACTTTGCACCAAACCTGTTGTGGGGATTTGTGTGAATGCCCCGACTTGCCCCCTGGCTCTTCCCTGGTTTTTCTCTGGCTGAGATTTTGGTTCAGCATGAACTCATGTTAATTTGGTAAGTACTAGTGTTGTATCTTAGAAATGGACATCCTTTAACGTGGGAGTGATGTTTTTGATTATATTCATATCACAGTTCTGATGTGCACTGAACTTAGTTCATCTGAAGGGTCTCTTACTGAATGGCATGTGTGAGCTGTTGGCAGGTTGATGCTGAAGTCACTAAGAGTGTCTGTTTGGGGCTTTGGATCTGATTCATGCTGTTGTAGACTTCTCCATAGCTGGTGCAGGGAGAGCTCTAGAAAGAATAGGTGTTAAGAGTAATAATACTCTCTCATCACTGTCACATCTCCCATACAGTCAGGGTGGTGGATTGTCTGTACAAAGCATGAGTGCCGTGGTGAAGGCTCATGCTCCTCAGGTTTGGGTGTGCTGTTGCCACTCAGTATTTTGTTCTTTGGGCACAGAATCAGAGAGTACTGAGCCAGACCCTAAAATGCTCAGGCAGCCTTCTTCCACAGAGAATAAATAGAGGGCTTGGGTATCTCTGGACTTTGGCGGACCGTGACCTGAATCACTTGTCATAGGGCAAGTAATCAGCAGCAGAAGAGTAAATAAAGACAGAGTCCTCAAGTCCCGGATCAGTGCCCTGATTAATTTCTTTCACTCCAGCCCTGTAATGTGTTCCGTCTGTTGGGTTTCAAATTTTGGAACTTTATGAATTGATCTGAAGCTCAGGTGTTTGGGAAACTGTTTGATCATGTAGGATGTTTTAACTGACTTCTTTATATGATCTTTGTCAGATTTGAGTTTCTGAGAAAATGACAGAAGATCCTCTCAGACAATTAATTTGTTGAGTGAAAGTCTTTCTGCTGTCTGTTTCCAATGTCAAGATGAAGGAGATCTTATTTCAGCAGCTTTTTTTGTGAAATCTTGATTGGCATATTTTTTCCAAAGAGTGGCCAAGCTCGTTACCCCAGCCCATCTCAGTGTTTGTTGTTCAATTTGATGAACAGTCAGGTAACAACTTACACTTTGTGGAAAACATTTTGCATCAAGAAAAGAAAAACATATTACAAGTCCTAGTTAGCTTTTCTGACAGGGTTTTGATGTTTTCAGCTATGTTTAGAGATTTCTAATTGATTGTCCATGAGAACTGCTGTCCTTCACAGGTCATTGAAAACAGTGGTGAGCCATCAAGCTGTCTGTTCGCAAAGGTTATAGATGTTTTTTTTTTTAAGTTGCCCATTGTGTTTAAACAGTCCCTAGGCAGTACCTTTAACCAAGAGATGAACTTTTAGGAACAGAGAACCTTTGATTACAGAGTTTCATAAAGGTCAATTATGTTTTCTTAACCCACATGTTGCACTACAATTAGCTTCAGTGCCTGAATTCCTTCTTTATCATTTTACTATTGAAATAGTATTGACTCACCTTGGACTGGAGTGATTCTCAAAATGAATACATATGAAGTAACATACGTGCTGTAAGGTATGATACATGTAACCTGCTGAACTGAGTGTCCCTAAAAATAAATTATTACATCTTCTCTGTTGACTATAAAGGAGGCTGAGTTGCACTTTTCTAAGGTTTTTTTTTAATTATGTGAGAACACAAATTAATTCAGAAAGGAAAGGCATTAACTAATTTTACTCAAAAAGGCACTGCATTGCTAAATCTTAAAAACTCATTGGTTTTGATCTGTGATGGCCTTTTGGAGACTTTCAGCCTCAGAAGAATTTGACTCAGGATGGAGGACAGGAGCTGGTTGAAAAGTGGTGCATTTGGTCGTTACCCACAGTACCAGCCCCTCTGGGGCAGCAGCTGCGCTGTGTGTTTGGCTGGGGAGGACAGGGCAGCTCTGCCTGCAGGTGTGCACATACCAACACACACACACAGGGTTTATGACTGGTCTGAAAAGCAAAGCTGTGAATTCATCTTTGCCATTTGATCATGGTCAGCCTCTTCACTAAGACAGGTTTAATTGTACAGGAAGATTGCTTTATTTGAAATGTTAGTTGGAGCCTCAAGCCTGCCAAATGGCACACCAGCTGCATGCTTTGCTTTCACAAATTTTCAGGCTGAATGACAATCTCAAGGTAAAACGAGAAGCCAAATCATAGCTGAGCTACACTAAAGATGTGATCTTTTCTGAAAAAATGGGCTTACCTTCAAGCATATGGAAGACAACACAGCCCGTCCTTGATTTCCTTTTGGATAAGGGATACTTAAGAGAGAGGTGCATTGTTTAAATATCTCTCACCCATCCAATAGCAGCATTAGCAATTGAATTGGAGCAAAGATATTAACCTTTGATCTCAGGTTATTTGTCTCAGCTAAGCTCATAATTACAAGAAAATAATTACGGTAATAAACTAAGAAGAATACTGTGCAAATGAAAGTCATTGTTTGCAATAGATATTGGCAGAACTTACACGATCCTACCAGGACAGGGAATAATGAAGGTTAAAAAATAATGTAATAAAAATTAAAAGGAGGCAGGATAAATTTCTTTTTCATTGAGTCTTTGGACTTCTGTCCCTGTTCTGTAATGTCCAAATGTTTAACAGAGGTAGTTTAATAGAAGGATCAGTTGATTAAACACACATGTGGTAGTATATAGAGAAAAGATACAAAACTGTTTGAGCCTTATCTTGCAAACATCACTATGCAAGTAGTTTCTGTGAGAATAACAGGAGTGAGTCCTTTCTGTGTTACTCTTAATAGGAAGCACACTTGACTGCACTTTTAACCACGGTAGCTTTAAATTACAGGATGGCATTTTGCTTGTAATGGCAACCCTCTCCCCCGACATTTAGTGATGATAAGATGGGCTCTCATGTACTTAATGCACTGTTCTGATCATAAATAACTGTCAGCTGCGCCAAGAGAACATTATCTGAAATAATTAAAAATGTCCTGTGTCCTGACTTTTCCAATTTTGTTTTCAGGTGGATATGTTGCTAACAGTCTAGCAATTATGACAGATGCACTGCACATGTTAACTGACCTTAGTGGTATTATTTTGACCCTGCTTGCTCTCTGGCTGTCTGCAAAATCTCCAACAAAGAGGTTCACTTTTGGATTTCATCGCTTAGGTATGTAGATACTGGATTTTGCTATTGAAGAGTTTTTTAATCAACAAGTGTGAAGATCCCCTAATTCAAGAAGAATGAGTAACTAGAAAGAAAGTAGCAGCAAACCCAAGAGTTGTTTTAACACCCTGATTCTTAATGTCCTTTCACTGGCCATTGTGGATATACTATATAGGCTGTATTGCTACTAAAGGATAGATAAAAAAACACCTTGGCCAAAGGTTTGATGGCAGAGTTTCATTCATTGGAAGCAGGATGAGCATCTCCATCTCTGTGGAATTAGGACTTAGCAGAATCAGAGTTAAATTCTGACTGCTTGATTCATTTGCCATCTGAAAGAGGAAGGTTGGGGATTTGGATGCATGATGACATATTATAAGTGTGACTTCCTACACAGGAATCATGCCCTAAAATGTTTAAAAAGGGTTCAGGAAAGGGAAGGTGTTCCCAGCAAGAACAAGGTGGCTACAGAGCTGTGTTTCACAGCCAACCATAGTTAATGGGCTGTTGCCTCAGCTCGGGCCTCTGTGCACTTTGTGCTTTGGAACTGAGGCTGCTGAGTAAAAGAGGGACACATCATTTGTACTCACTGCTGTGCCATTGTTACTGCTCGTGTGACACGCTGAGGAGTTTGTTGGTGCAGGAGCTGTGCGTGTCAGTTTGTTGTTGTTCACAACAGATTGTTGCCAGTGCCCAGGATTTACGAAGTCTTGTTGACTTCAGCAGAATTGTGACACTGGAAAAAGGTCCTATTCAATGTGAAAAATGACATTTTAATCCAGAACTTTAAAGTTTTGTAGAACATATTATTATAGAGCACTGCCCTGCCAGAAGTCACATACATCAGTATTTCTCTTGCATTCCCCAAACCACACAAAGCTGAGGTCAGAATGTCCCATGGTTTGCAATACAGCAAGTTATTTAACCTCTGCCTGGTTTAAGTGTCCGTAAAAAGAAGTATAAACAGAATTATGGACTAAGCCTTTGAAGGCTATTTTCAGGATTCATTACTTCATGTTTGGAAATGTAATGGTGATAAAGGTTGTTTTCATGTGGTTGCAAATTGGATATAATAATTCATAATATACAGCTGCAGTTTTGTAGACATTTTATCAAAATCTTCAAAGCTTTATTTTTCATGAAATAGATAATTTCTAGTGTCACATCTTCTACCCGTGCCCTATACATGCTATAGCATACATTTTTCAAGGAATTTCAGTCTTGTGTAGCCATTCTTTGCAATTCTTATTTTGGCTGCTACAACAGCAGTAGAATTCAACAACTCCATCACTCCTCGTCATTTGTCATCAGTTAGTCACTAATGCATGAATGCATAACTCTGTACACTAGCACAGCTCTTTGGGGCTTTAGCAAGAAAGCATTAGCAATGCCAGCATTTCCCATTACAAACTTTTCTTTCATGAAGTTTTAATTTTGCGATAGGAGCTCCCCTAATAGTGAAACCTGACCTTGCAGGTAGGCCCCTGGCATTTGCTCATGCTCTCCAAAAGCATGTTTGTCAGCATTTATACATACTTTAACCCTATTTTAAAATCATTTGAGTAGTTTATATGTCTTTGTAACTTCTCTAAAACCAAATAGCACATAAATTGAATATGCAATGACCTAGCTTAAAACAGGAGTTTATATTATGAAAAATAAATTTACTTAACCATTAAAATCTTATTCAGCTCTGTAAATTTTCACTGACTTTTCAATTAATTTGCAAGCACAAGTCCCTGAGGATTCCTGCCATCTCATTTTCTGTATCTTTTTTTTCTTTCCATTTTACTGTCAGGAAAAGTACTGACCAGGCTTATCCTGTGGTGGTCCATGGGCAGGATCTGGCCCATAAAATTAGTTTGTATTGCCCACCATCTTCTCTCTAGGAGAAGCTACGGGGAGCAGCTTCTCAGTTCTGCAACAATTACTCCTTCTTTTCTGCTGCCCAGTGCCAGCAGGTGGTCAAAGACTAGAACAGGTTGAGGACTGTCCCCAACTGGAAATACACAAACCCCGCCTGGACGCAGCCCTGAGCAGCCTGCTGTGCTCGACCCTCCTTTGCTCAGGACTGCACAGTTTGCCCAGGGGTTCCTCTACCTCAGCCATTCTGCTGAGCAGCAGCAGAGCAGCTCTCTCTGGAGGAGGAGGAGGAATACCAGAGCCTGGGGCTGGGGGCAGGAGTTTGTGGCTGCAGTAAGGAAGAGGAGGTGGGTACCAGGGACCCCCAAAGTACCGAAGATGGGGTGGTTCAAAGTTACTACACAGAGGGGCTTTTTAAAATCCCGTTTGTGAAATTAACATGCCTGATTTTAGGCACCCCGTCTGAATGCTGTGGCCTGAGGGCCCAGTTTCACACATCAGTGAGTGCTGGCAGTAGAACAAAGCAGTTTCTAAGGTATATCCTTGCTGTAACACATTTTTGCAAATGACCTATATGTAAGAAGCTTGTCAGCAAATAATACCAGTTCAACAATAGCTTAAATTTCAAGAGAGAGATGTAAAAACATGACAGAATGTTAAAAATGGATGCAGATTGGGCATCTGTCACAGAAAAAGATGTGAAGCATTTGTTTAAAGCAGGGAATATATGCAAGAACTGTCTCATCACTGACCTGCTTTATGTTAAGTTTTAAGATAATCCATATGTACAGTAGGCATGAAAATGTTCTAATGAACAATGTTTCTGGTACTCATTATCATTTTTGTCTGTAGAACGACGAATTTTCAAACTGATTCCCATAAACAGTTCTTGGTAAAGACAACAGAACTATTAGTTGTCTAGTCAAATTTTAGAGGGAAGTTACTACTAGTTTTCATTTATTTGAATTCTTTTTGGATGCATATTTTGTGTGCTCCATCTTCAGTTTTATTCCATTTTCAGTGGTGAAAAGGAAGCTGACAGATTGAGGAATGGGTTAGAAAAGTGAAGACAAAATAATGGAAATTGCAGTCATGTCTGAAAAGGATTATATTCTTGAAGGCAAAAATAGTTCTGTTTCAAGTGTAGATACCTCTCTTTCAGCAAGACACTGAGCAGATTTAAGCAAAGATACGGAACCTGGCACTTTTCCATTGCTGCAAGACAGTGCTAGTAATGACAGAATCAGCCAGTCCACTGAGACAGTGCACAGTTCACTTCACAAGAAGGGAAAGATCTCAGCACAAATCTGCAATGCTGACAGGACAATGACTGTGGAAGAAACTGAAAGGAAAACACTGGTTTCCATTGCAGAAAACATGGTTTTAGATTGGAAAAGCACTCTATGTTATTTCTCTGGTAAATGCTAATGTGCTATATGGCTTCACAAGTTTTTAAAAAAACATTCTGGAGAACCTTCTTAGCAATGTCTTATTTATTTTTAAGGCTCTTGGCCTGAATAATCTGCCGACTTTGTAAGGAACACTATCACTTGCACAGATATTTGCAAGATTTGCAAGTTGCTCTGTCATGATCCAGGATTATGACAGTTGCCTTTCAGAGCCTGGTGATGCTGGTGCTTGCCCAGGCACCCACACACCACCCAACAGCTGAAGGCATTGGTGAGAGTTTCTCTTCCCATAATGACATTAAAAATTCAGTGTATGGATCAAGTGATTTTGGTGATATTAAAATGATAGAGCTGCATGGCTTTTTAATATTCAATAAATTAAAACACTTCTGTGTTAGAAATGGCATCTTCTGCAGTAACCAAAGTTGGATTACACGCTGACAGATTTGAAGTGGAGGGAGAAGTGAGGCAATGCTCAGATGAGTATTCTCTGAGTATGGTATAGCCAAGAGCAGAACTTTGCCCTTACTGGGGAATAAATCAGGGCAACATGCGTGGAACTAGGGGGAAGAACAACCATTAAAATTTCAAGTAAATGAATTCCAACTCTGAGTTCACACAGGAAGGCTAAGGTCCCAGTGATCCCTCTGGCAAGTGACAGTAATGAGCATTATGCATAATGGTTACAGATTACTCAGGCATGGCTGCAGATTTCCGTGCACTACAGTGGAGTGAGCATTAAGGTTTTCCCAGTGCTTTTTGTAAAGCCCTGTTTTAACTTGCTTGTAACTGAGACAGTTGTTAAGTGGGCCAGTGTTTTGTTTGTCACCTATCTTGCTTATTTTTTTTTTCAGCTACATCAGGGCAATAATTTTCAGAATATGAAGCTATAGAGTAAAACTATGTTTGTTATAAAAGGAATCTAGTGACAACTTTGGAAATTGTAGTAAGACCTTAAAACTGTAGTGTGGACTCGTCCTCCTCAGGTTTGTGTGTGCTGTTACCAGCCCAGTTTCATGACTTGGCTGCTGAGGCAAACAGCACGAAGGTCCTGACCTGTAGCAGGTTCAGACCTGTTTACCTCACATCTGAACAGCAGGAACCTTGCAGAGGGCTGGAACCACTTGGCACAGATGTAAAGGCAGTGGAAGGTGCAGGAGAGTGAAATACTAGTTTTTATCAACTTTCTCATTTGATCTTTATTTAGATGTATGTTTCCTTTTGAAAGTCTCTGCTGATCAGGTGAAATTGCTACACCAAAATGTTGGTCATAATGCTCCTACTTTTGTGACATGTGAATATTTGGTAAATATCAAATACTGCTAAACCAGCATCTTACCCCAATACAGATACTAGCCTTAAGCAGTGCTTTGTAGCTGAAATCTGCAGTAGACAATGTGTATGTGTACAAAGCTTAGGAGTATCATGTCTGACAAGTTTGTACTGTTTGGTTTATCTTTTTATAACTTATTCTCCATCCTAAATGCAAAAGGATATAGACAAGTGATTTCTAAAGCCATCTTAGTACTGTGGACGCTTGAAATCAGGCTTTCTCTTATTTATAGGTATGTTGGTGATGTTTGAAGTCACCTGTCCTCCTCTCCCCTGGGCAGGGCCTTTGCTTGCAACTTCTCAGGTTGTCTGAAGAGGTCAGATCATCCCCTCTGCAGAAGTTTTCAGAGGAAACATAATTTGAGTGGTGTGCTGAGTGTGAAGGAGTTGATTAAAACAAACTCCATTTGTTAATCCTGTTCTACGAGTTTTACCTACTGCACAGTGGGTTAGTTTATATTAGGTATAATATGCATAGAATAGTTAATACAGTTAAGGCTCTGTCCACATTTGAATTTGGAAATAGAGATAGATCTGAGACACATGTTTATAATGCGTTTTCCTTTCTTTTTGCAGAAGTACTGTCAGCCATAATTAGTGTATTGCTGGTCTATATCCTTATGGCATTCCTGTTGTATGAGGCTGTTCAAAGAACTATCCATATGGACTATGAAATAAATGGTGATATCATGCTGATCACAGCGGCCGTCGGTGTTGCAGTTAACTTAATGTAAGATCTCCCTTCTTTCCATCAGCACTCCTAAATGTGTTTCTGAATAAGCTGCTAGTTCATTCATGACCTGTAACATTCTCATGGGGTGTAATTTTGCTGGACATCTTAAATTTCTTGAGTAAGACAAGAAACAATACTGAACAGCTGAGGGCACTTGGTGTGTTCAGCTGGAGGAGACTGAGGAGAGACCTGAATGCAGTTACAGCTTCCCCATGAGGGGAAGGGAAGGGGCAGACACTGATCTCTGCTGTGAGGTGACCAGTGACAGCATCCAAAAGAATGGCCTGAAGTTGTGTCAGAGGAGGTTTGGGTTGGATGTTCAGAAAAGGTTCTTCCCCCAGAGGGCCGTCAGGCACTGAACAGTTTCCTCTGTGAAGTGATCACAGCACCAAGACTGACAGAGCTCAAGAAGTGCTTAGATGATAATCTCAGGCACATGGTGTGACATCCTGGGGAGGGTCCCGTGCAGGACCAGGAGCTGGCCTCGATGATCCTTGTGGCTCCCTCCCAACCCAGAATGTTCCGTGATTCTGTGAAAACCCACCCACACCCCAACTCTAAAGCCTGTTTTCTTGGAGCATGTTTCTTCTTTGCTTTCAGAATGGGATTTTTGCTGAATCAGTCTGGCCACCTTCACTCTCACTCCCATTCGCACCCTCACACTCCCGTCCCTCAGCCGCACTCCGCGGGCACCGCACACGGGCACGGCGGCCACGGGCACGGCGGCCACGGGCACAGCAGCCTCGCCGTGAGAGCAGCCTTTGTGCACGCCCTGGGGGACCTGGTGCAGAGCATCGGAGTGCTCGTGGCTGCCTACATCATACGCTTTAAGGTGAGGAGTGGCTGCTCTCTGAGGCACAGGGAATTATTTTTAACTTCAGTTAAAAAGGGACCTGTTTTTGTAAGTACTAAAAACACCTGTGATATTGTATCATAAGCTTCATACATGCATGCAAAATAAGCAAAACATTCTCTATTACATATTTTGTAATTATTTAAACAAAAACCAATATTCATTAAAGTTGGAACTAGAACCAACTGCGTTTTCTGAGTCACATTTTTGTAAGTGAGCTTCTTTTCATACATCCTTTTAACACTGTTGAGTTTCCCTTTCAGCCAGAGTACAAGATTGCTGATCCTATATGTACATATGTATTTTCCATACTGGTGGTTTTGACAACAGTTCGAATTCTGTGTGACACTGGAATTATTATTCTGGAAGGTAAGACCTGTGCACAGTCTGCAGTACTTTACATGTCAAATACCAGAGAGCATTGGCACTTTTTTGACATCACAGTCAGCATCTCTAAGTGGATCGTGCCCTGGAGATGTGTTTGTTCTGCTGCTGCTTTAATGTGTTGGTTCACTGTGGCTGATTTCAATTGCAGCAGTGTTTGGGTGTCTGACCTCTGCCAGAACAGCTCAAGTCCTGCCTCTGCTCACACTTTACCATGTGAAGATGATGAAGTGAGATGGTGAAGTGAAATGGACAGCACTGTCTTGTGTGTCTGCAGTGCCTCTCAGTTAAACCAGTGCACCTTTGCCCAGACTCAGTTCTGCATTTTCACTTCAGTTACTTGTAAAGTTAAAGTGGATGTGGATCTATGCAAAGGGAGGAAGAAAGCTTAGGCCAAATGGCTGGACAAGTGTTCACCCCTGTCCTGTCTTCCCCTTTTCCACAATACAAAGTGCCTTTGTATTACTTGTGTGCTTCTGCTGTTACCATAGGGGAAGCCACAAGTAGAGAGTGATGTAAAAAGAATAAATAAAAAAAAGGGAAGAAAAAGCAGAACATAGTCTGAAGAATATTATCTCATGGCACATTCTCACATTTCTCTGTAGAGGGAAAGATGCCAGCAACATTCTTTGCTTTACCATAACTTAGATGCCAACTCTTACTACTTGATCTAGTGCTATTATATGACAGTGAAGATGTTAGGGATGGGAGAAAAATCCTACTATATATAAAGAAACTCCGTAAAACTGGAAGATAAGCAGTAAAAAGCTACTATAGAAATAAAACTACTCAGAAACAGAGTTTACTCACTTCTTTTGTATTAGCTTTTGACCCATGTTGATCATCTAATATTTTGATTTTGCCCTCTGAGCAGACCAAGGGTGGTGATGGGAAGCTATAGAGGTGCTGTAGCTGCTGAAAATACCAAAGGACTTGATCAGAGCAATCAGTGACTCACAAAGATGACACTGTAAGACAAAGTCCTGAGTTACCTGCTGCAGATGGATCACTGTGAACATGTGAAAGTCGTACCATTACTTGAAGAGAAGTTTCAGGAGACAGGCCCTGGCAGATTTTTTTCCATACTCTGACCATGGAGTCTGGTCTAAGCAGTTACTGGGCGTCAGAAGCTGCAGTAAAGTTATCTACACAAGTACATCATTCCAAGGGATCCAGTGCTGGCTGTTGCCAGAGATTCTAGGCAGGACAAATTACGTTTGAGACAACACTGCAATTCCTGTATCTGTACAGGCCAATTGCCATGTGATTTTCTGTTAATAACGTGGAAGTTACTTATCACTTCCAACAGCACACGCTCTAATTTTTTTAGCATTGAGATCTGTCATGATGTTTGAAAGGCCCCTGAGAGTTTGCAGAAGACAGAATTAACTTTATCTCATGTTTGGTATCACAGGAGTCCCAAGGCATTTAAACGTGGATCGCATTAAGGAAGACTTGATGAAAATTGAAGATGTTTATTCTATAGAAGATTTAAATGTTTGGTCTCTCACTGCAGGAAAAACAACTGCCATAGTCCACTTGCAACTGGGTAAGCTGCTGTATGGCATAATCCTAAATTAAATGTAAGTGTAGGGAAAACTGCATTACTTTCTCTTCATACTGTTATTTATTGGAACCAAGAAATACCATTGTCAGGTTTCCTCATTTCTCCCAGTGAGGAATAGAACCTCTTTGTCCAGAAAGACATGGTGTAAATGAAAATTGTGCAAATAAAACATATTCATAACAAAACATCCAATACAGATCCTTTGGGTAGGGAGACAACATACAGTTTTTCCTCAGAAGTTCCCTCACTTGTCTGGGAAAAGGAAGGGTGAAGTTCTTAGGTCGAACAATGTGACATATGAAAAAGAAATGTTTTGCCAAAACATGTGCTGATTTAGACATCTAACCATACCTTGAATATTAATTCTTGGTAAGAAAGCTCATATTTTTGGGGGGATGGTGTCTAACACACATATGGTTCTATCAAGAGGTGAATCTAGTTAGAGAATATAGACCTAGACATATAAAATAACATAGAGAGAGTACATAGTGACCACAGAACAACATTAAATTAATAAATGAGTGTGAACAAAGATTATTGTAGTTGGTAACACTGTGGAATATTTGAGAACAGATGGATTGTCCAGGTTTACTAAATGGTGAATTTATTAATTATTATCTTAATTTTCCAGTTCCTGGTAGTTCATCTAAATGGGAGGACGTTCAGGCCAAGGCCCGACAGCTGCTGCTGAACACATTTGGAATGTACAAGTGCTCTGTCCAGCTCCAGAGTTACAAACAGGAAATCAGCAAAACCTGTGCAAGTTGTCAGAGTTCCAGTGCCTAATTTCATACGTTTTGGGAACTGCCTTATTCTTTACCTTGTAGTCAAAGACTGAGAGCAATAAATGCAAAATGAAAATTCTCAAACAGTAACCATGACTATGTGGATTTGTACCATGTGACATGCAGAGGGAGAGCTGGTGCTGAAAAAAGTGCAGTGGTTGCCCTACAGAACATGTATTTTACTCTCTCCCCCTTGTACTGATTTTTTCAATTTATTATGATTTTGAGACAAAGCTGTTTTCAGATTATTGTTTACAAACTGCATTGTGGCTCTGCAGATACCTCACAAATTACAGTCCAATATTGTCCTTTAATGATTATGTACCACAAAGTACCTGCACTCCAAATGGAGCATCAAGATTCAGTATTTCAGTCAGAAGTCTCTGAGGCTGACCATGCCAGGGTTGCACAATATGTCATGATCCCCAAATTCATTATTCCATATTTTTGCAATAGTAATTTTCATACAGTATCTTAAACTGTAATGCATACAGTGGTGGTTGGATTCTTCTGGAAACTGTCCCCCTGGACACACTGCAAAATACAGAATTTACTGTATCCACACCAGAAAGTTAGCTTTAATCTGGGCATTCAGAGATCCAGACAGGAAGATCCTTGCCCAGACTTGTGGTATTTAACCATAGACCCAACACTGGATCCAAAGTGTTTTAAGTTACCAGTTATCTTAATGTATTTTAGAATAGGGTTTATACATTAGAAACAGGTTATTTATTTTCTGAAGTTTTGACTTGTAAGATGACTTTATTATGAATAGTCTTGAATGTCTGAACCATCCTTTGATTCACATTATAAGGCCAGTTGATTAGCATGCGTTCTAGTTGGAATTAATAAATGTCCTGTAATTGATCATTTTTCCATGATTGTTTTGTTTTAAAAGAGAATCAAATGATAGAAACGATGCTTGATGTGGAGATGCTCTCAAATGCAATCTGCAGACATGCCCAATATGTGCATCCAACAGGAGAGTGGGGAGCAGCTTTAGAGATGCCCTGTTCCATCAGCCATGGATCCCCAACCCTTCTGTCTTTGCTTTGAGCACAGCTTGGCAGTATCCCGACAGGAATGCCACTGCAGGAGCAGTTCCCACTTAGCTTACAAGTAAAGCAACAGTAACCTAATGATGTTGGACAACAATGCCATAACAACCTACAGTGGTGGAAAGGCCTTTTTGTATTTATAGAGTTGAGGCATCTGAAAGGACTGTTCATTCATCTGGACACCTGAGAGTCCCCAAAACAGAGTTGCTTGGCCTCATTGTGGGACCCCTGTGCTTTGAATGTACACAAGGTATAAATCTTGACACTAAGCTGGCATACACCTCCAAGCTCCAATTTATTCCTCCTGCTTGTGATGTCATTGGCATTGAAGAAGTTAAGGGCAGCAAGAACATGACCTGCAAAGTTCAGAAGATGGGAAGAACTTGGCTTCAAATATTTTTTGCTTATTCTGTACTTTGACCTTTATGCAGAACTTCCACTGATGTCAGAAGTTCTCTGTTTGGATCAGAAAGGAAAAGTTTTGCCCAGTTACGATTTTGTGATACTCAGCTGTGAATACTTAAGCTGTTGTCTGTTTTGAAACTTGGCTAAAGTTTCATGTATTCATCAGGCTGATTTGTACCTGCAGTTGGTGGTAACAATCCTGGCTTCTTTTCTTGTCTTTTTGGAGGTAGGGGTCACATGATGAATTTTATTGGTGAAAACTGACAGCACATTGTGAATTTGGAAAAAGTGCACATAACACTGGATTGTGTTTGTATCTTCTGGCAAGAAATGGGAACACTGGAGTCCAGCATGGGAGCACAGGCAGCTCAGAGGCAAAGCAGCCCTGTGCTCGGCAGGGTGATGCTGCAATACAAACACTGCATTAATTAAGCCATATCACAATTCATGAAAAATGTGCATCCCATCCTTACAAACGTACTGGGGAAAAATCCAAACCACAAACAACAGGTATTTTGCACATACTAATACTTAAAGGGGTTTTAATTAAATTGGGGTTTACAGTTGATGTAATTAGATGTTGAAGTACAGTAGACTTGTATTGTATTTGCAGTTTTTTGATAATTTACTACACATTTGTTTAATTGAAGAAAAAAGCAAAGTGTGTTGCTTTGTTGTGGGTTTTATTAAATCAGTTATTAAACTTCACATTGTCTTATAAAATATTTATTTATATTTCTCTCTCTTGTCATCTTTGAATTCTTACAGCAATCTTTGATTCTTAGAGCAGCTGCTTTTGGAAATGTCTGAACACTCAACCTTAGCTGAGATGCTATTTATAGAATGAGTTAAGTCTCCCTCTGTAGTCAGAACAGTTTAAATCTTCTTACTTCTCATGCAGTAATTACACTTTAGAAAACATAAGCTGGTAAAGGATGGTGAAGGATCACCATAAAGAAATTGGAAAAACATTCTTGAAACCCCACATACACCCTTGAGGGGCCCTTGTTACCCCGGGCTGTAGACTGGAAGGTCAGAGAAAAGGCGACGAGATGAAATGAGAATAAAGAATAAAAGAATCAGTGACTTCTTGTAGATACTGCAAGATCATTTTAAGTATCAGCTTAGAGGAAATTAATATGTGTAAGTTCTGATATCTTTCCAAGCAGCTGTCCAGCTCATCCAGATTATTTCATATGGCTGAGATAATTTACACACTCTTACACTATTTTCCTTCCACCAAATCCTCTTCTTGAAATGAAAATGCACGTACTTGACAAGACTTCTGTCTAACCAAGAGTCTTGAGCGGGTTTCCACAACTGATCTCCCTGCTTTCCAGAGCTGTCTGCAATGCTCTTGCTGACTGAACAGATGACATCCAATGAAAATTCTGTCACCTCTCAAAGTCTACACTGGGAGGGTTTTCCTTCCTAAACCTCTGATTGTCACCCATCCTTTTCTGAAGCACAGATACATTTTGATGACGACCTACTCATATGAGTCAATACAGCATTTTCATATGGAGTAGACTGCAAACCCTCACATCCCACTCCTCTCTTCTGAAGTGTTCTGGTCCTAAGAAGAAAATTAACAGAAACATATTTTCTTTCTGAATGTTTTCCTTGCTTAATGCTGTGGTTTGTTTTTTTAATTGTGTTGACATTTAGCCTTTTCAGTACCAGCATAATTTCTTTCTACACCAGCAGAATTACCATTTAAAATGTCATACCTCAATCTGGTCTTCAATTATTTTACTACTGTACATATCTGCTATTTCTTGCAGAATCACTCCCAACTGGGAGAATGACTAAGAAAAGCAGTAGGCTGGCATTTAAAAGTAATTTTTCTGACATAAACCCCAAAAACCCCAAAGACACCCATGAGTGGCAGGTCTTTTGTTCAGGTATTTTGGTAGAAATTCTCATGAGGACCCTGCACTGATGCTGCACAGAGCAGGGCTGTTAATACTGTTTCTCTCTACAGATACTACAAGAGTATAATAAAGGCAAGAGGTTGTTGGGTAATTAGGCATGATCCACACTGCAGCACCTTCCTGGACTCCAGTAAACTAATCCACTGCTGGAGAAGTTCCCTTGGGATTTCAAAGGAAGGGGACAATCCACTGTAAATACCCAGCTCATATCCCTCTATCCCCCCACAATGGCATCATCAAGGTCTGCTTTTCTTGCTGGTTGCTCCAAGCACATCCCACTGTTACAGGGGTTGGCACAGCCAGCTCAAGTGCACTTTGCATTGTGCCTCAGCTCTCAGCTTCCCTCACTCTGTGTTCTGGCAATGTCCTGCCCTCTCAGGTTCACTAACAGTGTCCAGCTCTCACCCTGTGCACCTGCTGCGTACGAGGTCCCCAGGAGCTTCTCACACAGCAGCAGGTGTGAAACACCCCACAGCTTGCAAGGCCTGTGCAGTCCGAACCCAGCCTTGTCCTTGCCCAAAGTCCATTTCCTCTTTGATCAACAGATACAACCCCCCCTTCTAGCCAGTAAGTAGCTCATTCACAGGAAAGATCTAATCTGAAAGCCTCTACATTCCCTTTCTACTGTAAAAAAAAGATAAATGTCCTCCACTTTCCCCACCCTGAATCCCCTTTGCAGCTTCACCTGTTCCTCCCCTCTGTAACAAACCATGCTGGGCACTAACTGAGTCTCTGTACTTTGGAGCTGGAAAATCCCCTTCTCTTCTAATCTCCTCATTCCATTTCCCACAGCTGGATGCCCTAGGAAGGACTGTACATGCTCTTTTGTTCTGGGAAATCCAGGACACAGCTTTGGAAGCGACAGGAATAGATATGGATCCGTTCCATTTACTGGTATCCAGCTACTACAGCAACCTGTTCCTACAGCACACACGTACCTGCCCTCTGTGTGTGCAGCTCTAAAGTGGTGATATCCAAATCCATATTTTTTCATCTCTGTTTTCCTTTTCTCCATTGTGTTCTGCTTTCTTTCCCTCTCAGTATCACAGTTTGAAAGCCACCAGTGCTAAACACACAGTGCAAAATAACTGCTTTTATTACAGCTCTAAATCATTTACACCTTTAATGGTACCAACTTATGAAGAAAAAAAGCCTCTTCATATGAAAAGATGATGGTTTTATGATTTCCTTACTATTATACCTGGTGAAAAGATAAGTTCTTTTTCCAGGACTGTGACTACCCAGTACATGAGAGCACATGAAACTGGTTAATTGTGTCTGTCCACAGTGAGTTTTGCAGTAAACTGATACATCCAGGGATTTTTAGTTCAGCTGATGAATAAATAAAAGCACCCAGATGGCAAGCAGACAAAAAATTTGCTTTTGCCACAGGTGCATTATGAACACTGAAGTTCCTTCAATCTTCCTATTTCTTTTTCCCAAAATGTGTTCAAAGAAATTATCTGATAAATCTCTAAATAGACTGATGACATGTAAACTTCAAGAAACAGTTATTGAAGTCTAAATGGCCTTTTAAATTCAAATAGAGTTTTTGAGAAAAACACCGTTAACACATTTTCATAGTTAAGGTGATGCTGCATATTTGAGCGTGGCATGCAATTACTGTTGATTTTTTATGGATTTCACGTGTTCCTTTTTCCAAGCCCACTGTGAGAACAAATCTGGCACACCTGGACCGACCAAGGCTCTCCTGGCCGGGCACCTTCCAGGCCATTCCCGAATTTACCAGAGGATGGCGCGCTGGTCCCGGCGGTCACAGACACAGAATTGTGTGCTGAGGAGGAACCTTTTTCATGGCAGTGGAATAGATTTTGTCACGCATTTTAGAAATGTCTAAAGGAAAAAAAAGCAGCAAAGGAGGCAAGTCGCACTTTTCTCTTTTTTTAATTCATTTTTTCCGAAGGATGACAGAGGGGGTTTAACTTTATCATGGGTGCAATAAGGAAAAGCACAAATCCCTCACAGATGGGCGAATCAGTTATGGGAGGGAGTTCATGATATTTCTTCAGGGCACATACGGGTGAATACCTCGGAACACACGCTCAAATGCTTCCCTCTCGTTCCAAACGTGTAACAAAGAAATTGGATGAGGGAAATTAGTTGTGGCTACAAGTATCTGAAATGCAATTAGAGCAAATTATATTAATTAATGTGAACAGCCTAAGTTATCCTACAAGCGTTTTATCTCTATGACAATGAGCATTTCTTCTCTGGAGTGCTGAATTCATATTTCCAGGACAACACACACTCCCACCTGCAACATCCTTGACTGTGCCTTTGTGCAAAGGATTGCATGACACTTTCCATCAAAAATATACACTGAGGGAAACAGTTTTATTTCAAAATGGGCAGGCACAATTCTGAATGTGGAACACTGTTGTATTTACATGCTGCAGCTGAAAGTACAATGTTGTCTTCTGATCTAGTGGAACAGGCTTGAGAGAGAGAAACCAGCAGCGACAGGGGCTGATGAGCTCAGAACCACAACTTCCTTCCAGTAAAGTCTTCTTTCATTTCTTCAAGCTATTGGGCAATTCTGTGTTTTCTAAGCCTTTGCAGAAGACACACACCTTAAACTGGAAACAGAAATTGCCCAACCAGTTACACACTGGTTTCTTGCTGCTTAGATACTCACTTTAAATAGAACCCAGATGGAACAAGTGAGGACGGTTCTCAGGTAGCCTGGACGCCTCTCCTTGCCACAGGGCAAAGTTCAAATCATATAATAGAGAATTCAAAGGAAAGTAACTCTCTGCTTATCAAAAGTTAAAAGTCCATGGGCAGTAAGCTGTAAATGGAGATACATTCTGTGTGTGCTCACTTGTGGTATCTCATCACATCAGATCCATTACCTGTCTCTGTAAAGCAGCAACTGTCTTCCACGTTCAGAATATTCTTCTCCCACACTCAGACATACTACATTGAGGCTGCTCTGGAGGGAGGATCAAGGGAAGAGGTTCTCCCTAATTTTTAGAGCTAGAAACAGCTCATGGAGTAGGAGTAATAACAGAATTGAATCCTACTGACAGGCAGCACCTGCTCTGGCTAAGTAGGGGTATTCATTCTGCAGGGTTGTTGGCTTGGCTGTATTTTTTTCCTTTTTTAAGAGTTCCTACTTTGTTGATGATACAAGGTGTGTTTGTGTACAAAAGAGGGAGGAGGGAAGAAAACAGATAAAGCCAGATCATGTGGGTACTGCAGATAGCAACTGGAACCCACCAGACTCCATTACATTACCATGCAGCCGACTGTGGAACACAATACTATTGCTGCACCAAACTGGGGATCAGAAATGGAGTCAATACCAATTCCCTTTACAGACTGTAACATTAATCGATCTGTTGTGCAGTCCAGCCAGGATGTCTGATGGTTTTACAGTAATTTTTCTCTTAAACAAGGTATGTTTTACCTGTCTAGCCTACACCACACACATTCATTACTGATGCTAAGGATGAAAAACAAAAGGATAAAAGGATTGGAGCATTGCCCCCATCTCCCTTCTTTGTTGGGTTGCCATACTGTCTTTTTTCTGTTTAGTGAAGAAGAAAACACCCAATAGGTAAAGAAGTTCTCTAAGCTTTTGCTTTTTGAAACTGATTGCACATTGCTTCAACAAATGCTCCTGTGTAGCTACAGAAAAACCTTGTGCTGTAGCATTTCTTATTGAGGAATGCATGTTACACCTGTGGCATGGCCAGCCAGACAACTGTGAGGATTTCTAGAAACAGACAGGAAGGCCAAACACTTTGGTTCTTTATTGAGAGGATCCATCTATGACTTTGGTGGCAATTCATTTACCATGGAGGGTGTACAGCTCTGCCCTTTACACCTATCAAGAAGTGATGCACTCGACAAAGTATCCTCAAACACAAACTTACACTGAGCAAAAGCTTCCTCTTGGAGCTGTCACACACACAGGACATTGAGCAGAGACATGCCCAGTCCTTAAATGCTTTTTATCCTTAAGAAGAGAGAGAATTTTCAAAAAAACACATACTTGTTGTGTACATATACACAAGCACTACAATTTTCCTGTATTAATTCCAGGCCTCCCTGAAATCAGTATAAACACATTCTCATAACTTCAAACTAATTTTCTTTTTCATCTACTTTGTTCCACATGCTACTGTAGAACTGAAATTATGGCTAAGAGTTTGGCAATGAGGGAATGACCAGAACTGCAAGTCACCATGACTGGGATTGTGCTGTGGATTTCTGCATTTGTTTTTCTGACCGTAGCATGTTTCATTCAAAGCATTTCACAAGAGGAAAAATCAACACAGTAGTGGCAGCATAATGTGAACATATCATTTAATAGTGCTCACAGTCATTAAAAAAAGTATTCAGCCTTTACTGGATTATAAAAGAAGTCACAGCAGGATGGAGAGAGACATCATGAAATTAAATGTTCTTAACAGCTTTAATAAGAAAACACCTTTCCCTTTGTTTTAAGGTAGTGAATCAGTAATTTATTACCAGTAGATGACTTTGCTTTTCTTTGTTGAACTGATAAGATTTTTCTGTTACTACCAGGGATTACAACTAATCAGGATTTTCTGCCTTTACTTCCTTGTTTGTGCAGCAGCAGCATCAAGTAAAGGATGGTGTTTATTAGTTACCTGCCTACTGGAAATACATTTAATTCAATTAAAGAAGTGACACACAACGGGAAATCAAAAATATGAAAGTTTTTCTAAAGCTGAAAGGTTAAACACATTTGTTTTCACATAAGCTTTTCTAACTTGTGTGGCTTTTTGATCACTCAGCTAAAACAGCACTTTGCAATTACAAATTCCCATATTGTACAATACTGAAAAAGGAAGAGAAAGAGCTTTACACAAACAAAATTGTGCTGTTAACAACCTGTGTGACCATCCAGAGGGGAGATAAGGTGAGTGTCCCTCACTCACACCTCACACCCAGCAGTACTTTGTGAGGATGAAACACAGTTCTTTGTGAAAGGCCCTTGACCCACAGTCACCACCAGTCCATCTTTCATGTACCAGAACAGGCTGGTCTCGTGCCAGATACCACACAATGAGTAAAATGATAGAAAGTGGCTTGAAAACCCAAGAGTGCCAGAGAAGAGCAGTAACCATGAAGTGGGATGGAGGCAGCTCTGCCTTGTGACTGTGTGATTCAATGTGTGTTCCTTCAGGCAACGCTGACAGGTTTGCTACAACACTCTGGTCCCCACAGGCTATTTTTGGTGCTGTATCCTAATGACTTATCCTCCAGACTCTGAAGCTCCTCAGTTTACCATCAGCAGCAATGTCTGTGCAGAATTCCCACTCACTTCAGCAGGGAATTCTGCTTGAAAAATCAATTGCTGTGATAAAAGTCCCAAAGTCAAGCCCAGCTCATGTCCTTGCTTCAGCAACACTTGGGGTCACACTTCACACAGTGAGGTCAGCAAGTCCAGCTGAGTGAGGGCAAAGGGAGCTTGAACTTAAATTATGTTTTCTAATTGCTCGGAAAATGCATGAAGGAAAAAGCTGTTTTACAGCTGTTGCGTGGACTGGCAGTATCTGTCTGCAAGGCTACAGGAATCACAATAATTTATAGTACTTAGGATTAAGACCTGCCAGAGCACTTTGAGTTGGGAGCTACAGAAGATGAAAAAGTTATTTTGCCATTTCCTTGCAAGGGAGTAACCAGATGAACTGAATTCCACTCACAGAACAGCCCTTACTCAAAATGAAGTATTTTTGATACAAGTGGGTAAGATCAGTGTCTCCCACAATATTATTGGCAGCTCTGGCCTTTATTCTTCTGCAGCAGCACAGCTAAGAGAGAGCTTTCAGTGGAATGGACCTTACCCACCAACATACTGTTAATGTGTTAACAAATCCAAAGAAAAACTGCAAATGTTTTCATCTGAGTCTTTATGAGTGCTTATGTCTACAACCCAAACTTCTGCTTCATCTTTTTTAAAAATGAAGAGACAATTTTTAACTATTTCTGTTACTTATGCACATACTGAAAATATACAGACTTCTTGAAAATGTTATGGTCTGTGTATCCTTACTGATATAGTAACCCCTATTGTGCATTTATTACAATCCCACCAGCACAAATAAAGCAAAGCAGAAGAGGGGACAGGAACAAGGAAGGCAAACATTACAAGCAGGTCCTCTTCTGCTTAATTTCTGAGTTTAACCACCAGGCTAAATATATTCTAATCTACAAATTTGATACGTGTAACTTCCTAGAACACAGTGCAGGCATACCAATAAATAGTAGTAACAGTAGAAATAAATTAGGCCAAGAACATTTTAAGTTCTTCTGATGTGTTTGTTTTGATGGGTGAGACAGAAAGAGATTTGGCAAGAAGAAAATATGTGTCAGCAAGGGAAAAAAGGAAGGAGTCTCAGTAGAAAATAGGGAGGAGGGTGTGAGAGACAGCAACCAAGTAATACCAGAGCCTAGTTGTAGTCTAGATTGAATGTTTGAAGTTGAAGAGTCTGATTTTTTACTGCTTGACAGCTGAGAAAACTGAAAGCACGTTCATCTGAATTTTCAAAGACATTCACATTTGTGAACGTTATGGAAACGAGGTCACAAAAGTGACTTGCTTTACCTTAAGAATGTTGCATTATGAAGTCCAAGTTACTGGTGCAGAGCACTTTTTAGGGGATGTTGTGCATGGCCAAGTCTTGGCCAAGAGCAGCAGGATGGCAGTGCCAGCCGGGACAGGGCTCACCTGCACACCCAGCACTGAGGCAGCGCCGGGGGGGAGCCAGCCGGGCCCCTGATGCCAAACCTGGGAAGTCTTGACATGAAAACCGAAGGCACACCAAACCTTTTGTCATGCTCCCGTTTCTAATAGATTAGGGTTTATTTAAATGACTTCCCTGAGCTGGCGGTGCTGGCTGGTACATGGTCTGCACCCTGAAGCCCAGACTAACCACCTCTCAGGCTCTCAGTTGCCAGCACAGTTCCCAGCAGGGGCTCCACCATTCCCTGTTCCAGCTCTCCCACCACCCCCGTGCCCCCCAAAGGACAGCTTGTCCCTCGGGAGGGTGAAACTGGCCCCAGCCCTGGGCACTGTGCCAGGGGGAGCCCTGGGGAAGGGCAGCACCTCCCCAGTAAGAGCTCTGGCCAAAACACACACCCCACAAGATTAGCTCACAGTAAGAGCTGATTAAACCAAACCCTTATCCATCAGGCCAAGGTGCAGCACAAGCAGTGTCGGTGCAGCCCGGGGCAGGTGTGATCCTTGGCCAGGGCGAGGCAGAAGGCGCTGCGGGACCCCGGGGGTGGGGGGCTCTGCCGTGCCAGGAGCCAGGAAGCTGCTTTGGGGTGGGCAGAGCTGCTGGCGAACAAACTGCACGCTCACACCAGCCCTGAAGGGCAACACTCACCTCGTCCGGCCGCAGTGCCCAAGGCCAGGCCATCGCCAGTGCTCCTGTTCCCATTTCGGTGACACTCCAGGCGCTCCCGCACGGCAGCGATCGCTGCACTGCAGAGACCTCAGACAGCAAACTAAAGCTGTGCTGGGCAGCCTGGCCACGTTTGTTTGTTCTGAAAACTTTCCTGGGGAGTGTCCAACACCAAAGAGTGGCCAGATGCAGTGAATCACTGCCATTACTGCTGTTGCTTTCCACAGCTAGTCCTGGGGACAGCCACCCTCAGCACGGAGACAGGTGACAACTGCAGGGTGAACCATTTCCTTCGGCCATTGCATCAGGCCCCTCTGGAAGTTCCTATTTTCTAAAGAAGTGCCAGTGAAGTAACCAGGCAGTACAGCACTACACCAATAGCACCTTGTGGTAGGGAAATACAGGGCCTGGGGGACATCAGGAGGAGACACCAGGGCTATCAGGTGCAAAAAATACCATATTAAAAACTCAGTACAGCTCTCTGGTAACCACAACACCACAACATCTGCAGGTTTGAGGCCTTCAAGTACTACTGTAATAATAAAACTTAGTAATTCATTGCATGGACACTGCAAAAAGCAACCTTCTAGTCTTCTGTTCTTCTACTTACAAAGAGACTACTTAGAAAAAGTTAGAAAAACACGACCACAGATTCTAATGATACATTTTTAATGGTGATTAATCATTAAAACACACTTGTAATGGTTTCTAAGTTATACTTGAAACTCTAACAAGCCAGTGAGCATTTTAATTAAAGTTTGCAATTAATATGAAAGTTGGAATTGATATAGTTCTTTGGAAAAGTACTAGAATTGATGAGCAAAGACAGTGATTGTTTAAAAAAACAACCAAAAACCCCAACCCAAAACAAAGAACAGAATGGAGTAGGAGACAACATGGAGAGAAGGAAGAAATAGTAAATTATTTCCACAAACTCCAAATTGTCCATGGAATAAAAAGTCAAGGATTTGCATAACACAGGACAGGGAAGTCTTACTTTTCTCATCAACTCAGCTCACAAAATTCAGCCAATTGAATCTTTACTGTTTGTAGAACAAGGAAATAATTTATATATTGCTGTATAGATTTATGTTAAGTAGTTGAGCTGGGGAGGAACAGAAATTGCTCTTGGTGTGCTCTGCTTACAAGAAAAAACTCTTACCCATGCAAGAGACAGATTTTAGGGACAGTCAGAGAAGATATGAAAACCAAAGGACTTTAAAAACATTCATAAACTTTTTGAAGTGCAGCAAAATATTTTGATTTCTCACATTATGTGAAAACCCTCCCAACAAATCTATACTAAACCCAAGAAAATAGAGCAGCTAACAAAGCAAACCAGTTTACTAGCATTGCTGTTATGCTTCAGGACAGGATGAGAGAAGCCACAACCTGTGACTGAGAGCAGTCACACTGCATAATGCACTACTGGAAATACCGCTGAAAAGTAGTTAAATGCAAAAATGATGTAAAAGTTAGTTACATTTATTTCCCCAATGTTAACAGATACTTAGGTCATAGTATTTACAGACTATACAAGTGATTTATTGAAGAACAAACTCATTTAATCCATGCATCAATTCAGACCACAGCACTTGGTTTTGTTTGGTACAGTCCAGTAAAAATATGGAAATACAGAATAACTTAGAGAAATATTTAAAAACATTTTCTGTATTAAGATACTTAAAACATATTCCTCAGAGCACTGTATCTTTGTGGTTCTATGCTACGCAATGTTGTGACGTCATTCTTTAAAATGAAAGCTAAAAATATATTCTGAAGACTGATTCCTGTCACTCTAAACCACAGAAGCTGCTGAGTCATCCTTACTTCAGAAATATTTACGCTGCATCTGATAAAATAACATTTTAACTTGTTTTTTCCTCAGCTGAAGAAAACATAAAGCTTCTGAAGCCAAGCTACTTTGAAATTTGGGAGACAGCTTTTCTAACCCAAGTTTGCCTTTGCCACAGCAGAGTGACCTGAAGCACTTGACTATTACTCACTTCGGGGGACTTTTTCCAGTTAGCAGTTGTTTCACTTTTGCTTTCTTACTTACAGAAATTAATCTGTAAAAGAAACTAAGTAACAGATTGTGAAGCTGCTTAGCGAAAATAGCTACAAATGGACAGTTCTACCACTGGATGCATTTCCTGTCTAATTAATTTACTGGGGGCCACCCATTACATTCTCTCCCTGGCCAACCCATAAGAAAACACACAGATGCTTATGGAGGAACTGTCTCTTCATAGAATCATTCCTAATTTTAATCTGTTAGTTTCTATTTGATAAAGTAGATGTTCCTAATGGCATGTGGAAATGTTTAAAAACATTGATAACTGTGCAGTAAATTTGAGCTTGCACTTGAACTACCTTGCCCCAAAAGAAGGAATTAACATTATGTAGTTAGTTTTGGATCAGGCAAGTTTCCTAATTCTAGTAACTTCTAAATTTAAATGCAACAATATTGAAACACATGAGAAATTATCTCATTTTCATTTCTGTTTTAGCCATGCCCAACTTCTGTGTCCTAATCCTGCAGTCTCAAATACACCCTTAAATAACCTACTGGACTCCTCAGCAGGTTAAAGTGAGTCCACACAGAAGTCTTTGCAGCAGAACATTAGTTTTGACTTAAACTGTCATCACATCTAACGTAGACAAGGAATGCAAATATACTTTTTGACCACATATGTTGCCATACAAAGACATCCTGTGGCTATTTGGTCTATATACAGCATTGAAATACAGTACAGAGAGGAAGCAGACCAGGAATTCCAGTTGAGAAAGGCATTTGGGCAATCTCCGTTTATGGAATTTACAGGAAAAGTAAAATTTTAGAATTTATTTTATTAAAAATTTATAAATTGACAAAATGCATTTTGAAAAAATGCCCCAAATTCTACAAAAAAGTGTGAAAGCTTTTTCCATTTATAATTACCATCTGAATATTCAACATTTGACATCAAAGGCCTACTGAAAATGAATATTTGAGTCAGATTTTTGGACTATATGGATGCTGTATGCCAGCTTCTAAAGCAACATGAAACTCCTCATCCAGAGTCCAAAAAAATGCAGGGAGACCCTAAAAATGTAGCAGAAGCATTTCCGCACACTGATTCCAGCAGCCAGGTTTGTGCAGAAGTGATTCCACCAGATTCATAGGGTACCTTTTAGAGGCAACAGAACCTTCTCACTTCATAAGCTTTTTGACATTTTCCAGCTCTTCTATAGGTTTCCATTTCTGTTGGACTGTTAATAGCTGGAAGAAATGGAAAATGTGAAAATTAGCAAAGTCCCAGTGAGCATTTACTCCTCTCCCACCCCCCCCATTCATACATCAACTTATTGATGAAGAATTTCTAGTAGCTTTACCTTTTCCTTTCAGAAGTGTGCAAAGAGAGTAACTGATGACATACATAGTAATTTGTTGAACAAAATCATTTGGATATTACATAGGTAATAGCGCCAAATAATTTTATTTTTCCTTATTCTAGATGCTATACTAAATGAAGATATTTCTTCTTCAGGCTCCAGCACTCAAATATTCTTAGTCAATACTGTAATTCAGGAATAAGGTAAGGGGAAGCAGCCACCTTCTGTACTCCAAATTTCCACTGTTACCAACGGAATTGAGTAAATGGATGTTGGGGGTTGGAATGGACACAGGACAGCAACCAGGATATGCTATAAATTCAGGATCAGACATAGAATGTAATAGCTGGAACCCCATCCTTAGGTAACACAGGGAAGATATAAAGTAATGAATTAAAAAATTGTTTCCACTATTAACTAGATATACATCAGCTTTACATGTTTTTCCTCATTAATATTTTACTAGTTCTTACACATTTAAAAGAAGTTACAGTGTTGGAAATGTATGCTATTTACACTGACTGTATTATAAGTACAAATTACCTTCTGAGACTTGGTAGGATCAATATTTTCCCATGGTTCTGGATTGCCACTCTTGTTAATGCTTTAAAAGAAAAACAAAAGGTACTATGCTTTAAGGTGTGTTCTTGCATACATTTTTCTTATATAAGTAGCTTATCATCAGCAGAGCTATTCACTTAAGTAAAGAGTTCCCCAAAACACAAGTTTACAGGTTTGGGCATTCTGTTCCAAATTCTGGGCAGGAATTAACAATGGCTTGCTTTATGTGCAGTTTCCAAAGCGCCAACCAAGACAATGTTCATGTCCCATGTGTCATTGTGAGGGAAACAAGCTGAAAAATCAAAACTGAGTAAGAACACAAAGTCTGGGGACTCCTACCCTGACAGCTAAAATGCCTATTCCAATCACCTTAAATAAACTCACCGTAAATAAATAAACTCCTCATAGAGGATAGGACTTAATTCCAATTTTGCCAAGCCATTAGAATATTATCTTAATCTTATCGAATGCTGCTCCTTATATACAAGTCACTAGCCTGGCTGCAACTTGTCTGCATCTCATCTACCTGTTTGATTAATTGAAATTCTTGATAAGAATATTTAAAACCTGTTACACCTACAGCAAAGAAAAAAAAATGATTGAATCAAAAGTTAGGACATAATTTGGACTACACTCCAAATGAATTAATTTCTTCACTACTTACAATCTGCAGGTATTTCAGTTACCAGTACTCTGGAAGATGCACATGGATTTTTTTTTTGTGTGTGTGTAGAATATGATGGTTAAATACCTCTGTTGAATGAAAAAAGGTTAGGGTGAGCAGCAAACAAGAAGTATTTTGCTTACATCACATCAGATTTGCCGAGTAGGGAATAGATACTAAAAGAGAACGCCCCAACTGCTGCCATGGACAATATTCCAGCCAGGGGAATGAGCTGAAAGAGAGAATGCAGAAAGAGCTGAACTGGTGTCCCGGCTGATCGCCACGAGTTGGGGAGCAGGGGCTGAGGTGGGATTCGCTGTCACTGTATTATCCCTCTGTGCTACCCTTCACCCCACCTCACTGTTCACACGGGAATTCCACCCCGCACGTGTCCCTCGCTCTCACCATCGCCCCGGGAAGGCGCTCGCAGTCGGGGCAGCTCCGGAGCACCTGCCCGCGCACAGCGGGACCACGGCGCGGCCCCCGGGAAAACTTACTTCTCTTTTTGTTTTAAGGATCTGGAAGACGCTCCTGCTCATCGTGGCGGCGGCTGCGGCCCTGGCACAAGCTATGCGTGTTACCGCAGCCCGGGGGCGAGGGGCAGGACGGCGGCGGTGACGGGCAGCGCAGGGACGGGCAGCGGGACGGGCGCTCCCCGCGCTATGCACGCATCGCGCTATATACGCACCGCACCGCGCCCCGGGCTGCGGGGGCGGGCCGGGCCAGCACGGGCCAGCACGGGCCGGGCCGGGCCAGCAGTGCCACCCCCCGGCCCGCGGCGGCAGGCGCAGGGGAGCGCCCCAACCTTCTCCGGACCCCAAAGGGAGCTGCCAGGAGAGCGGGATGCGGTGTGTGCTCTTCCCGCCTGCCTTCCGCAAACCCTTCTCCCTCCCTGATCGCAGTACTCAAACTCTGCTTCTCCATTTCTCCTCTGTCGTCTTGTCTGTCCCCTTCTCCAGGCAGCTGCCCCAAGAACAGCACATCCAGGCAAACGCCCAGGCGAGGCCATAGCTTGCCTCTTCCAGAGCTCAGAGAGGTGCCTACAGTGACTGAAAGAGGAGCTCAGTGTCACCGTGTCCCCTTTTGCTGCAGCAAAAGCATAACCCAGGCCCAGGTGCCCATCACTCTACTGTGTTACACAGCTCCTATTGCTTCCCAACATCCCTGTCGGAGGAAGACAACCAAGACTACCAGGGGCAGGCTGGAGGTGAACAGTGCCAGCCAACGACTCCCGTACACGTTTCTCCCCTTCACCTACAGCAAAGGGAAAGCAGTGAGAGGAAGAAGAGGCTGCCTTTATTGCATGCCCTGCTGGCTCCCTGCAGCAAGGAACAGACACGACAGGGCACAGGTAGCTCTGTTGGTCCCTCTAGGGAGCAAGTCTGGAAGTAGCAGGGTCTTCGAGGAGAAGGACCTGGCAGCATTTCGGTGTCACAACTTTCAGGTCTAGTAATTCTAATGCAAACTCAAACACCGGGAAGCGAAACAGAGCTAACAAGAAGTTTTGCATATATTTTCTCAGCACTGCTACTGAGAAATCTTTGGGTGTTTGAGAAGTTGACCAGCACTGCCAGTTTGTTGCCAGCAATAAAACAACAGGATGGTCCTTCCTGTAGAAGAGTGATCAAAGCCACCAAGTAGTAGGATGGTCGTTTACAGCTGAACCCTTTCCTAGGTTACAGTGGCTTCTACTACTGCCTCTTGCCCTCCACAATCACAAACTGCCTTGGAACTTCCTTTTGGGATCCATCTCACTATACATCACACTCAAGACAGTCTCTAGTGTCCCTATTATGAGAAATAAACCCGTTAAGAAATATTTCTAACTCATGAATTTCATCTGAAATAAGAAACTGTCTTTGACAGTGATGTATTTCATTCACAAACATTTCCACTGTGAAGAGGAAAAGACAATGAAAAATAATAAACCCCTTCCTACTCTAGAAAGTTAAAATGCACACCTCTGTGTGGTACTGATTTCCTTGGATATAACTGTGCATTTGAGAAGGTGACCTACAAAAATGTATTGACAAAGAGTGGTTGTTGGGTGGGCAAAAGAATTCTGCACAAATTGTTATAAAGCAAAGCAAACTCCCTTCTCTAAAGAAATTATTATAGTTTGACTACATAGTTCTTACCTGCTTACTCAATCCAAATGTTTGTACAGTAAGCAGTAACTGACCTAGAATTAGTCCTAAAACCTCAGACTTCCAAATCTACCATAAGGTATTAAGCACTGACAACTTCTTCACTGCCACTATATTTTGGAATTTGCTTGTAAGAAAGTAATCCTGTAAACAGGCACATATAAAACACATTTCATATAGAATGGGACTTACATCCTCCTATTTAACATTCTGAAAGCTTTCCTATTTTTTAAAATTTCACTGTCTTTTGGAGAGTTCACAATACACTTTAAATTAAGTATTCTTGTTATGCCAGTGTTTATACTGAAAACTAGGAAATCTACAGTAACACTAATCTGTTCCACAGGGCTTTATCTAAGTATCTCAATTACTTGTTTCATCAGATGTAAACCTACCCAAAGTAAATGAGATTTTATTATTTGCTATTGAAATCACAGACCTTTGACAAGTGAAACTCTACTGTGTTTCATATACCCTGAAAACTACAATAAGTACAGAATTAAAAACCACAAAAGATGCAAGCCTTTTCAAAATCTTTGCAATGTATTTAAAAATACCTATGCCACTCCTTTTTGATTCAAGAGGCTAATTCTTGGTTATGGAATTTTTCATAAAATTCCAAGTCTTTTATGTTTAAGGATGGTTTTACAGTCTTCAATGATTTCACAAAATGCTCGTGTTTCACAGCAGTTGCTTCAAGTCCATTCTCTTGCAAAGCCAACAAAGCAGCCTTTAGAAGAAAAAAAAAAAACTTGAAGTGCTTATCATGGTGTAAATTACAAAGAATTTATTGTAAGTATTCTAAAATATTTTGCAAATAACTGAGTGTTAGGTAAAGCATTTGAAAACAGCACTGTATAGTTTATGGTTATTAAACAATAAAGAATAAACAATAAATAATAACAATAAACATCAAATAAGGTTACTATAACTTTTTCATTCACTTTTTCTGTCCGAATTAGACAATATATCCTTGTTTACTTATATAGTTGGCTTTTCTTCCTAGTCTTCTCTCTTTTATACAACTCAACTCAAATTCTGGATTTCTCTTTTAAATTTTTTTTTTGTCTAGCCTTGACAGTACGTGCTAATTTCAGCTAAAAGTGCTGCAGTTGCTTGCAGTACACAGAACACAATTCATCTACATGTGAGCATGGATTAGAGAGGGTCACATGAAATAAAGGGTAATATAGTTCCTTAACTTCTAGTAAATTATCACAGAAAGACTTCATTCTTATTTGCCTTTTTCATTTAAAGAATTAACCCTTGTTCTGTTCTGTTTTACTCATTCTCTTTATATTTTCAATACAAACTGTGAAGGAATCTGTACTACTGATGGTTTGGTAGCATCTGTACATTAGCTCTCTTTTTTCATTCAAAGTTTTCATTTATACTTTATTTCACAGATGAACAGAGTATTTCTTACCTCCTTGCACAGATTTTCAATGTCAGCTCCAGAGAAGAGGTCTGTTAGGGCTGCCACATCTTGTAATGACACATCAGGATCTAACGGAATTTTTTTGGTGCAGATTTTCAAAATGGAAAGTCTTCCCTGTAAATTGGTGCGTTTGGCACGAGAAAACAAAACCGAACAACCCCAAAATTAATCCTTCTCCAAAGCAGTCACAAACTGAAATTAGAACCAAGGAAAATCCAGAAAAGCACCAAAACTATGTGGTTTGGTGGAAGAATTAAATGCTATTAATAGAGATAATATTTACACTTATGGTTATCTTATATATTAAGGTCTGTTATTCACAGTTACTCATTACTTCATAAAAACACAGTATTTTAGACTGAAGAGTCCGTATTTTGGTCTCCTTTGGGATCAACTTTTTTTTGTCAAGCTCAGGGCAGACAACTTGTTTTGGGTATTTCCTAAATTGTAGCTTGATTTTTAAATACAGACACTCTTTAATTTCTATTATGCAATACTATAACCATATGCATCAGTTAAAATGTTACAGGTGTTTAAAATACAGATGTCTTTATTAGTTTTTAAATTTCTTCATTGTACCTTGAGTTTGGTGACTGATCTTCAGTGAATCATCCATCAACTGTAATATATGTTACTGGAATATGCCCCATTTGCTCTTAAAATAAAGTGTGCTGGCAATTCCTCTCTCTCCCCTTAAAGTAGTGTATGGATGTGCAATACATCACCTTCAGATCTGGAGGTGGAATATAGATCATCTTGTCCAGCCTTCCAGGACGCAACAAGGCATCATCCAACATATCTGGTCTATTTGTTGCAGCAACTACCATGAAATCTTTGTTCAAAGTCTCCTGAAACTCGAGCTGAGTAACAGATCATATAAACAAATCAGTGCAACATGGTTAAGATAGATAATATCTAAACATTAATTAAAAACTAATGAGAAGAAAGGAAGGGCAAAAGGATGATGTACCTTTACAAGTAGTTATTTTCATTTCAATATTAATATTTAATTTTTTTTGAGGTAAAAAATGCCTTGGTGTAGGCCAGATTACACGACAAAGAAGAAATATAGTATCTGCCTTGACAATAGACAGAGACTTTTCTTTGGCCAAATTGTAACAAAAAAGCTTTAATATGTAAAAATTCAGTATTCTATGATTCTGGAACTGTTTTCTTTAATATTTCCCCAGTGATTATCACAAGAAGAAGCAATTGAAACCCAGAAAAGCTAAATATTAAATATTGTGAATCATTCACTCAAAAGTGAAGGTACAACTTTTTGTTTAAATAAGTAACTGATCATAACTGTGCTGCTTTTGTAGCAGTATGTATGACAAAGACCTGCAAATGAAGGAGGGAGAATGTTTATAAAAAGTAAGTTCAGGAATGAACTTAAACAATAGTAAAAATGGCACAATCAGTCTAAAAAATTACTCCACTGTCAAGAAGAGGATTTTTGTGACAGAAGATGAACATCAACTAGTAATGCTCTGTAATACCTGTGTGGGTGTCTTGTTCAAACAGTCTCATTGAGAAACAGTGTATATAAAAACATCCAGCAGCCTATACATGGTGTTTTCTAGAAACTAGAAATTATGACAGAGTAAAAGAGCATCTGGTATATTTTTAAGCTTGAGGATTTGAAGTTGTGAATGCCAACCACTAAAATTTTTGGAACAACTGGACAGCATTTCTCATTCTTTTACAGAAAAGGGAGCATAAATACCTTCCTTTCCTCATCACTTGGTTCTTGGCACTGGGCCTCAAGCTGTAGCTTGCCTCCTCTTCTTTCTGTAACTTTCAGGCCAACACCATCCAGCTCATTGAGAAGAACAGAAAGGACCCGCTCGGAGACCCCAGGGCCGGTGCTGCAGCGGGAGCGAGACCCCAGGATAGAGTTGATCTCGTCTAGGAATATTATTGCTGGAGTGTTGGCTCTTGCTTGGCGAAACACCTTTTTGAAAAATGTTAATAAAGGAAAATATTAATGCATGCATTCTATTAGGTAGGGTGAAAAAATGCCATTTACATTCGCTCTGTATTTTACTTACTTAACTTCAAAGGTACATTTGTAACGATTCACAAGAACTGTTCTGGCTTACATTTACTACAGGCAAATTCTGCTTCTTATTTATATTCTTAAATGAATTGAAAACAAAAGAGTAGAAATACTTATAAAGTTTAAAACTTTGTAATTTTAGGGATAGATTCTCACTTTATATAAATGTGGATCTCTAGGCCATTTCTATTTAATAATCAGGTGAGAGCTGTATTAGCTTTCCAATAACAAAATTTACATCTAACTAAAACTTTACAAAAATCAAGCAAATACAAAGCATAAGCCTTACACAAATTAAAAACTGTACCTGAGACAAAATCTTCTCTGAATCTCCAACATAAGGTGAGAACAGATCAGCACCACTTACAGAGAGAAAGGCACAGTGACAACTCGTGGCCACAGCCTTCACCAGTGTGGTTTTGGCACACCCAGGTGGCCCATAGAGAAGGATGCCCTTGGGATGGGACAGGCCCATCCTAGCAAATGCCTGAGGAAACTTCATAGGCCACTCAATACTCTGTCAATACAAAAAAGAGGGATGAAATTCTTAGTGACAAGATTAGAGTTCATAGGCAATCAATAAAATTGCCAAGCACATCACTTCCTCTCCTTGATATAAACATTCATTTGAAATCAGAGAATACTGATTTAGTCTTTCTTCATATAATTCCCCCTTCTTAGAAGTCTCCATCTGAAACAGAACTAAAGGTAATCCTGGAGAGATGATACACAAGAGCCCTCTCTGGCTAAATATTCAGGAGTGGATGAACTATCTGACTACAAGTTAAGTATTTTTCAGCTGTTAAAAACTATGAATATTTTCCCACGATATTACTATGCTTGGTGGTGATATCTTGTGACTGGAAGACTTCTAGCTCAAACATTGTAATAACTTAATGTAGTATCAAAAATGTTTAAAATACAGTTTATAATCAGGTGATTTTCAAGAGAATTAATTTTCATAATTAGCACACAGAAAACCTTGGAGCATATGCTTATAAGAAATTAGCTCTTTATCTAAATTTGTTCCATGTTACCTGTTTTAACTTTAACTTTACATCTTCAAGACCACCAATTTGCTCCCAAGTCACAGGTTTGCACTCTGTTAGTCCAACTGCACTTCGAAAAGAGGATGGTTGAATTTTTTTAAAAGCTTCTTGGAAATTTTCCATACTAATCATAGTTCCAGTTGAATCCTGAAAAAACCCCAAAAGATAAAGAATATTAACTATATTTTAATGTAATACTTAAATGTTTCATTAGTATGAAAAACACAAAAGGCCAAATGCAATGGCGGACAAAGTTTACTTTGCCAGAAAAGACTAGAAACTCCACTTTGCACAACCCTAAAAAGGATGAGGATAAAAACTTTAAGCAAAACCTTTTGCTCAGAAAGAACAGTCTTTCAGGTGAGAACTGGAAGAACTGGCAAAAATGGTGTATCTACATTTATAACACACTTGGTGTTTTTCAGTACTGTAATTTGTGAGTCTTGAACTTCTCGAGCTTTTTGAGTCAAGCTGAGTATTAATGAGGGAAGGGTGGTAAGGATACCAATGAGATGCCCTTGACTGATGTGCAGCCATACCAGAGAGCTGTGGGCCACAGCCTGCATGGCAGCCTCTCTGCAGAGCGCTGTGAGGTCAGCTCCAACGTACCCTGGCGTCAGCTCTGCCAGCACAGCCACATCAACCTCTGCAGAAATGGGCATACTGGATGTAATCAACTGCAGGATGGATCTTCTCTGAGTGACTGTTGGGGTCCCAATAATAACCTAAACCAAAGAGAATAAACAAAGACTTTAAGTAGATATTCTGCTATATCCATCTTATTTTATACACCTAGGCAAGCAATTTTGTCTCTGCTTTATATTGCTTACTAAAGATTTATATATACTTATATTGCAGCTAAAGAGTTTTACTGGAAACCAACAAGCAGCACTATACAAATGACAATATTTAAAATATCACTTACTTTCCAAGTGAACAGTGTTTGTTTGTATAAACAGTTGTTCATAAGACACTGTCAGCTAGTGTCTATTGAGTGCCCTTTTCAGGTAATTTCAACATAAGACATAACACATCATAATTTCTGTGCACTACAAGGACTGAATTAGAATAATATGATAGGAAAAAAAATCAGTAAGATAACCATCCATACATTATTGAAACCCTGGTGAAACAGTCATAAAAATACATCTCAACAATCTCTAAGTTCTAGAAAATAATGAAAATTACAATTATGAAAGCATTAAAGGTCTTGACTAAAGTGCATGATCCAGGAGTGTGTTTAGCCAGAAAAATAATACAAGCAAAAGAACTGTGAGTTCCTCAACTGTGTGTGTTTTTCTTCTTTTGACTACTAGGCTAACCATTTTCCAGAACAGACTCAAAACTGAAATTGGAGTCAAATTTTTAACACAATAGGTTACTAGTTCTCTGTCACAATAAACCTTTAGGGAGACATGCATAAATATTCACTTTAGAATTTAACTGAAAAAAACCTAATCCTGTAAAGCATCTGTAAGCAAACAAATCCCCTCAAGAACAGGTCCACATCTTTATGATAAAGACTCTATTAAACAGCCCCCTTCCACATCCATACGGAAAGAAAAACGTGTTTATAAATAACAGGGTTTATTTACCTCTCTATCAAATCTGCCAGGTCTTCTCAGTGCAGGGTCTAAGGCATCTGGCCGGTTTGTTGCTGCCACAATGACCATCTTACCCTCACTCCTTACACCATCCAGGAGCGTCAGCAGCTGAGCAACAATTCGATCCTCAGGAGCATTGTTTGAACTTCCTCGCTTTGGGCACAAAGAATCAATTTCATCAAAAAAGAGAACGGTTGGGCCTTCACATGACATTTCTCTGCCCTTTTCAAAGACTCTTCGCAAATTCTCTTCACCTTCTCCTGGCCTCGAGCCATGGAGGGCTGGGCCACTGACACCGAACAGGAATGCACCCAGCTCTTCTGCCACTGCCTTTACCAGGAGAGTTTTCCCTACCCCTGGGGGCCCAATCAATAGCACTCCATTGGGGACAGACAGCCCCAGCTTCTTCAAAGTTTTTGGAAAGCGCAAAGGCAGATCAATCATTTCTTTCAAAGGCCTTCCCACATCATCAAGTCCTGCAATTGCAGTTTTTGCAGTGCCTTCTGATAAATGTCTGTACCATTCTAAAGTCGTCACCTCCTTAATTTTTATGCTCGTTTGGGGGGTTATCAACCCAGCTTCCTCCACCGACGTGTCTGCAGACAGTATTTCAATACACACCACGGGATTTTCGGGACTTGGGGCAACAGTAACAACGTAACCAGGCGCAACATAAACATTTCTCAGCAGTTCTCTGAGGGTGTCCTGCAGCACGGCCCTGGGGGTGGCCCGTTTGAGCGCGGCGCTCCCGAGCACGGCCCTGACGGCCGCCCTGCCCACGGCCCGGCGCGGCAGCAGCCGCAGGTGCCGCAGGCTGAGCCGGAGCCCCGGCGGGGGCGGCGGGGCCAGCCCGGCCGTGCTGCAGCTCAGGTCGGCCTGCAGCAGCCCGTCCGCCAGGTCGTGCCGCGGCCAGGCCGTACACACGCAGCAGCCGCCGGGCAGCGCGATCCGCAGCGGGGCGCCGATCGTGGCGCCCAGGAAGGACAGCNCACCGCCGAGCCCCGGCACTCCCGCCTGGGCCGGCACCGCCGGGAAGGGAGTATAAGCCGGGAACGGAGCGCAAGCCGGGAATGAAGCAGGAGCCGGGAACGGAGCGCACGCCGAGAACACAACACAGCACAACCGCTCCCGCGCCCCAAGGCGGTCCCGCGCATGCGCCGCAGCGGAGCACGCGCGCCGGGCCCCTCCCCAGCCCCGCCCTCCCCTTAGGCGCCGCGGGTGCCGCCGCAGAGTCCGGGGGGGTCACGGTGGGAAAATGGGCTCTGGGGGTGTCGGGTCCAAGCTGTGACCCGACACCACCATAGCAACTAGACCATGGCATCAAGTCTTTCCTTAAACACCTCCAGGGCCGGTAACTCCACCACCTCCCTGGGCAGCCCATTCCAATGTCTAAACACCCTTTCTGTGAAGAAATTCCTCCTGATGTCCAACCTAAACCTCCCCTAACGCAGTGTCCTCTTGTCCTGTCACTTGTTGCCTGAGGGAAAAGCCCGACCCGCCACCTGGCTACAGCCTCCTGTCAGGGAGTTGTAGAGAGTAATATGATCACCCTGAGCCTTCCTCAGGATAAACACCCCCAGCTCCCTCAGCCGCTCCTCACGGGACTTGAGCCAGACCCTTCCCCAGCTCTGCTGCGCTTCCTGAGTTGAAGGGCTCAGAACTGGACACAGTACTCAGTGTCCGCCTCCCTCAGTCCCACCTCAGCCGCCGCCCTCGGCTTTCCCTCTTGAAGGGCTGTCCAAGTGCAGCCCGTGAGCCAGACAGGGCGTCCCAGAGCCTTCCTGTACCCTCATACCACAGACGACATGAACCTGCCCCTTCCTCATTGCTGCTCACCTTGTTCCCACAGAGCCGATCATGGCAGAGATCGCTCCCTGCCCTCATTGCGCCGCCCTCGTTTTGTCCCCTCAGCACCTCCTGCTTGTAGGTTTGGCGCTTCTCAAACAAGTTCCCAAAAGCTGGACTTTCCTTTCCCATGGCCCTGGCAGTGCTTCCTCTGGCTCAGGGCAGCACCTTTGTCACCAGAGCCAGGGCTGAGGCAGCTCTGGGTAAGTGGAGAGCCACACAGCTTGAGAAACTGCTGAAAGAAGTAGCTAAGACACAGATGTGTATGGACAATTGGTAAAACTGTTGTAGTATGTTGCTCTGAAAAATACTTAATCGGCATTTAAGAGAAATTAATTGTATAAAGTTTTGATCTGCCACCTTCTTAAACTGTGCCATGAATCACGCAGCACTTTTATAAAAGCCTTCCAGGAGGTCTGTCAGCATTGTGGGTTACAAGAAAAAATTGTGATCTGTAAAATTTAGTATGTGCATAAATTCATCCTTGCAAGTAGCTTCATTTTAAGTAACGTCACGCATGTGCCAGATGAATAGAGGCTTTATTTGAGGCCACTTGTGTACCAGAACTGGGGTCTCAAAGGCATGAGGCCATCAGGCATGGTTATAGTGACAGAAAACCCAGAGAAGGTGGTTTACAGAACAACTACAACCTTTCCTGCGTGGATTCGCAAGGCCTCAGCAGGAGAAGCATAAGAAAATCTTTTTGATGGTGTCCTGCTTAATCAAATTCCTTATGGAACCAAAGGCTGTATAGAAAATATTTCAGTAACCCATATGAATAAAAAGCAAGCAGTGTTAACAGAATCAGTTCAGATGATTCAAAATGCTGAATAGAACTCAGAGGAACAGCCTGGGGCTGAGCAGACTGAAAACCAGCAAGGCTTCTCTTTACGCCTAATTATGTGCAAAGGGCCTATGAGATATTTCCTTTCAATTCACGAACAACTTTTCTCCTTTCAGTGTCTGTTTTCTGGATATCTACTTAATCTTTCTTTCCATAGCACTGGTTTATACTGCACACATATGCAAATGTTTATGTGGAATATGGGTATATGGAATAAGTAGAATTATTAGATATTTGGTGCGGGGCATACTAATGTCTGTCCAGAGAATGTACAGACAAAAGATTATAAGGAGCTTTCATTCCAAGAAGGCAAATGTATTTTCAAGCCAATGTCTTATAAACACATTCTCTTGTTTTATTTCTTTCCATCAAAGGTTCTTGTAAACACAAGTGCCCTCAAGTACGTCCTTGATTAAACAAAAAACATACTGTTTAAAATGGCAGATTTGTGTTTCAGCGTTTTGAACTGTAAATGGTGGACACTCTGCTTGGTTTTAAAAAGTTGTGCTTAGGAAAGAAAAGTATGGAAAAGTGCATATTGCAATAGCTCAGAAGTTTATATTCATATATGGTTGTTCTTTTTAACAGACTTATTATAACATCTGGAAAATCGGATTTTCTAAGAGAAGGAAAACACCTGCAAATCTAATCTTGAGTTACAATTCCAAACAATAGTAGTTTGAATTATTGATCTGAGCATCCCTTGCCTTTAGTGAGGAGGAGTTTAGGTTGTCTTTTTTAATGGCAAATACATGGGAGAGGTGCTTTGCTGTAATCCATCTATTTTTCTGGTTTAAAATTTACTTTTATCCAGATTTGCATAAATATAATTGGATAAGTAGCTCAGCAACAACCTCTTTTCTTCCTACCTTCTGTTTATCATAGTTTCATGGTCAGTTTAGACAATAAAAGAGGGAGTTCTACCCTTTATCAACCTAATGATATAACTCCTCTACTTCCTATTAATAGGAAAAGCATCAATATAGCAAAGATTATGAGCTTGTTGGATGTAGCACCATTTTTTCTTGGAGAGTTGGTTAACTGGAACTAAATCAAGGGGTGTTTTTGTGCATTTCACTGCCATGCAAATGCTTATGTTGGTGCAAGGAATGCCTCGAAAGGGGCATTGAATGGGAAGAGAAGGGAGGGCTGTGGCCTCTTGTGGTGGCAGTTCCAGTTTATGTCATCACATTGGGTGTAGAAAATGCAGGCAATGGTTCAGGTGAAACACAAGAGGAAGCCACCAGCCTGCTTGGCAGGTGTGTCCCAGTGGTAATGTCTGAAACAGCAAGGAAATACTTCTGGTTTCACAAAAATGTTAAGCTGGAGGGAAGCGCTGATGGATGAAGCAGAGTAGTCTTATCTTACATGGGAAATTTCACTGTGTTAATACACACTGATAATATGTTTGAGTTTATTCTAGTTATGTATAAATTAGTAACAATAACATGCTTGGTGTCCAGTGTAAACACTATGATGTTGTTGCTTGCTGAGCACATTCCTGTGAATTTTAACTTAAACTTCTTTGAATTTTTACTGTAGTTTATTGTTTTAATACTGATTATTTTAGTTTAAGACATTGTTAGTTCAATTCTTTTTAGTATAATGGGGTGGAGCCCCCAAACCCACTAATCTGTTCTATTGAAAGTGCACAGGATTGGTTTCTTTTGAGCACACTGTGGGGTCAAGACTTTATTTATTTATTTTAATAAAAAACTTTGATGAGTGACATTGCTCTACTTTGCAATGTATACATTCATGCTCCTGAATAATTTCCAGACCCCAAAATTTACAGTGACAAAGTGGGAAAAAGGTGTTCCACCAGGAATATAGTTTAAATTGACCAAAAAAAAAAAAAAAGAATGTTTTAAACTGTTCCCTCACCCTTCACTAGATGGCAGCTGATCTTCAAAAATGGCTCTTTTCCTCCTTTCAGATCTGATAATTTGGAGGGAGTAGTCATTGGTTCCAGAAGAATTCAAATATTGTCCAGCATTGTCTTCACTCCATTTCTAATATGAAACTGAAAAACCAGAACAGTGAGTGTTCAGATACTTTTCAGCTTCATTACGGTTTCAGTTTTTTCTTGTTGGGTTTGTTGCAGTTTATTTCTGGGGAAGAATGTTTCATTTTTTGCTTTAATATTGAGTGGGCCAGATTAACCTCTCTTAAAAAGCAGAACATATAATATTCTGATAATATTCTAAAAGAAAAGAATAATATTTTGGTGGGAGGAGATTATATGCGTATTGGATTTTGACAGAATAATGTTCAAAATTCCCGGTTACTGTTAAATCACAAAATAAAAATGACTGTGTCTTGTTAAAATAATTCCCTGCATAGACAGTAAAGAAGATATTAAGCTGGTTATACTTTTTGGTTTCACTATATCTACTATCAGAAGTGAAATTTTTATTTAAAATTGTCTAATTACCAGTGTCTTTAACACAGTATTTTTTATGGTATATGGAGTTGCAAATGTGGTGTGATTGTCTCTTAATCAAATAAAGATAGTTGTGGGTAGGTGGCATGTGAATACTTCAGGGCAAGATTTTAGTCTTTGTGGAGGTTCTAACTGAGTATAAGTGCTGTATAATACCTAGGCTAGATACTGCACATTTCAAACACCAGGCTTTGTTATAACAAAACTTCATAAAGAAATTATAAAGATGCTTAGAAAAGGAGTGGAAAGAGCTTTTGTATGTCTGCATGTCTTTATGGGAGGGCCACCCTCAATGTGTTTACTTAATTTTCTAGTGAGTGTCCAGTCCTGTATCTCTACACGGACAAAGTTCCCACTGCAGTTAGCTGGAATTTTGGAGGGGAAGGCATAGGAGGTCAGGCCCACTCCTTGGAGTGTGGAAAATCCCTGCCAGCTGACACAAAGCTGTGGTGAGGTGACTGCACCTTCCATGGGTACCACTGATGTTGTGTCTCTGCTGAAGTCTCTGCCAGCCCGGCACGTGCATCAGAAGGAATGTGTGCCTGCACCTGAAATCTTCCAGTGGAGACGCAGTTGTCTCAGCTAAAGTTGCCAAGGAAAGATTTTATGCTAAGACACTACATTTTTGGGGGAAGTGACTGGAGTCCCAACTGCATATTCCATTCTCTTGACACTTTGGGGCAGAAGCCTTTCCAAGAGGGGAAAACAGACAGCAGCAGATAGTTAAACAAACACATTTTCCAATATTTGTCTTTAGCACCTTTTAATTATTGCTTAGGGGTGCTTGGTTATCTGTTTCAACATAACATATAATCCAGTGGTTCACTAAATCTTATTTTGGTTATGGAATAGTGAGATTCTTGTGTGATATTCAATCCAGGAATGAGAGCAGACCGCTGAGGGTTACAGAAGGACCATACAAACTGGAGGGACTGAGCTGTAAAATGAATGGCAGATGAAATTCAAAATACATAAATGAGAACTGCTGCACAAAGAGAAGAGTGGTCAGAGAGGAGGGTCACTGTTATAGCATCAGGATAGATCATTCCATGTAAATGTCAGCTCTGTCTTTGATGTCCAAAAAGCAAATCAAATGTTAGCATTAATTAAAAAAGAAACAGAGAACAGAACAAAAACCACCTCAGTCCCATTGTGCAAGTCTGTACTTTAGATATTGTGTGTACTTCTAATCACTCCTCAAAAATATGTACTGGAACTGAGGAGGGTTCAGAGAAGGCAGCAAGAATGATCAGAGGGATGGAATGGCTTCAGTGCAAGCAATGACTAAAAGGAGGCTGTCTGTCCAACACAAAAGGTAAGCTTTTAGGTATCTGTGGAAGAGATTTGCCAAATTGTAATTTTGATAGGAAATGCCTTTCTTAAAGGCCTCTCCCAATGCCAGAACAACCAATGCTATTCAGACCTCTGTTCAAAACAAATTAAAGGATATGGGTATTTAATCTGTAGAACTTCATGGAAAAGGGCTGTGGATGCAAAATCATACGGTGCAAGGGGAGACTGGAAAGTACTCAGAAAAGGATGCTGTTTGTGAGAGTTCTCAGGATGGGTGGGAAAAGGAAATCTTTGTGAGAAGGGAATGGGAGGATTTCTGAAGAACCAGATTCCTGCTGGTGTCAGAAACTTCAGTGAGCTGAACTCGTTGGAAATTAGAAGTGTGTGAGAGTGAAAGTGTCGCGTGTGCTTATTCTTACTGTCTATTTCTTGTTGTCACTTTTTTCTGAAGGCACATTCTTAAAGCATCACATACTCATTTCTAAAATTATGAAAATAAATTCATACAAGCAATTGGTTTCAGACATAGAAAAGGTTAGGTATGTGTTTTGTATTCACATTTTCCCTCTTAGAAAATCCCACACAGCAGTTATACAGATTGGTGCACAGTTTATACAGAATGGTCTTGCAGCTTTCTATGGCTTTTCACAGTGCTTTCTAGGAATTATCCCAAATGCTTTCAAGGAATTTCCACTGTGGTGTCCAAGAATTTCCTTTACTGTTTTAAAGAATTTTCAAGAATTCTTCTTAGCCTTAATAGGAATTTTCCTGGTGCTTTTTGAAAAATTTCCTTCTTTGCTTTGTAGGAATTTCTGCCAATGGTTTCTTGAAATGTTCTATTTTCTCTTCTGCTTTCTAGAGATTTTCTGAGTGTATCCTTGGAGTTTCCCTGGTGATCCAGCACGCTCCATCATGTTTTCTAGGGATTTGCCAATTGCATCCAGGAATACCCTCTGTGCTTTCTAGAAAGTCATTCTAGATTTTCTAGGAATTCTCTTTGCTTTGTAGGAACATTTCTGTATTCCAGGAATCTACCCAGAACCATCTAAGGACTCTCCCCAGGCACTCCAGAAATCCTTGTCATGTCCTCTTTTTGAGTTTCCCCACCCAAAACTTAGCTTGAAAAATGTTCAACACGTCTGTTTTAGGCTTTCCTTCCTGCACACCACAGCTGCGTGTTGTACTGTTTTCTCTCCTTTCCTCCAACTCAGATAGGCAGATTTTCTTTTTTATCAATAGACCATGCTGCTTTCTTCAGACCAACTATTTTCACTTCTTCACACAGTCGGAATGTATTCATGTTAGAGTCTCATTTAGACTGATTTTTAGAGCAGGACTGTATATATCAGTGAGTGTTCACTTGAAAACTTCAGATAACATCATGTAGTTTGCAATTTTTATTGACAAGAATCAGTAAAAGACATTGATCTACAAAAAATATTTTTAATATAGAGATAGCACAAAGACTAAGTATTAAATCAGAAGATAATTTGAGTAATTAAGAACAAGATGTATGTGAAAAACCTGTAATATCCCAGCTAGCATCACCTGCCCTCAAGGTGTTATTTTTTCAGGTACTCGTTGTGCTTATTGCACTAGTCAATATACCCTTGGCTCCTGGTAATTGTTTTTTTTTATATTTAGATTCAGTGCTGTAAGGAAAGGAATATTTTGTCCTTATTTAAAGTATTTTATGAAATTTGAAAACCATTCTCTTTGGAGACTGTATAATTAGATAAATGTATTAGCCATGAATCCATTTGTGTTATCGTGAGAAAAAATTGGCTTTTAGGAAGAGAAGCTCAGTGTTTAATTATATTAGAAAGACTTCATTTGTTTTCATTTCCTTTTGTTTCCTTGGTTTTGTTCCTAAGCCCTCTCAGTGCTCAGAGTGCAGTGACAGGCCTTGATTACCCTGACCAAGCTCACCTGAGTCCCCAGTCCACACCCCTGTCCATGAGCCCCAAGCTGTGTTTAAGCCCAGGTTGGGGCTTTTGGTCTGGGATGACCTGACCTGTAGGGGTGGGACTGCAGAGCCCTGTGTGGTATAACTGGGCCTTGCTTGGAGTGAGTTCCTGGTTTGTGTATGGACCCAGTCCTGTTGGCACAGGTTTGTCTGATGGCCTGGGCTCTGGGATATTGTTCCTAGGCCTGTGTTGCTCAGGCCTCTTAGGCTGGGCTTTGCCAGACTTACCAAGTTCGGCTACTGGTTTTCTCTCCCTTTCAGAGCTGCTGCTCCTTGCTGTTCTCAGGATCTGTTTTGTAGCATTCTTACATGTTAATAGTGTGTAGCAATGTGTAAGCTGGAACTTTTCTTTACAAATGTGTCCTTTTGTGTTTGGGAACTGTCTCAGTTCATTGTAAGGTTTTGTATTTTTCTTGCTTGTTATTCAAGTTCTCAGTAAACTGCTGGCAGTTGCTGTGTCTTGAATTATCTTAGTGTTTTTGAGTAGATACAACATACTGTCATCTCTTGTAACTTGTTGTGGAGTCCTGTTTGTATGCCTTTATTAATAATTTATTTATCTAATGAAATGTAGAGTATCTTACCCTGTTTTAAAATTAAGGGAACAAATCCATTCTAAAAAATACTTGTGACTAAGGTTTATTATTGCTATTTTTGGAGATACACTGAAACTTGTGTCATTTCCCTTATGCAGAGTTCTTACAAAGCATGTTAATGTTGTCATAGCAGTTCTTTATGCTTTTGTACAAATGTGGAGGAAAAGTACAAGAAACAAAACATTAATATAATAATTCTCCACTTGGAGGTATTATGTAGTGGGCGTGGTCAGCAGTTGCATCTGTGTCATAATTTTGGTTAAACACTGGAGGGAACTGTTCTTTACAAATTAACTAAAGAAATTCTCTTTTGAAACCCACTGACTTTCAGGTGCTGGTGGCTAAGCAATGTCACCCAAATGCTGTGATGAACAAAATGGAAAAAAAATCATAGCAACACTTTTTAGTGGCTGACTTCCCTGGCTTCTGCTAGGCCTGGCTTTGGAAGTGTTTTTTTAACAAGAAGAGATTCAAAATTCACCCAGAAAAGATAACTAAGTCATATTTCTAGATTCCTAGATGTGGTGTAAAGTTCACTGGACTGGGCCTGAATGGAAAGGGGTTTGATTACTGCTCATGCTGCTCCCTCCGTGGTGTGTCCTTTCCCCCCATTTATGCTCTTTAGAAGGGTATTGAGTCTGCTACTTCCTCAGTACTTGGTATGTTGCTTTAACATTAGCTCCCTGTTACTTCAGCTGGTGTTATACAAGCAAATGTTTAGGCTTCTAAACCAACATCATCACTGGATATAAAAAATATATTTAAAGCATCAGAAGTAATGGGAAGTCTGTGTGTGTGTTTCTGGCCTTTGAGAGAGCAAAGCTGAACTTGGTGACAGATTTCAAGAACAAAGGAGCTACTGCTTGCATTAATAATTTAGAGGTATTGATGACAGGGTTGAAATACACAATTACCTTGAATTTACATCAGTTTTCAGGTGTTTCCAAGGCAACCCCTGTTCTTTTGTAAGAACTGTAGTAGCGTAGTTTGAAAAATTGCTGCCAAGATCTCTTTTTCTTAAGGAGAGTGTTCTTCTCCTTTAACTTCTCCTGGTAGAAGGATTACAAATTCATCCCATTTATAAAGAGATCAACTTAGTGCTATGTTGCAGATGTCATAATTAGACTTTGATCTTAAGTAGCCTTTTTCATTTGAGTAACTAAGCAACATTCTACTGATGGTGTCTGTTTTGGGGCCTTGCCTTGTGCTTTAGGGAGCTGGCTGACTAAACCTGCTCAGTTTGATTCAGATACCTACATTGCTGTTTTAAAATTTCAGCCTGGCTATGTGTTGAGGTAGAAGGAGTTAGAAGACCTGAAAAAGGGAGAGGTTGAAGGATTTGCAACAGAAATACCCTTTTCTTCAAAGGTTTGGGCCTCTCTAACTTGTGCAATGAATAGTCCCATTGAAGTAGAAGGTCAGAAGCTTAAGAATGCTCTCCTGAATTTGCATGGAGCTGTATTGTAGCAGTCATTGGCAGTGAAAACAGGTTCCTGAGGACAGAAACAGCAGAGAAAGCTGAAACACAAAAATCAAGCCAACAATGTGACCTTAGGCATAGTATTTTTTAATCACCCAAACTGATGTGACAACTTGAAAAGCACCATCAGCATCAGTAGCCTGAAGGAAAAGTTGTTTTTCCAGAATATTTCCCAAAGGAGGTTCTTGTCAAGTATAATTTCATTGTAATTGAAAATGATGGTTAAAATTTGTGAGAGATTAAAGTGAATAATTAAAAAGTAATAAAGCCACTTGTCAAATCAAATCTTGCTAATGGTAAACAGCTGCTTGTTATTGTGGTGAACTGTGGTCTCTGAAGCAGCATCAGTGAAATAATTAACCTGTTGAGGTTGGTGGAGCTGCATCCAGTCACAGCAGATTCAATTATGACTTCAAATGTCCTTGTTGTATTTGATGGTTAGCAGAGTATGAATATTTTCCTTTCTAAAATGCAATTGGTTAAAACCTATTTCTATATTTCATTAAGGTGTAGCATGAAAAACAGTGTTATTGAAATTGTCAATGCATTAATAAAACTGTCTTTGCTATCCATCTGGATTCTGTTCAATAAGACAGATTCTTCAGTGGGGATATTCTTCGTGGTCTCTGTCTTTTGGAGAAAGAAACTATGCAACACCTAAATTCATCTCTAAGGATACTTTAACTTTTTTCCCCTTTGTGAATTCTACAAAATCAGAACTCCTGAGATAAATAACTTAAAAATTTAAGTTAGCTTTCACAGGAACCCAAGTTTAGAGTCCAGAGTAGTAATCTGATGGAGCAAGTTGGTATAATCAAGTGTGTCTGAGAATACTGTTAGTTATTTTTAGTGAAAATGTCCAGAAAGAATCCTTAAAGCACTCATGACTGCTTGTAGCTGTTCAAAGCATGTTTGTGTGAAGCTTTTGGAATCCCAGTGTGGAAGAACCTGTGTAAAAACCCACTATGCATTTAATTTTTAAATTAATGTCTGCTAATTAAATTATTTTTTACTTTAAAAATGACATAATTTCTCTTGCTAAAGGTTGTGTTCTCATATGAGATGAAAGCTGGAACGCTTCCAGCTTGTGAGGTCAGTAGTGATCACAATTTTACTTTTCAGTTTTTATGAAAGTGTGTTGTCCTCTTGGTTTAACTTTTATCTGGAATATTGTCTTTGCATTTACAAAAAGTGAGAACAGGGAGACTGAAGTGATTAAAATATTTTCATGTAGTTGTTTTTAAAGAGGAGCTGTGGACCAGCTCAGTCATGTGATACCTACCTATTAGAATCACACTGAGTATGAGATGGGGGGCAAACAGGTAGTTGGTACAAAACACAGTAGCTGTAAACAAAGAAATTTTCAGTGTTCATGGATATACATCAGTGCAAAGGTACTTTATAAATGACTGAACATATAGTGAGTCTTTCTGGTATGTGATGGTAATTGTGCCAAATTAGCACAAAGAAGATTTGAGAAGTAAGGGAAATCCAAGTGATGTAGAGGAGAAACTGAATTTATCTATTTAATTTTTTAAAAGAAGTGAAAAATACTGTGGTTGGTAGTCAGGCAGCATGTTGAGGATGAGGACAAGAATTTGAGTGGTTTCTGTACTCATGAAATGAAAGTGGTGTTATTAATATTGAAAAACGATACTTTAAAGGGGGAAATATTGCAGAATATGATAAAGTTATTAATGCTATGAGGTAACATGCAAATACTTTGAATGTGCAATAGCTGAGGGTATTGGAGCTTAGCAGATGTTTTTCTTTCTTCTGAGAGATGGGCAGTGTGTTTGTGGACAGCACCCAAGAACTGTGGGCTGGGGCTGTTCAGTAGCTCAGGCAGCCACGTGTTCGTCCTGTGATTGAGTCCCATTAGAGCTTCACTCAAATAAGCTCCCATTCTTACAGTGCAATTGCTGTGCTGTCAGTGCTGCACAGTTATTACTGTGTGTATTTCTCATTGTGTAGCTCACCACCATAGGGCCTAATGTACCTAGCATGATTATTTCGGTGCAAAACAAATACTGAACTAAATTTATAATCCAGCCTTCCCTGAGGGCTTTTCAGTGCCTGTGGTGGGGGCCGTGGGCAGGTGGAAGTGGCAGCACTGACATGGTGAGGTTGGTTGAGTCTCCAGGAGCTGTGGACGTGCTGTGTGAGTGTTGAAAAACAAGTGCAAGTGATAAATATCCCATCAGAGAACGCACATCCCTCTGAGCTGAGGCCACGAGGGTGGGTTCTGACAGGAATCCTGCAGCACTGCTGCTGATCTTGCTGCTGCCAAGTTTCCAGTCTCTGGTCAAGTGTTATTCTGATACCTGTGAACAAACACTGTTTTAAGAATCATGTCAAAAACGAGTTTTCTGATGCATCACATTTGAAGTGTTTGTGGGGAATTTGAGCCATTGATTTTAAAGAGAGACATTTAATTAGAAACCCCCCAATAAATTAGAGGAAGCCATTTTCTTTGGGTGGTTTATTTAAAGGAAGACAACTGATTGGAAAAGCTGGATTGCTTTCCATTTTGTTAATGTTTTACAGTAGTGTAGAGACTGACAGTAATAGATGATTTTGAGAGCAAAAACTTGTTTTAGCAAATAGTTTCTCAAAAAAAAGTTATTTTATGTGTACCAGCTTCAAAGAAAGTAATAAAAATATAATGGTTATTGGATGTTGGGCTGAGAATTACTGTTTTAAAATAAACAAAGTACTGACAATGTGTGTTAGAAATGGAAAAACTACTGGAGCCAAGGAGTTCAAAATCAAGAATGCTGGACAAGGTTTTTCAGACTTAGATGGAGCAGTATATTTATTCAGAAAATAGGCTTATAGCCTGAATAATGACAGGATTTAGCCCTTTAACTTATAACTGGGCTGCATGATGAGTGGAAAACTCCTTCTGAGAAATGTCAATGGTTTTTTAAATAATAGTGGTAAACTAGTTCGGAAAATATGTGATATTTGTTATGATTTTCATAGCAAACTTAAGTTGTGTTCCAAACACTTTATAAATTGGAGTAAGGATTCAGAATATTATAAAACCTGAAGAAAATATAGACAATTGACTTCTATGGGTAATTAATTCTTTTTAGTTGGAAAACAGATAAAGGACTGCAGGCAATTTATTAACCCTGACTGGATGTACATTGACATTGTCTTGGTGGAAGGTCCAGCAGCATTGCTGAGACTGGTGGCAGCCTCACATACCTTGAACATCAGCTTGGAAGTGATTGTTTGTTCACGCAAATGACAGTTGCATTTTGATAATCTGGAGAATGCGATGTAATTTTATAGAATACTTAATGTCATTAGGTTTGTATTTGGAACGAATTCTTTTAAAGGATGGGATTTTGTGGAAAGACTTTAATGAAAGCACTACATATTCCTTATTTTTTTTCTGATGCTGGTGGTCACTTACCTTTGTGTTCAGTGCTGCAGTTCTGCCATAAACTGATAACCAGGGGAACAGCTGACAATCTGAAGTGTTTGTTGGTGACAGTATTGCAGTTAATGACTTAATTTTTAACTATGAGGTTATTTTACTGAAGTCTAATTTAAACTATTTATTTGAATTTTAAACTGCTGGGTTATACATTTGAAATATCAAGTGTTGTTTTCTCAGTATTAACTTTGAACAAGTTTTTAAAAAGTGTGCTGAGAATTAGCTTTATGTAATAAAAGTCTGAGATCTTTTTAGTTTAGTCAGTTGTTACTGTATGATAGTGCTACTCTTGGACAGAGTGGTGAAGGCCACTCTTAATATCATTGTGGACTGATTTGGTCCTGTGGAGCAACTGTGTTTTTCTGTACTGTATGTATTACCCTACCTTACTCTCTTCTAAAAGATAAAATCATCCAGATTTTGTTCAATATATGCAGCAATGTAGCTCTTAGTGCTTGGCTTTCCAAGTTTAATGCTTCTTCAATAAAAATTTGTAAGTCAGTTGATGAATTCCTACAACAATGAGTCACAAACAATGATACAGTGCCCATCTTAGCAAGTGTAATGTAGTGGTAAAATAGAAATAAGATGGTGTTTTGGGAGATGTGAATTCTTAACGTGCTGCTTATGTAATGGTCCTCATCTAACATTTTATATCTGTATCTGGGAAATTTATTTTTAGCTAAACTTGGGTATTTCGGTGTGCTTCAAAGGAGGGGAAGTAGTAAAGGCTGCACATCAAACCTCTTGAAAGAGGTCTTACCACCAGTCCTTTTCAGCTGTCCTTGATTTTTTACTGGCTTACATGTGTAGTATTGAATCATACTTGTGTGTTATATAAATGCATTCCTAGACAGAGAAGATTAAAACTCACAGGCTTGCAGTCCTAATTACCCAGTATTAAATTCATAGTTGGTGAAGTATATATTTTTATTCCTTAATTCAGATATAAAAATAAAACAACACACCCTGCTTAAGTGGCATTTAAAAGCTTGAGTTTAAACATGAACTAAAATTCCTGCTTTTGTCTGGCTGTGACTTATGTGGAAAAATGGATCCACAGAGAAGTCATCGAAGTCTGAAACACATATTAGTGAATAGAATTTGAAACTGCTTTTTAGATGGCCCAGTTTCTGAAGCAGACTAAAATTTGGCCTCTGAGTCACTTGATAGTAACTGTTGTATGGCCAAAGCAGATGGGCTGCTTGATGCTCAGCACTTTTTCCCTGTCTTCTCTGATGCCTTGCCCTTAATCTTTCATCACTTGTGCAGCACACGCAGGAGACTAAGCACCCATCAGTGCAGTTAGTCATAACCAGATAAGTGGGATGAAAATTCCTGACTTCAGCCTTACTTCATTTGCAAAATTTTTGCTTATAAACAGATGCTAGCAGGTTTTTTTTGGATCTTTTCTTAAAATGTTGTTGCTTAGCACACCATATTATAATGCTGCTGCTGTTATTATTGACACATGCAAGACACACACAGAGCAGTAATGAAAAGCAGTCCAATCACTTTTGAGTTTTGGATGCTGTCATAATTACAATTATATACTTTGCATCACACAAGTGAAATTTGAATAAATAGGAACCTTACTGGGAGGAATATTATAGACAGTTTCTATTCTTGTACTTTTCTTTCTTTTTGAGTGTTCTTCAAACACTCCTAACAGATTTGACAGAAATGGCAACACATTCACTTTTTCATTAGCAACAGATTGTCTTATTAGTTTGAAAATTGAATAATACAGAGCTGAGATCCACTGTCCTTTTATAGTAAATTGTGTGGGTAGTTCTCAGTCTTCAAAAGCAGTTCTATTGTGAATATTTTTGAACATAAGTCCACATGTCTTTATTGTGTAAGTGCATCTGCCCAGTCGAGACAGAATTTTTCCTTATTAATTCTCCTCTCATTCAGTGCACAAAGATAACGGTACTATCTTGTTAATTTTAACTCTTCTCATCTGTTTGGTGTCTATCTCAGGGTTATGACAGATGTGTGATAATCTGAGACAGAGTGACCAGAAAGGGAGCCACATTCTCCTCTAGTGGGGAACGAGCTGGGTTACCATATTGATCTGTTTGGAAGCTGAACTGATGCTGTTACAATAACCAGAGATTCTTCCAGGAGCTCTGTGTTGTCCTGGCCCTCTGTTATACTGTCACAGGGTTTGAACAACATGTTTTTGGTGCCTTACTGGTGGAGGTGTCTCTGTGATTCAGAAAGGTAGAATCCAAGCAGAATTGCTGATGTTTTACATTGCTGGTTCCCCAGTCCCTCAGCAGCTGTTTTATGTAATGACAAGGAGGAGACTGATCACAGACTTACTGAAGTAGTGCCTCAGTTTGCACAATTAAAGTTCAAAATGAGGAGTGGTGGGTTTTTTGGTTGGTTTTTGTTGGTTTTTTTTTTTGCACTTCATAGAAAGGGAATGTATGTCTGATTTCTCATCATCAGTATTTGTGTTTTTAGGCCTTCTTTAGTTTTTAATCAAAGTATCTTAGAAATTTGAATTTTACCATGGCCTAGAAACATTGCAAGAAAAAAGTACTTTCCTTGGGAAACCAAGATACTTCATTCAGTTCATTTGGACATGAGATTTCACATGAAACATTTACTGTTCCTGTGAGACAGTCCTGCTGCTGAAGGACAGTGTACATGCAACACTGCTTCGTTCAGTGATTGAATGAATCTGTCATAGATCCTCTGTAATCAGAATGCAATTGAGTAAATAAAGCTACACCACTGACAACACCAAAGAAGAGCTTGCTTCTGAAGAAGAGCTTGCTGGAGGTCATGCACGTTCTTGTAAGGCATTGTAATGTCAGAGGTGCACAGGAACAATTTTGTATTTGGGAAAATTCTTCAGCACTTTGTTCATTGGGAGGACTCAATACCACCTACAATAATTTTGACCCAGTCAATGTGTACAACCACTTAAAGATAAAAACTAAACTCACTTGTTACAGCGATCCTGCACTATCTTGTATGTGTGTATGTTCTGCTTGAGAGCCTTTCAGAATCTTTCTTACATCGTTTCCAAAACTTGCTTTGGAGAGTGACCTGAGGTGGTGCCTGGTTCACTTCATCTGAATATGCTCAACATGGGGAAAGAATCCACTCAAGTCACTGGGCATGGCTTCCTTTGGATCTGCCTGACAATCTTCATGCTGAGGGCATATGTTAAAGGAACCATTATTCATATTGGTTTCCTCAAATGTTTAGTTTTTTTAAACTTAATTAAACTTTATTCTTGATAATGTAAATACCTCAAAGGTTTTTTTTTTTTGTCATGGCTTTCTCCCAGCTGTTTAAGAACCCTAAAATATAAAAGGATTTGATTATGTTGCAAGTTGTGAATACTTTTCTTAGTGTTAAACTTATTTTTTGTTCATTTATAGCTAGACTTTTTACAACCACACCATGACTGACAATTGCTACCCTTGATAACTTTGTATATGCATTAAAATCTTGTCTCCAGAAGGTAAGTAATATTGAGTTTTGAGTATATTTCTGTAATCATCTCTCATAGCTCTTCTGATACCATATGAGTAAATTTATTTTAGAGTTATTTTGTCTTAAAACACAATATTCAAAGTGTACATCTCACTTTTCTGACTATAAAAGTATGCTCGAAAAAGGAAACCTGAAGTACTGTCCTCTTGATATGCCTCAAAGCCAGAGACTTTGTACAATGCCTGTTAAATGGCATCTGGCATCAAAGAGAAATGAGGAAAGGTGAGAGGATTCAGTCTGGAGTTGGTTACTGAACTGGAAAAACTTTAAATTGTGTTTAAAACTGAAGTATTTTATTCCACTGCTATTTTGTAATTCCTCTACGATTTTTCATGTCTGAAAAATGACTGGTTGCAGACCTCCTGAGTGCTGGACTCTTTGGGACTTTGTGCCCAGAATAGGTTCTCTTGTAGTAATACCAGATGCCAAGATACTTTTGTGATTTGTCCTATTTCACACTAAAAGGTTCAAGCAGTTCAGCTGCCTCTAAGTACTCCCCTTCTGCAAACCCCATGAGATTCCTTGCTCTTGTGTTAGTAGGACCAGGCTTCCTGAAAGCACCAGCCCTGTTTTGTCTGGCACTTACATAGAAAGACCTTTAATGTGACATAAGCTTGGTTGGGTTTGCGTAGGCTCCTTTATTGCCTTCCCCCCTCTCGCTGTAGGGAATACGGTGGTTTGGGGAGAGACAGAATCGCTGTCCAAATGTGCTTGGTACACAGGATGAAGTGTAGGGGGCAGATCTCCAGCTGAGGATTTGCTCATAGGAATCTTGATGATATACAGACAACTTTGCTGATACTTTTGGGTTCTCTTTGATCCAAATTCTTAGCTCATGAGACATCAACACTTATTTTTCATTTTCACATCAACTGTTATGTTTTCACTCCAACTCCCTGACAGCTTTAGACTGTCTGGTTATGCTATAGGAGGAATGAAAATAACAGCTTTATCATGGACAGAATATCACTAGTACTGTCTCCTACTGCTTTTCCTGTTTCTTTTGGAATGGAGGACCTATTTGAATGGTTGGTAGGAGGTTGATGGGCCCCAGATATCTCTGGGGAATTAATAATAAAACACAGAAAATACAGCCTGTCTTGGAAACTTAGGCAAGAGCTGTTCTGTTGTGTGAAAGCGATGCCTTCTCTTGTAAGTTAGAATCCTGCTCTCTCGCTGTATTAAAGTAGGTTTGTTCAGAGCAAAAGGAGGAATTTGTGTTTATAATGTAAATTAAAATGGACTGATTTAAAGTGCATGAAGCTTTTTAGAGCCTTTTTATATGTTTTACTAGAAAAGTAATGAAAGATGTTTCTGCATACTTTTAATTTTCTTTTATATTCTGGAACACTGGAAGTTTATAAGCATTCATGAAACTGTATTTTGTTTATTGCTACTTTTTAGTAGAATTTTGGCTAAAATAAATAGTAGTGTCATTTGGGCTATAAATAGATAAAAGAACTGGTCTGCTGCATATTTTTAACAGGTACACAGTTTGTTAAACGATATAGAACTTCTGGGATGCATCAGGAGTTTCTGAATTTTAATTTATTTGAACATATTCTGCAAGGCCTGTGGATGGGGCAGTGCTTTTAGTCAGCTGTGAGTCCATCCTGGTTGGGAATGGAGCACAAGGACAAAAAGTCTTTCGGGTGCTCCAGGAGCAGAAGTGCAAAGCAGGCCAAGTATTATGTGGTGCAAAGGTTATAGTTAAGTTTGCCGAACTGACCCAGGAAAAACTAGTAATTTTACTATGAATAAAAGACATTAATAATCAGAAATCCCAGTGTTTAGGTAGATTTCTAAAGGTTTGTTAAGAACTCCTGTCTGTGGTTGTTCAGCATATATAAAATACTTGCTCCTGATTTAAAGGAACGTGGTCTAGAACAGTGCTTACTGAGAACCAACTCACTTAGGAAGAGTTTTCAGGGATGGGAGGTGTAAAGTGAGTTTTGAAAATCATTCCAGATGAGGGAGATGAAACTTGAGATGCTGTGATGAGGGATATCTGTGCACAGCACCGGGGATGTGCCGAGCAGCCTGTGCAGGTCATTCCACTAATTAAACTTTACTGCCTCTAAACATGGATCGGTACATTAGCAGTTAATTAAGATATCTCCTTGGCACTGTGTTCTGTCCCTCACAAAAAGGAGTGGATGGCTTGTCTTGAGCTATGAGTGTCTTATTCAGGAGCCTATTAATTTCCTGTGTGGAGAACCTCAAAATGTTGAGTGTTTCATGTGCAGGGATACTGATTTTCTGCTTTCTTAAACTGCCATGTCTAACTCTGTTCTCAGCCAATGTGGATGCTGTAGTGATGCTGTGCTTTCCATGCAGAATCTTCTGTGGAGTTTTATGTTAAAAAGGGTAAATAAGATGTTATGAAACTGTTTTCATAGTAAACTTCAGACTTGGACTTCTTATGTTGGAGCCACAGAAAATAGTTGCTCATATAAAGACAGGTTTCTTTTACATTTTGAAACTTGTGCCTTTCAAGTGCATCATTTCCATACCATGAAAGGAGTTTATTCACTTCTTGTGTAAGCAGGAACGTTTGCTGCTTATAGTAGTCACTCTGAACTTGTGCATGAAAAGGTTTTATATTGATTTCTTCCACTGTTTTTAGTTTAACAGGCCTTGAAGGCAAATGACTATCGATGAAAGATCTCAGTAAAAGGTTTTAGCATTGTGTTTATTTGCAGAAGAGTCACTCTGGTGTGCTAGTACCTTAATTTCTTTTTAAAGTCTTCCTCAGGCTAGATTGTTTAGAAGCTAAGTGCAAGGCTTTGTAAATAACAAGGGTATGTTACTGTTTGGCTTTGTGAAAAGCATGATTTGCAGGCACTGTTTCTCTGCTTAGGAGCTGACTCTCCTTTTCCATTTGTAAGAAAACAATTTCAGTACCAAATACAGACCCCTGAATTTGAGTTGTCTGATTCTGTTTCACAGGGTCTCACAGATACCTCTTGCTAGCAAGTAGCTGGGGATTTTATTTGTGCTTATTGTTTGTTTTTGAATGTTGCCTGTGAGGTTTCACAGTGGAATTTCTTTCAAGGGGGGCAGTGCACAGTCCAGTGTGTCTCCAGAGAGATGAACTTCAACAGGGTTGTGCTTCATTTTTGTACTGAGCACAACTTGGTAGCCAAGAGTTTGCTGGGATTGGTGCTCTTTAATTGTTGACTTCTTACTTAATAGACCAACAGGAGATTGTCTAGGCAGTGTCACTTAGATATGAGTGAGCTGTGACACACAGCATTTGTTTGGGATATAAAACTGAAGGCTGTGGATCTAAGGTCCCATTTAGATTGCTAGTAAAGATTAAAACTTCCATCTCGATCAACTTCTCTCTTGACCTAAGCTTTGTTCTACAAATTATCTGGAGAAATAATACTGAAGATAATTACATTTCCTACAGCTGTTTTCTTTAAAGATTATCCAAATGCATTAGTGCACCTGTAAACTAAATAAAATTAAGTTAAATATGCTGCACTAATATACATTTCCCCACTTAAGATAAAGTGCAGGAGACAATAGAAATGGAAAACTGGTGCATTCTGGCTCTAGATGAAAATGTTGCTATTGAACTCTTTCCAGAACAACATGTACTTGGATCAGTATTAAAGGGAAGTGTTGTGCATGTCTAAGCCAAATGACCCAGTGCATTGATGGTGCAGGGCATGTTTCACAGTTAGACAAATACCTAAGCTGTTTTTTTCAGTCTATAAACCAAGTAAATTAGAATTTAAGCTAAAAGGAAAGGAAACCTGTCTGCCTGAAGTATTTTTGTTCTGGAATTGAGTGCAGTAGCTCAGTGCTGTTCTGTTACTGTTGGAGAGAAGAATGCCAATAACTCAGAATGACTTGAGGAAACAAGAGAGGGATGTGCTCCTCTATTTAATGTTACAGAACCCCTCAAAGCTGCATTGTTACATTCACTGTACCTTTAGGTAGAAATGTCAATAGGCTTCCCCTTCATTTCAGTTCTCAGAGTTCAATTAATATTTGGCAAAGAACAGGTCTTTCCTCCATTATAACAAATGCCAATGAAAAGATCACTGCAAATGTTGGCAACAGGAAATATTTTTCAAGGAAGTGAAAAAGAGCCTGTTGTCTCCTTTCTGCTTTCATTTCATTTATCTACATCTTTCACATTGCTTTGCTTGTTTTCATTTCCTTTCTCTGTCAGCTGCTATTTTTGCTCTGTGCTCATTCATGCAGTGGTTTGTCAAAGATTGTTTTAGTCCATATGAATCACTGAGGAATCTTGTGGAAGAAGTTAAACACTTGTGTCACCAGTGAAGGAACACATGAAATTTCATACCTTCTTTTAAAGAAGGTTTGTTAATAAATGATCACACTGTCAATGTCAGAAGATGATCTTAAGCACCTATTTTGTACTTCAGTGCTAGATTTCTATATCACTGTAAATTTAAATAATTAGCTGTAACTTTAGTAATTGAGAATGGTTTCTGTAGCATAAATTACAGAATAAAAAATGGAGCAAAGTATGAGTTAGTGACATCATTAAACATCAAAATACATATTGTAGTGCTTGAGATGGAAAAAGTGATTAAACATGAATATGATCTGCATCAACTTTAAGGTCTTAGAGTTTTCAGCATTACGTGGATGTGCAGACACTTTGCTATTCTGTGCAGCTCTACCTTAAACAGGTCAGAGACATTGCAGGCCTGCTCATACACAGCAGTCACTTTTGCCATCCATCAGGGGGTTTAGTGAATTGATATCACAGATGCCAGGTTTTGGCCACATCTTTAGGCAAGTATTTGTTTGTTGTCAGAATTTTCACCTTATTTTTCTTCAATTTTGGTTTTCCTTCTGCTTTGTTTTCACTTTATAACTTGGAGTGAAGGGATAAAAGATTTGAAGTATTGCAAGCCCCTTTTAGTTTTTCTTATTGTGAAGCTTAACCAGTCTTTGCAAGCAATAATTCTTAAGAACTTCCATCCTAGGGTACTGTATTTGGTTTTAGTTTGATAGGTTAATGTGAAATACTTACAAAACAATATTTTTTAAAATGTAATAAGCTTTTGGAAATGACAATATTCTCAACTAGGTTGACCCAATGAAGGGGTTTTCTTTCAGCACCAACACTGGAGGATAATAAGATTGAGGGGGTTTTACACATTTTATTCCTTCCCATTGTCTTCAGCCTTAATCCCCCCATTTGTTTTCCATTAATGATCTGAAGGAACCTTCCCTGATTCAAACCAATCTTGAGCTTTCACTGTCTGGCTCTGACAAGAAATAGGAAACAAACCGCTGAGATTTCACTGTTCTGAAGACTCCCCAAAATGCAGTGCAAGTGCATTTTGAAACATAACTTACTGCTCTGTCAACACATAGGGTTTTGTTATAATTTCTAATGCTAAAGCAAAATTTTTGTTAATCCTTTGTGGTTTTCTCTAACCTTCTCTCACTCATATTATCTCCTGATATTTTGTATAGAAACAGTACAAACAAGAAATATTTAATATGTAGGGGTGGTCAAATTTTGGAATGTCTCAAAAGTCTAGGTTATAGTGTTATATTTGTTATATGTTGTTGATGCCTTCTAAACTTTAATAGTTTGAAATTTCATTCTCTGAGGCCAGAAAAGTGCATGATGTGACTCCTATTGTTCTGTTCTAGACTTCAATATGTGCCTAGGTCTTTTCATAGCTTTTACACCACTATTCTGACCACGGAAATGCTTTGCTAGACCCTCTTGCCATAATTCTCAAGAACATTTCTGCTTTTAACTGTAAATGCAAAAAGAAGACTTTAGTGGTGGATTTATTGGTAGTTTCCTTTGGGACCCTTTCAAATGCTCCTGTTACACTTTGGCTACACTGAAAATTCTTTATCTTATGAAATACTTTTTAAACAGCCAAAGATGGGGATGATGGTACAGCAGTTTATTGTAGAATTCACTAGGAAACCTCACCTTTTGGAGGTCTGACACCCTCTTGAATACTGCTGAAAAGTTATCCTGGAAGTTGCTAAGGAAAGGGGCAGGAAGTGGCCAGTGTGGGTTCAGGCTCAGTGGAAATGGATGCCAGGGGAAGAAGTGCTTGTCTTTTGGATCGACTCTCAGCTGGTCCCACAGATCATCGTGAATGTGGATGGAGAGATTGAGGGAGTTGGTGTGTAGGGGTCAAAGTATCAGTAACTTACCTCCTGATGTGGAGTCCTGGCTACAAAACCACTCTGAAGGAGTGGGCAAAGTCAAGGTACCCATTGGGGAATACCACAGAGGGTTCATTTCCTTGCAGGAGCTTCTACAGAGCTTGGAAACAGAAACTTACTGGTACCTTGTATTTCTTTATTGTAAAGTTCTGCCCAGCTCTCTTTAGGAGTGTTACTCATTTTAAGTAGACTCTCCCTCCTCCTTGTAGCTTGTAGAGACTTTTCTTCTTTCAAGACATGAACTAATCACCTGTTGTGGAAGGCAGAGTCAGGAGATCTTCCACAGGCCAAACTGGGACTTGCATTTTTGTGGTTTTTTTCTCCCCCTGTTTCATATGGACAGAAGAGTTGTGCTGTCAGTATGAACAACTGACTGCCTGATGCAGTAAAAAAGGTATGTGATCCTTCTGGAACAGAAGCTGAGTTCAGTCTTTCTCTAACAGAAGCTGTACCAGTTGGAGAAGATACTGTAGGTCAGAAAGGTGTTTGATACTCTGCTTCCTTTGGGAGAGGAGGAGGATTTCTACCAATCCATTCAAATGAATGAATGGGATTTGTTTAGGCTTCAAACAGTCTCTTTGGAGTTATGGCATATGCTGGAGTAGCCAGTTACATTTAAATGTGATAAAATTGTGGTGTGCTTGTTTGATCTGTGTTTATTGCCAGTCACTTGTGTGTTTTGATAAACAAGGAGAGTGCTACAGTCATTTAATTAACAGTTGAGGAAGTAGTGGGGGAACAATGTGATATGAGTGAGTTGTAATTTCATTTGAAGAATTATGGTACTTTGTTATATGTTTGTTATAATATAAGGTCTTAATTTGATTCATCTGCATGAGTTAAAATTTTTTGTCATTATTATCAATACAAGGGTAGCAAATATGGATTTTTCATTTGCATCTGTTTCATTGTGTTTGGGATAGTTGTAGCTTGAGTGAAGCACTTTTTTCCCCAGTGTTTTAGTCATAGTTGTTTGATATTAACTGGGATGAATTTCAGCAAAGATTGTCCTTTCTTGGAATATAGAAAAGAGTTTCTTAAGGTTCTGGTATACATTACATGGCATTTATTTATAAACTCATGCATGACTTCACAAACAAGTTTTGTGGGAAGAATATTAACTTCAAGTTTTGTTTTCAGGACTTACTAAATACAGAGGCTACAGTGGTCAGTACTAAGGGTCTGGTAATGGTATATTTGCAAACTTGTAAGATAATGAAAATATGGGATTGATATTCTGAATAACTTTCAGTTGTTGATCTAGAAAAAAAAAAGATAGTTTTGCTGAAATAATTTATACAATTGTTAAACTTGTGCAGATACTGTAATGCTGGAATAAATATTTATGCTGAACTGTGGTTCATTCCTTTAGTCTTATTAGAATTTTATAGGCATTACCATTTACCAAGTAAGGGGAATCTAAAAATATCAGAAGGTGCACATACTTGGGTCTTTTGTCTTGATGAAAGTACAGTATATGCCATGTTGCATTTCATACAGTCCTGTCTAGCAGTCTGATCTGACTATTGTTGTGATCTGTTTTATGTAACTTATGGAAAGTTTACATATTTTCTTGACTGTTAATACTAAATTCTATACTAGCAAAAGGTTTAGGAGCCCTTTACAAGGAAACATCCAATACCATGTTGTCATTTTGACAACTTAGGAAATGGAAAAGGAGAAAAATAAAATCTGTTTAACGAAATATCCATGATTTAGTACTTAATTCTCCTGATGCTGTACATGACTGGAAGTGTATTTATGTTTTTCTTCATTTTGTGAACTGTTTTAATTTAAGAACTGAAATTAAAGACTTCAAACTCAAATCCTTATTTTTAAAAATGAAACCATAGGGGAGACAAACTGAAGTGTGGATTTAGCAAAGTAGTAGTTGTAAATCCTGCTCCACTCTCATCATCCCTGCCTATTGTCATCAGGCACTGTGGGGTGTTGTGCTCTTTTAACTGACATGGGTGAGACTGGAAAAGTTATTCCTCATGTTAATGTCACATTCCCCAACTGCACGAGTTCATGATTAATTCTTTGCTTTCCTATGGAAAAAGACAGCTTATCTGCAATGACTTTTGGGCTAGAAAACAATAAAACCATTTTACAAGTGAATAATATAGAGTGAAAAAAAGGTAAGGTAAGTTAGTTGTATAACACTTCAGAGGAATGGGGATGAAATCCACAGATTTCAGCTCACGGTCAGCCCAAGGTAGCTGTGAACAGACTCCAGTATATTTATCTGCTCTGCTGTAGAATCTTTTAGAGCTGAGAAATTATTTGTTTTCACACAATGCTGGTGTAAAAAGAACCACTGAATATCTGAGACTTATTCCTGTATACCAAGTAGCATTTATTTAAGGGGTTTTGGTTTTGTTTTTTGTTTTTTTTTTCCTTTTCCTTTGGGTGTGACAAAATAGGCGACAAACACTAGTGTTACTGAGGAACCAGCTGCTCAGTCTTATCCAACAACAGCCCAGTCAAGTCTTTAAAAACTTTGGACTTTCTTTTTGCTATAATTAGGCAGAGTAAACTGAAATGAGTGAGAGGTTTACTAGTAGGGGCAAGCAGGAAAATGAGAGTCGAAGAAAGTAGATCAAAGCAGTGTGCACATGTTACTCCAACTTCACTCTGTCTCCATAGATTATTTTCTGGTTTAAAAAAATCAAGAGACTCTTCCAAAAAGCTGTTCAGTGCACACAGATTCAACACCATCTCTGAATATAGTTTTCCAGAGGAATTTGGTTGTGAAGAAAGAGATTTTAAAGATAGGGAAGTTACAGGCTGATTGAGCCAGACACTGCAGATGTCTAAAATTGAATGGTGTGGCATAGAGCCTAAACTAAAACTCTACAGCTTTTGCTTTGTGTTCAGATTTGGCTGTGATAAGTTTGGTGTATATATAGAGGGTATCAATCACCATTGCCAGGTGAACCTGGAAGCTGAGCTCTAAAGAGTGAGATGTGGTCTTTGCTATGTGTAATCTTCATTTAAAATTTCTGTTTGCGAGTCTTATCTGTGCATTCAGTTAGAGTTCTTGTTGTGGTGCACAGGTCTGTCTCCTCTGAGCCAACCAATGCAAGGAGCCTGAGAGATATTCACCAGTCACATTTGGCACCTGGTGTAATCAGCTAAAACTAAGCTATGGAGTCTCCTCAGTTTACCCTGATGTCAGTGGAGTTAAATTTTAAGATCCTTTAACAAGTCATTTAGAGAAGTCCTGTGTGTCTGTTGCCTTCTCTTTAAAGGCTACAATGGGGCTTGAAGCACCTGCCTGACCAATTCTGATGTTTAAAGTTGTTATGAGTACTTTCTTTTGTCTCCTCTCACACGCAGACACTCGGCTTCTATGTTTGAGCCCCAGCAGCTGCAGGGAAACAGTGACTGCTCCATCACTCCTGCCTCAGGACAGTGAGGTAAAACTTCATTATTGCTTCCCTCATTCATGACAGGCAATCTGAGATTTTGATGTAGCTCATCTTGGCAGCACTTGTGTGACATCAACAGCCTTTTGTTTACACACTTTCTCTCTCCCCTGTGTATCTAAACTGCTGAATTTTCCCCAATGTCTTCAGACCGTGCCTGGCTGTCAGCATCACCATTATGAAAATGAACTTAATAAGGACACGTGCCATGTTGTATTTCCTGTGAATGTGTGACAGCTCTGCCAGCAGTTCTGTGCCTGTGGGCAGAGGACAAGCACCACTAGAAGTGGAAAGGAAATTTTGACAGTAGACCTGGTAAATCAGCTTCTCTACAACGTTAAATCACTGGTTAGAATCCTATAAATGATCAAAGGGATAATCACCTCCAAAAGGTAGTGTTACACCTACCACAGTGCTGAAATAATTAGTGTCTCAGAACCTGCACGGTTGTTTATTTGCTTATATAATCTGAATTTCCTTCAAAGAGAAATAAAAAAAATTTTACTGTACTCAAAATTAGTGCTACCCCGATGTACTGCAATTGGCTTTCTTGTTCTGCATCTTTTATTTTGAACTCTAAGAACAAATCCAGTTGCCATAAGTTTGATTAGGCTTTCTTAAGTATTTAAATTTTTGAAGAGCGGTGTGGAAATTGTCTTGGTTCCAGCTGCTTCATGATTTGAGAATTACAAATGTATCCCTACAGAAAAGGTGTACCTGCTGCAGAGGCCTGACTGGCTGTATTTTCACAGACAAAACAAGAACTCCAACTCAAAATTTGGTGCCATAAGATGTGCTCCACTGATGTGTAAACACATGGAAAGTTCCTCAGTCTTGCTCTTTGACCAGCTGTTCCACTAGTAAGGCTGTGATTGTGATGCTGAATTCTACTTATGCTGTTCACTTAATCTTGTTGTGGTGCTTTTTCTCTGTTTGCTGAAAAATTACCCAAGAAATATGAATTACCAAAAATATAAAGACAGAATTCAATTTTATAACTTTAGTTTTGCAGCTGAAATACATGACAGCCTTGGCTGGAAAATGGAAATGAATGAGATATTAAATGACATTTAGAACTGATAAAGTGGTTTTAAAACATAATCATCATTAAAGAAGCATTTAATATTAAAAATTGGCTAATAGATAATTTGATAACTAAATTTTCTGAGCTTTCAAGTTAACTTATAATAAAATTACTCTAGAATAGTAGATAAAGTATTAGTTTTTTCTGTGAATATGTTTCCTGGGGCAAATATTTCAGTGAACTGTAATTGGATATAAATTTCTACATCTCTTACAGCTCTGCTCATTTTTCTGCTCTCGCTGTGATGTTGCTGCATGTGAATTTCACAGCACACACTCTGAACAGTCCTATATCTGGTAATTTATGTACTCATTGCTCATTGTTTTACTGCTATTAAAAATGGGAAAACATTAATAATAAGATAAAACTTACAGATATAAGTGCCATGTACTATGTTGATGCTTATCTTTGTTCAGAGTGCTTTGTGCAAGTAATCCTTATCTTGTAATTTCTCACTTGAAATTGGGACAAGTCTGTGATTGTGAATACAAATAATCCAGTTTCATGTTACTTAAATAAAGTATCTCCCTGTTTTCAGGGACCGCCGTTAATGCAAATCTAAATGAGTATTTTATCCAGTTTTCCTTTTTTGAGAATTCCTGTTCTGTGTCCATGCCTAATGAAAACCATTCCATGATTTCTAAAATATGTCTGACATAACAAAACCATCATAACATATACTTAATATGGGTTACAAACATAACTATTGTTTTCCTCTCTGTAACAGAGCTTTCTTGGCTTTCTTTTAATCTCTTCCAGAACACCAACATGTTTTATATGAGAGCAAAGCTGGAATCATAAGCAATACGCATGTGAGTTTTTTGTTTTGTTTAACATTTCTTTAAATGCTAAAACCTTGACGGGGTGTGCGTGTGTGTGGTTTTTTTGTTTGTTTGTTTCGGTTTTTTTTTCATCTTTACTCTGTAAGGTTGTGTGTGTGGCCAGGGTACAGCTGCCATCTGGGTAAGGGAACCAGGCTGTGGTGTGGCTGAAACCGCAGTGTATTGCACAGCAGGCACACACTGAATTAGATGATGATGGCTGGCAAGGCTTGTTCCTTTAACCTCTTTTGTCAAATTGCACCTGTGTCTTCATAGTGTGTCTCCTTCTCTTTTCCTCTCTTGCCCTCTCACTTTCTTCTGCTCTCTCCCCCACAGTCCTGCAAATCTTTTTCTCAGACAAGTACAGTTTTCCCTTGCTACTTCATTTATATACTTAGAAAACTTTCTTTGTAGTCCATCAGTGTTTTGGTGTTTAATTTTGCTCTTTTCATTGTAACATCTTACTTATACCAGAATGTAGGGATAACCAAGACACATTGTTGCCAGTGGTAAACATGCAACAGGCTGTTTTGTTGGTCTGTGTTTAAAATGCAAAATGTTTTTGGACGTGCTCCTGCCACTTACCAAGGAAACTGCTGATGATCTTAACACTTCAAAGACCTTTATTCTCTTAAATGTTGAGTTATAAATAATGAAGTATATTTTGCTTAATAAAAATGCCTCATATAGAGTACAGCAAAAGTAAAATTTTTGAAAACCACCACAAATATAATAATCTTGATATTCAAGAAATGTATTATCTGAAGTTTCGAGTCCAGTGGCCCTTCTTAGGACTTGCTCAAGTGCAGTTGGACTTCCATGGGTCTTTGGGATATCAACACAAAGGTTGAAAATCAGGATCACATCCGTTATTTAATATGCTTGGAAGTCTTGCCGTTTGGCAGTTAAGTCTATGTATCTATGTGTACTGGCCAATATTTACCTAATTATATCCTTATATTTCTAGGTGTTAACTAAAGCTCAAAATGATCTTGGGGCTTTTGGCAAGGAAACCATACTGACTTTTCCATGAAACAGCAATATGGAAGTGTTTTATTTGCAGATTATTCTGTCACTTCCAAATGATGCAAAGACAGCTTCAAGAATTGTCAGCTTTTGTCATTGCTTAAACTAAGTTTGAGTTCTAAATCTCTTTCTTCTGAAATACAAATGAGCCTGACTTGCATGTCACTCCTCTATGACATGAACAATTCCCAAATGAAAAAAAAAATAAAAGGAAAAAGAAGAGAGATTGATCTGCACTAAATTTAGGAGCTGAATTAGGAAACACAGAATTCATTCTTGTTATTTCTGAGGAATAATAAGGGAAACTTTCATATTACTGAAACATAAGTGTTGATAATAATTGAGAATGATCGAGAATGTTTAGAATAAATGTTTAGAATCATTGGAAGACTTTCTGGTGAATGGGGGACAAATGAATTCTGACTTGTGTCTTGCCAATTCCCTTCCCCACCTCATTCACTGTGAAGCTTTTAATAACGTTTTTGAAACCCTGTAGTGATTTCCTCTGTTTAAGTTGCCGCCAAGATGGTTCTACACACTGACGGGTCCGGCCCAAACTCGGTGTTAGGGAATGTGCAGCTGTCCACGAAGATGGTTCTACACTGGCAGGTGCCGCCCGAACTCGGTGCCAGTGCCGGTCCGCCTGTGCCGCGGGTGCCCGTGCTCTGCAGTGCCCGCTCGGCCAGCAGGAGGCCCGCGGGAGCAGCTTCCCAAGCAAGCTTTCGTGTCCTGCAAAAACCTGGAAACGGGGGAAGAAAACCCCTCTGCTCATCACCGTTCATTTTGGGGTTTCGTGGCCGCCGTTGCCAGCACCGTTCCTGCCGTCATTGCAGCCGGTACTGCCTCTGTGCCAGCTCATTCTTTGCATTGGTAACTAAACAGCCTTTTGAAACATCTAAATTTTTGGAACAAAGCATCAAGACGTGCCCTAGGAAGACAGAATCTGCCTTGTGTTGTGGCCATTTTAGAAGCTAGATATGTGGGGACTGGTTTCCTTCAAGTCTATATTAAGATTTAAGAAAGCGAACTGAGTAACTTATATAATTAAAATAACTAAAATTAAATAATGTGCAGGTAACATTAATTATTCAAATACTAAAGTTACTAACAGTGGAAAAAAAAGGGGGGGGGGAAGATACCAGTTTAATTTAATGAAGATCTCCTTTGATGAGGTATGAGCACACTCAGATGTGCCCCATTGCACAGCCTACCAACTAATTGCCTGTAGAGTAAGTCAGCTAACATGTTATGCCCAATCATTCTTACACAGTGTTATGCCACGGGAATAAGACATTTAGAAATTTTGCTTCCTTTGAAGAGAGAAAAATACACCTATGTGGGCAAAATTAAGAACTTTTATTCTGAGCCCTCTGTGGAAAAAGTGCAAAAGTCAAACCAGGGCTCATTTTGTGACAAGTCTGTCATTGGTAGTTAACTGACCCCTTAGCAGTTAATGGTAAGTAGGTTTATCACGTCTTGCACTTGCATTCCCACTGCACTTTCATGTGTGCTGTTCCAGGAAAAATAAAGTCAGGATATCTTTTTTACATTTTTTGAAAAAGAAACAAAAATATTATTCTGTACAGCTTTTTAAAATAAATTTTACTCGAGAAGGTTTTGTTGTCAAAAATGTTACACCCAATCCAAATGATTTCTAATTAAAATATGCCATAACTGCTATTTAGGGCTTGTGTGGGAGTAGTCTCCGAGGAGCAATGCCAATGCACTGAAATTGAAGTAGGCAGATGTAAGTACAACTCTTTTTCCTTATTTTGCTTAAGAATAGATTTTGAGCTTGAGATAATTACTATGTCAAATTAATGTCATTGTTACCTCCAGTGGATTTTCTAAGTATCAGCATTTTATGAGAAGGCCAAAGCAATTTACTTTGATTAGAAATTCTGGTTCCTGGCATAAGAATAAGTTCATTTTCTGTTTATATACTTGGAGTTTCAACTCTTGAACAAAAACTAGAGGTTTGTTTGGTTGTTTTGTTTTTGTTTTTTTTTTTTTTTACTAATTTAATAAAGCTTCAGGCTTCATTCATGAGAATGTGGCTGCATGACGAGACACAAGGTAGCAGTTCTAGTCTCCACCTCTTGTGACTCTTTTTGACTCTGCAGCACACGCTTTCCTCGTTTCTGTGCATTTTTAATTCATGTTTCACTGCCATATCCTGTGTTTTCCAGCACTCCAAAACTTCTGAAAGGGAAATGTGGGAGTATCAGAAAGACTTGCTCTTTTTATTTTAATGTAATTGTTTTCACAATAAATTAAATCCTATAATATAAATGCAGCTGCTACAGAATTAGTGTTCCTGGCCACATTCCCTGTGTGATTAGCTGTGGTATGGGATATAAGTCCTGAAGAGAATTGGTGAAGGTTATGTAACAATAACTGCAGAAGTTGACAATGGGATGTTCTTCCAAGAACTGAATCAGAGAAACACGTTCCTGCACTAAATGCCTATTGACTTGATTGTTCAATTTAGTAAGTCTTTGTTTACTCTTAAATCCTCACAGTGTCAGCTGGAAAACGGAATGTTTTTCTCAAGTAGCCAAGTTTAGGGAATTGTTTTCCTTTTAGCATTTAGTAGGTAAAAGTGAAGTCAGTTTTGCAAGAAGATGTTTTGTAATCTCCATGTGTTGAGATTATATATGCTATATGTGTGTCTATATGCACACAAGAGGATGATTTATGATGATGAACAGGAGTCGCATTTTCTGTGAAAGATTCAGTTGCTTAAGATTTCTTTGACTGTCTTACAAAAGAAGATACCCTACTCATGAAATTCAAGGAATGACCCACATCACATTGTTTTATAATAGTTATGAAACCAACCAACTTACCAGAAGTTTTAAGGCTCTTGCTATTGAGGCTGATTTGGAGAAAATTCTTAGAACTTGAGTGTATATGTAAAACTGTGACTGGCTGTTGAATCACTCCTTTTAAAAAATGCCTGAGTCTCACAGCTGAGCAGGAAACAGGAAGGCAGTTACATTGGCACTAGGAGATAGAACTAATGGCATCAACATCAGCAAAAGTAAGGACAAGTTTAGAGTCTAAAATGTCCACACAAGTAATGGTTTGTTAATGAATTTGTATTTAGAGCAGACCTATTACTTAAACCTTTTTCATTCAAAGAGGTTTTTTTGCCTTTTATGGAAAAAGAAAACCAATTCAGATCAGCCCTTATATTTGGCACTTGAAAAGAGTTATGATAAATAAGTAAGTAAATTAGTTTGTGTGTGAGGAGCCTTAACTGAGTCAAACCAGGGTCTGTCCTTCAGCAGTGACCAAGAGCAGGAGCTTAGGAAATTAAAAGGGAACAGGACAAACCTTCAGAGTCCCTTGTACATCTTTGTCCACTCTGTCTCTCAAGAAGATGTGTTTTCTTTGTGTTTACTAGCTCTAGATTTTTTCCAGTAGTTTTTGTTACATTTTAAATAGGTAGTGAATTATAGTTTCTGCTCTATCCTCCAAATGGTTATTATTTTTCTAGAATGCAAGGTTACTGGTAACTACAAAAGTTTACATTAAACATAAATAACAGAGTCTCACTGAAGGGCTTGAATAATTTGGCTGTATCTGTCATACAGGGAGGTGATAGTGTTACTACTGCCCACTTTTTTAATGAGCCATTGTTTAAGTGTGGGATGCAGCCTAAGTAGCAATGGAGAGGATGAGTGGAGTTCTTGTTCTCTCCCTGCTATCTTGGACATCCTTTTCATCCAAGGCATTAACTAAATACAGCCTTGAATCCTCTCAACTGCCATCCTAAAAGCTTACCTTTTCTCTGTCTTTAGGGAGAATTTTTTCTGCATAACAAATGGTACATCTTTTGCTGTTAGCTGAAATTTCTTTCATTACTTTGTTTTACTCTTGGTTGAGTCTTTGGAATAAAAAAATAATCCAAGCCTGTTGCACAAAAATATGGTTATTTTACCCATTGTGAGCCGAAGTATCAAATTTTGCACAGATTTCTTCTTAAGCATCCCCCCTGGGATGAGAGGGACTGTATAAGCTGAGTCAGGAAAGCAAGTGCTGATATGAGACCCTTTCAACTTCAGTGAACACTTCAGGCACTTTTTTCAAATGTCCTGTAATCTAGGATAGTGTTTTCCATTGGCAGTAATTATATCTGTTGTCTGACACTGTCTGTGTGGTAGCTTAATATGTTGGTGTCTGGTTTTCAGCTGTTCAGTAGAAGTTTCCTCTGTCTTGGCTTGCAGGTGCACGATAGGAGTTGGCATCAGTGGCCAGGAAGGAATGGAAGCAGCCTGGGCTGGGGACTGAGCCCAGTTCAAATACCTTCAGAAGCTCTTGCAGGTTCATGGCAGGCACTCCTGGTGGAGAATGTGCAAGTCCTTATGTTTTCTTTTACAAAAATTTTGCTTTCACAGTGCTGGGTTTCTGCTTTGTCATCTGTGACTTCTCTACTCACATTTGTTTGTGGTTGTTAAGTTTATAAATTAATAAAACAGTGACTTGTACTCTTTAGATACCTGGAACTACTGAAAGTCAGAAGAATGAGTTATGCAATTTCAATATTTGAGTACAATTGTTTTGGAACTTAAAGAAAATAATTATTGTTTCTTTTTCTCTTTTGAAAACACAAATGTATTTGACTGCAGTTACTACAGTTAATGATCCCCTTCATTTTCCCAGTTTAAGACATACTGTTTTCATGTGTTATACAGTTCTGCCTTATACTTAGAAGGAAAAGAGAACCATATGTTGTGCTTTACTGGTAAATCCCAGGGATCGTCTGTGTGGTTGTAAGGAGTGTGTAGATAAGCCATGACGAAATGACTCCCTCTAACTAAACTGCATCTACTATAAAAGACCTCCAGTAAGTAATTATATTAAGGTAAAGAGCTGTCTTGAAATCCCAGGCTTTTTTAGATGCAATTTAGATTTCTTATGTCTTTTTCCCCCCCCCCCTAATGCTTGCTCTGTGAGCATTTTAATTCAGAAAACATTAAGCTGGTGATTTAAGAAATATTGAAGGAGTCCAAGAGTGGAGTCCTTGCAAGCTAAATATCATGTTTTAAAAATTATGATGTTGGACTGGGAGAGTTTTATGGGAGACTATATTTGGAGATGTATAATCACAGTCCTAAACTTTGGATCTGGAGCGTTTAAAATGTGTTTTATGAGAATGAAGACCTAACTTCTCCATTTTAAATTTCTTCACTTGATGATACATATCAAAAAGAAATAATTGTTTTAAATTAATATTTAAGAAAAATCCCAATTTTTAAATTTGTATGCAAGATTCTCTAGACTCTAAGCAAATAGGGCGTTTGATCTGTCCCTCATAAATACTTCACTGCTCAAAATCTTCCACCTCTGCTTAGGAGGTTTCAGTAGACCTTAATAGCCATACTAGTCAGTTCAATGACCTTCTTTTATTGCCAGAAGCCTCCTTTCAACTGTCTAAAGACTTCAAAATTGGGGCAAATATGTAATGATACTTTCTTTTGTTACTTTTCTGCTTCCAGCAGTTCTGCATCTCAAGGATTCGCTGACCCACAGGCAACTGGGGCTGACAGTGCAGCAGTGTCACTTACCTGGCATTTGTTTGATAGAATGATCCTTATGATTTCTTTGCCTGTTCTAATTTCAAGTGTGATTATTTCAGGAATGCATAGTATAGATTCTCCTATACAAGTATAACTTGTTCTTACTGTACTTATTGAGGATAACTTGTATAGTAAATACAACATCTCCTTGTATGGCTTGCATTTAGGAAGAGCACAGTACAGTATCCTTTGCTCTACTCTGACCTTCCTATTTCAAAAAACAAGCTTGATCAGAACCTGTATAAAGAAGCACCCTGTAAAGTATGGCATGTTCACAAAACTTTTCAGCTTAGTTTGCGAGCAGATCTGTATCTGCTTTCATGGCTTATGTGAACACAAGCTAGGATAAGTTCCCAGAAATCCTACAAAATGCAGAGTCAACCTTTGAGAAATTGCTGCATATTACACATATGGACTTTGAATCCATCACAACCTGCAACTTCTGTTTGTGTGGTGTGGCTGTTTGAGGGTTACTGAGGACCATGCATAACACCAGCAGTGGATTGATAATTTACTTAAGGGGATGACAGAGACAGTGAGTTGTTCTAATAGTGACAAAATTCTGAAATGTTGAGTCTGTCAGGAAGCTTCAACTGTTTATTTTTCTAAAATTATTCCTGTATCTTTACATTGGAAAAATGAAGTCAAATAATTTGACCCTTTCTGCAGATTAAATTTTCATCAAAATTAATGTGAGTATTTAAGGAAAAAATTCAAGCATTTGGTAGGGTTTTTCTTAAATTATACATTTGGTTATTAATTGGCTACTCGCACTTTTAAAATAGCTCTCCATAATAAATTCCTTTCCTTGTATAAAGCAGCTGCTCAGGATTAATGTCACATCAATGTCTTGGTCTGCAGGAAGAGGATGGATGAGTAAAGCTAAACCTCAAATGTCAGTGAGCTCTTTATTTTTACAGCAGAAAACTTTTGCAAGTGATCAAAACAGCTCTGTCATGTTAGCTGAAGAAGAAAACCAGGGATTCGAATACTATACTTCTTTGCTAGTGGCTTCTTTTTTTTAAAAAAAATGACACATTAACTGATTAGGAACTACTTGCCATTGATTGCAATAGCGGGGATTGATCATTGTCTGCATTATATGCTGAGCTCCTTTGGCTGCCACTTAATCTGTGTCGTTGGGACTCAGTTCTCTTCCTCTGTGCTGCCATGTGCAAGAGACATGCAAACAGTTCATTTGATAGCAAAAGGACACTCCTAATGTATCTGTATTTAGGCTTGTCATTACTGCCTGTTAATGAAATATTCAGGAATTTCACAATGTCCGCTGGAATATTTTTGAAGGTGTGGTACTTTTGTCTTTAGTTTCAGCCAGGCCTCAGTTGGCCTTTAGTTTCAGCAGGCCCAGAGTGTCCACGTAAGTTAGAGGGGACAAACATCACCTGACTTAAGTAACCAAAGTGATATTTCATATCATTTTGATGTCAAAATCAGGTATAAAAGAAGGTGTAGGCAGAGCCTAGCTTAGTCCCTGATAGCCAGGTGCTGAGTGGACCTGCCATCACCGTGGCTGGAAGTTGTTGGGCAAGAATTCAGGAGATATCTGCTGCCTAAATCCCACGGTGACAAAAACTGGGTAAGTAACAGTTGTGTAGAAAACGATCCTGCTGTTCCACTAAGATTCAATGTGACTTGGCAATGCTGCAAAGTTCCAGGGAAGGGAGCACCTTTCCAGGGTGCCTGATGAGGGTGAGGGCCTGTGTGACTGTGGAGGGACCAGTCTGGTCTGTTCAGGGTCGTTATGGCCTTAGTGTGGCCAGCCATGGTTGTCACACTTAAGGGAAGGATGTGGAAGAGCTGAAGAGAATTATTCACCAAGGTGAAGAATCAGAACTGTTCAGGAAACATGACTTACAAGGAAAGACAAGTGGAATTGTGCTTTCTTCACTGAAACTTTTATATCAGTTCTTTCATATATAAAAGGCTGTTGCAAAACCAGAATAGATTTATGTCTCTTGTGAATAAGATGTATAAATGCAGCTAAATGAAACTAGATACTTGGTGAGTTAAGGTAAAGGTAAATAGAATACATTTCCTAAGATGGTGGAATATCCATTATTCTTTACATTTCTAGCAATTTCTTATGTAGACTTGATACTATCTTGGCACAGAAAGTGGTCTAGAAGAAGTCTTGAATACTTTTGAGTCCTAAGATTTCATGAAAAGAGTTTTATTTACTTACTGATTTTATTGGTTTACATTTGGTTTCAATCTTGAGTGTGATTTTTGTCAGAAAAGCTGTTTCATATGAAATGTGCATATCCTGGGGCAAGAAACACCTGTAGTAATGATGATTTATAAGCAACTTATCTCACCAGGTCAGTGAAAGTACGTTTAAATTGGAGTGGTGTCCATGTATAGCTGTGTGATGTATTGTACACCTGGGGAGGATCTGGGGTCCCTGCTAACATGAAATAAAGATGAACTGTCATGTTGGTCACTACTTCCAGAAAGTAAAATATTTACATTAAAAGATGGAAGTAGTGCAAATAAATTGAGAATGAAGAAAAAATGTTTTTTCTTACAGCAATATGGAGAGGAAGTAAAGCTTCTTGATGTTTTATGGTTCATAATCCTGTAATTGTGCTATATCTCAAACTGCTTCTGGGTGTCAAGATAACTCCTTTAGCCTAAAAGGTGTTTACAACAGGGAAAACACTTTAAAAATAACAGTGTAATCTGTACCACTTGCACACTAAATAAAATAATGCATTGGAATTTAGTTAATCCTGTGCATTATTTTGTCATTTTGATTTATGCTAAAAGTTTCCATTGAATTTGTAACGGAAAATAAAGCAAGTGACTATTTCTTGTTTTAGCATAGTTTCATTCCAACTGAAAAGGTGACATAATTTGCTGTGAAATCTGTAGTCTTTGTGCACATTATCCCTAGACTTAGACAAAAAATTAACTTTCTATACTTATTTAATTAAATACATGAATGACAACTCAGAAGTTACATTTTACAGTAACATACAGGATGTGGTGATGTTGTAAGAAGGTATTATTCATTTGTCCTGGGAAAATCTGAGAACAAGTCTTGCCCAATAAAAAATATATTTTAAAACTCACCCCAAAACCCCAACACCCAGACGTATCTCTGCCATTTACTTCATAGGTCAAGAGTTCCAACTTTTGCTATGAAACAGAATGATTTCAGTACATTTAATTTTGAAATGGCTGAGTAATATTCTGCAAAGGTGAATGCTTAGGAATTTCCCCTCAGAATAATTTCTGTGTTTTGGATAGTTGTTATGAAGAGAGATTATTCTCTTAAGAAGTTGCTTTCACAATACTGTTGATGTGCTCAGAGAGTATATCTTTCGTCTTTTTCTTTTTTTTTTTTTTTGAGTTGGAAGAAGCAAATGTTAACATTTCAAAAAGTCACGACATATTTAGTGTCAGAACATTTGTATTGTAATAGTCTTGTATTTGCATGTTGCTTGTTCTTTCAAATGAACACTGTTCAGAGAATGCTGTTTTTATCCTATAATTGTTCAGTGTGCACTTGCCTTTTTTTTTCAGAAAAATATCCCTGACTGTCCCTCCAGAAGATAATTAATCTCTTCCTAAAAAAAAGCCTGAGATGGTGCAGCTGCAGCACCTTGTGAAATCATTTCTTTCCTTCTGATTTTGCAGGAGATAATTGAATGTAATTCAGGGTCTGCATCTGAGAGCTGTCTAGAATGAGTTCAAATTAATCCCACTCATGGCTGTCCCAGGCGAGGCACCTGGAAAAGGAGAAATGTGTACACTGTGAGAAGGCAATTATTTTCAGCCTTTAGTGTAAGTAAATGACTCAATATTAATGAGATATTAACTTGCCTCCTTGCTTCTGGTACAGGCTTACAAACGGGTCCCAGAACCTCAGCAGGACAACTGACATATGGTAAGGCAGTTTGACAGGACCTGCCACCCAGCAATAGGACACCTGGAGCTGTGTGTGAAAGGGCAAGGATAGTGCTGATGTTAAAAACAAATAGTACCAGCAATGCAGAAAGTTCATTTTCATTGCTTCTCTATAACATTCATGTACTTCTAGTAATAGTGTACAAATTCATCTTCCAGGATAAGGACCCGAACAAGTCTTGGGGTAAGTTGTTCATCATACTGGCTGAAGCTGCATTGTCTGTTGTCTAAAATTTGAATGCTTTACACCAAAGGAAGAAACCAGTCTTACAGATTTCATAATCAGCCTGCAACGGCCTTTGATTTTGAGCTTTATTTGAAGGATGCTGCCTATACAAAAATATGGTAGTTTGGCTGTGTTACAAAGCAAATTCACAAGTGTGCTGAAAGAACTCAAGCTATTTGTGCCTGTCTACAGAAGAAAAATGTGAGTAGGGTTTAGGTGAAAGCTCCTAACTAGTCCAGTTAGGAGAGAACTTGGCTGATAACACATCATTTTACAGGGGGGAAAAAGGGGTTATGTAAGCTTATTTAAAAATACAATAGAACTGTGCATTCAGAGAATGAGTTCAAGCTTTTAGAATTAGGGAACTCAATCCAAAGAAATAGAAAACTACTAGCTATATTTTTGACAGAGACTGCTCTTATTTCTGTAAGCCATCAGCCCTGAAGCTCATTCAGACAGCATGGTGTGCAATAGAACACATGAAATAAATGACAAAACTGACATAAAAGGGAAAATTATAAAGAGTGTAGGAAATTTGTGCTGATTTTTTCCCACTGTCTGGTAATATACAAGTGGTGGTGAAGGAAACTACCTGAGGGAATAGAGATGAAAATTCAGAGTGAATAAATCCTGCCAAACTCCAGGGTAATGTAGACAGCAGGCAGAGTTGTAGGAACTTGATGTCACTGTTTTGTGACAAATATAAGATGAATACATTGTGTGTTATTTGTATGTATTTATAAGAAATTGTTTGTTTACTTAAAACTCAATTGGATTGGATGCTTAATGTATTTGAACTCCTAACAAGGACAAAATGAGGTCATGAATCATCCTGATAAACACAGGTATATACATAAGCTTTGATGAACACTGCTGATCCAAAGACCCTGGAGTTTTTTTGTTTGTGTGGTTTGGGTTTTTTTTTTGCTAATGAGTCAGAATGCTTTGAATTGCAATTACTCTTCAAAGACCATCTACTCCAATCCCCTGCCATGAGCAGAGGCATCTTTACCTCTGTTAGGTTACTCAGCCTGACCCTGAACACTTCCAGGGAGGGGTATCCACAGCTTCTCTGGGCAACCTGTTCTGGTGCCTCATGGTAAAGAATCTCTTCCTTAGGGCCAGTCTAAATCTCCCCCCACTTACTGTAAAACTGTTGCCTTTGTCCTGGCCCTGCAGACTCTGACATAAACACTGATGTGCAGGAGAATTGTTCCGTGGTGTTGCTGGGCACTGACATGAGGCTGACTGACTGATTGAGCTCCCATGGTCCTCCTTATTATCCTCTTTAAAAATGGGTGAGGTATTCCCATTTTTCCAGTTACTGGGGACTTTACCTACTGTGACTTTTCAAATATGATGCAGAAATTCTTCATGGCTACACCAACCAATTTTTACGACCCTGGGATACATCTCATCAGGTCCAATAGACTAATTAGGCTGTCGATGGAAGGAACGGAGATGAGTGGTCATTCAGGCAGTTGTACACAGAAGAAAGTTTTAGAGGACATTCCTCCTCAGCCTGTTTTCTTCAGTTCCATCTTCTTGCCTTCCTTTTGGTTGCATGTTGAGTGTTTCAGTATATTTCAGGAATGCTAATAAATGTATGTACTGGAATTTTTTTAAGTAAACAGTCCTCCCACAGTCTCTTTGTGAATCTACCTGTAGGCTATGAAATTTACTTCATGATGTTGAACAATTTACAGCCACTGAAATGCATTTTTCCCAGTGGTATGAAACTGCTTCATCTGTGTCTAATTCTGTGAAGAGAGGAACCTGAGTTCCAAAGTGCCTGTTCTGCACACGGAGTGATGCAGGCTGCCTTTGAGACTTGCTGTGGTTCCAGAAGATCATTTTGAGGTGTATTGGACCAAAATAATGATTCTGTTTTATCACTGTGATGACATTAAGAGGAGAGTAAGTATGTGTGTGTGTCTTTGCCAAGTGTTACATTACTCCTCAGGAAGGAGTGTAGCTGCTATAAGTTAAAACACACATTTGGCCACTGTAATAGTTGTATCTGGGTCACAATCTTGTGGCCAATAAGACCATGATGAGTTGTCCTCTACAGGGACATTACAGCACCTATTTACGTTCTTTTTTCAGTTGCATGGTCTAGTCCTCAGTGAAAGATTTTTTTCCCTGCATTACTTGTTTATCACTGTGATATTGCAATAATCATTCCTGCACTGCAAAATGAATTAATTGGTATTTCTCAACCACAAATGCATTGCTACAAAGTTCCAAGCAATGACTTTTGTAATTAAACTCGGTTGCCAGTTTACTTTGCTTTGCTTACATTATCTGGTTAGGCAATCATTGTCTGGAACACAATAAAATAATCTAAATTACTGTTCTTGTAAGAATAAACCAAACAATAATTAATATGCTCTTGCTTCCTTAGGGACATTCTTTGAACATTTCAATAGAAAAAACAAAATGAGAAAACTTAGAGATAAATCAATAGAATAGAGGAATCATGTTGCCACCTAGGAGTATTTAAACGCATTCTTTCATTCAAAATTCTTAGAGAAAGGTAAAGAAATAAATAAAATATAAAAATTAAAATATTTTCTACGGTAGGAAGCCTTTAAGGTAAAAGTGTAATTAATCATGTGAGGAATATTGCTGCAGTGCAGTTCCTGTTCTTAGAATTGAATGAGCTGGACCTCTGCAAAGCTGTGGTGGGGTGTGTGCTTTTGTATACATGTGTGTGTGACACTCTTTCATTCAGTCTGCTGTAGACATGGTTAAACTAAATTAGCCTAACAAATGTACTGCAAACAGTGTACCAGCAACATTCTTCCCTGTAACTCATAGGAGGCTTCTGAAAGACAGAGAAAAATACACAAAAACCAGGCCCACAGCAAGGCCCCTGCCTGATTGCCACTGACTGCTGCCTGGTTTGGAGTAGTCACTTTAAAGCTAATTCTATGAGTGATTGTAAGTGTAAACATGTTTCATAATGTCTATCACAATAAATTCTGTTCCTAAACAGTAAAGACCTTAAAATCCTTCACTAAGCAAATAGTGACACCCCTGAAACCACATTAAAATAAAAACCATAACACCTAACCCTTCTCTAAAGCAGAGTGCAAAAGCATTTCATACTATTAATGCTTCTATGTTTAGTATAAACTTCATAGATTACGTCAGGATTGAAAAGTTGGTGTTTTCTTTTGCTGGTACTCTCTCTGTATGTAAATCAGTTATAAATGTTCTGTGCCTCACTATGTGCCTCAAAGATATTTTCCTTCCCACTGGGTGCGATGGTAAACCCCTGAAGATTATCTTGCTAAACTGTTGGATGCCACTGTGGAGCAAGATTGAAACTATATCTTAAAAATGCTCTTTCCCCCCACCTTGAAAAATATTTTTGTGCTTTTCTAATTTTTTTCCTATTAACTTCTCAATTAAGTTAGTATCTCTTCCTGAATTCCTGGAAAACTGTTATTATATTCTGTGAGCAGCTATGGAAAATAACTCAGTAAGTGGCTAACACTGAATAGCCACTCCTTTTTAAAAGCTTGCAAAATGTATGTTCCTTGCAAAATCCACTGAACTTGGGCCTGAACTGGTGTATGTGTATATTTCATAAATATGTTTTGTCCTAAACTAAGCTGCTGGAGCTGCTTTAGAATATAAAAAGACATAAGGATGTGGTTTAAGTTGCTGCCAACTATATTGAGACTGAGAAGAGCTGTGGAAAATCTAATTTTTCTGGAGGAGGTTAGACTTGGATGCACCAAATACTTGTTCCAAAGGGACTTTAAACATTTAACTATCTGACAGACGCATTATGTCAGAAAGAAAGAACTATAAATGATAGAATGAAGTCTGGTCTATGATCTGTGTGGAATGAAACAATAAAACTAGTGATGTCATTACTAGGCACTTAAATTTAGATATAGAAAGCAAACTCTACTAAACTCAGTTGTTCAAGTTTTCCGGTATGTTCAGTTATATTGCCAGCCTGCTACATATGAGACTGCTAAGGATGGCTTTAAAACAAAAGAACTGCACAAATGATTTTCAGTAACTTCGTTATCTTTTCTAATGGAGGGACATAACACTTACATGATCAGAAAATATATGTAATGAGCTTGCAGAAGGCAGCATGATTGCAACTGATCCTGTACATGTACACTGCTGTGTTCACTGGCTCATGTTCTTAATGAGGCTGTAAATTTGCTTTAGTGATTATTCAAAACTATATTTACATTACTGGAAGGTTCTAGGAGCATGGAATTTAGATGTATATTGTGGTTTTGCTTATGGCACCTAAAAATGGAATTAATTAGCCCATTTCATATGTATCCTAGTTGAAACCATAAAATGAAGGAAGATACCAGAATTCTTCAAATGCAGTAGTTTTCTGTAATTATTCTTTCTGCTGTACAAATGGGGGATTTAAATTTACTCTGTGTTAATGTTAATTATTTTAGTCAAGATAATTGAGAGTTTGTGTTTTCTTTTGGCTCCTTCGTCTGCTGCACTGTCTGTAATCTCTTGCGTTGTTCCTCACAATGCCTGTACTTCAGACCATTCAGTGCAATGTGCTCAAGGACAGGTCAGGTCTGAAATGGGGATGGCTTGCAAGTGAAGGCATTCATGGAGCTTATGCAGCTCCAGGTTTGACAGTGCTGAAATTGGAAATGAATCACCAGCTTGGCAAATGAAATGGTGCATAAGAGAAAGCAGCAATGTTCAGCTTCAGGTTCCATTCCAGCTTGATTGCAGCCTGTCTTTAGGCTTAGAAAGAGTTGTTGGGGATTTATGTTGTTGATTTCGTGGTGCTGAAGAATATCTTTCTTCCTTTTGGGGGACAGTTACAGTTGTGAGCTTTGAAATGTGTACAGGTCTAGGCTGAGACTAAAGGTGCTCCAATGACCAATTTACTGGAGGGTAGAGATATGAGTCTGAAAAAATCTGCTTCATGGGCTTGCTCTCAGGCTGAACTCTGCCAATTCTCAGAAAAGTCTTACAGAGATTTGGATCCTGTTAATTCTGGGCCTGCCAGAACTTTTACTGCTTTTGCATATATAGAGATAATAAAAAAAATGACCTTTTATTTCCTCTGAAAGTGGCTCTGGGAAGAATTATATTAACAGAAATAGTAGGTTTAAAATGGTTTTTGTTGATGTGGTCCATTCTGCACACTCTTCCAGAATAATATTTCACGGGGTTTTTTTTCATTGTTACTTGTAGGACACTGAAGCAGTAATAGGTTACAGAAGAGATCCAAGGATTCAGCCTTTCCAAATTTGGTATATAAAAGAAAATACCATTTCCAATACAAAGCTTGAATCTAATTCTCAAAGACCAGATGATGGTCTGCAGTGCTGTCATAACATCAAAGAATAGAAGCTGAGATATAGACGAATTACAGAATTGACTACAGGTTGAAGGCTAGTGCTGAAAACCAATTGTTCCTAGATAAGTATTAAAATGTTCTTATGGATTAATAAATGAGAAAGAGTGTTTTTCTGTTTGACCCCAGAAGAAACTATGATACAACCATTACTGTGGGGTAAATCTTTTGTTTCTTATACTGGTATAATTCCATCTATCCATAAGGGATAGAACAGGATGTAGGTTGAGCATTTCCAGTACCTATTTTTGCTTCTCCTTTGAATTACTTAGATCTTGCATCAGAGGTATTCTGTGTTGATTTCTTTCCTTACTAGAATAAATGGGCAGGGATTAGAGGGAGATTTTGCTTTACTTTACCTGATACACATTAACAAAGCAGCTGAAATATTGCAAGTACTTTGTGTTTAGTAATTGCTGATAGTGANGGGGGGCATCTGAAGTGTTCTTTCTTTCTTGAACAGAGCTGTGTATCTCCTCAAAATTGAAACAGAAAGCTTCTGTTTTCTGTGGCACTTCACAAATAAAGGTTTTCCTTTTTAGATAAAAAGGGTTTTTTTTCCTAGTTTTTACTGTCTTAGTGGCCTGAAAATACCATGTGCACATGTGCAGAATAGATTTTTTTTTTCCAGTGAACTCATTATGACACTTCTCTTTGTAGAATTACAAATACTGGCAGTTACTTCTTTAGTGTCAATTAAAGTTCTTATAGTTGTTCCCAGCTTTGCTCTAATGCCATGTGTATATCTTTTAAGTAAAATGTGCTCTGTACTAAATGGCTTTGTTTAGAGTGTTTCTAATAGAAATGTCCCTGCCACATGTATCTGCCTGGTCTGTGTAATCTCTTGTAGAATGTTTTCTGGCATTGAACTGACAGTATATGTTTAAGCAAACATTCTTTAGTTTTTGCATCTCTGCTAGTAACTAATGCATAGCTTGGGGTATCCTCAGTTAATTATGGGGACAACCAAGTTTTAATGAAGTGTTGGCAATCAGGCATTTGGTTGTGTACAATATTGGAAAAACCCCAAAACCTTTGCAGAAAAACTTCAGTGAAATTATGTGGGTATGGTGAAACATTTGTTTTCCTTTTTTCATTGCTCTATTTTGGGCTCAAATGTCAGGTCCACTTGATGTTTGTGAGAACATTCCTGTTGGATTGGGCAGGAATAGTACTCGGATGAAACTGATTCATCTTCCAAGGTATTTCCCTGGTTCTTGTTGTGTACTGCTTTAACAGACAGCATTGGATTTGGAGACTATTCTGGAGGATCAAGCCATGAGGATAAATCTAAATAGTTCAGGGAAGTGCTGTGTAGCCCTTCAGTCACTTAAATCCTGTTTTGAAAGCACAGGCAAGGTTTTGGTATAATGATGTTGTCCTAGAACCATTGCTCAGCACAGTGGGAGTGTAATGCTTAGAGGTCTTGTCTCCCTGAAGTCAGTGAAAATCTTCCACTGCCTGCAGGGGATAGATAGGACAGTAATAATAATCTAGAACTTCATCCTTCTGTGGTTCTTCGTGTCTAATGTGGGTATGTGTGTACAGTCAGACATGTATATTTCTATGTATTCCTTATATATATGTAAAATGTTTACATGTGTATATGTGCTAAGGGGAAGAGAGATGTTCCTTAGTGTCACAAAATTACTTAATTTCCTTATTAACAAAGCAGTGTATTCCCACACAGGCCAGGAGAAACACAGTGTCCTTTCCTAATCCTGCAGTTTTGTTATTGGTTTTCTCACCTCATGTGTGAGTGGAATTGAGGTTGACACCTCATTGTGGTCAGTTCCACACCTTTTTCAGGGTAAACAGCATGAAAACTTGTATAAGCAGCATCTGAGCCAAAGCCCTTTTATAAACCAAACTTTAATTTGTTATTGTTCTGGCATCTATGAATGTGTGTGAGACCATGTGGGCTGGCTGTGGAAGGCACTATAAAAACCAACAGTGGAATGTTCATCTGGAGATGTTCTGTGTTATTTATGAAAACTTGGGGCCCAATCCTGCCACCTTCTCTCACGCGAACCATCCCACTGAGGTCAACCAGTGATTATACCTCTTTAAGGATGATTTCTGCACATAAAACTTTACTGCATTTCATATATGGACAAAAATTTTCAAGCTTCAGAGGAACTGTCTGCTGGCATCCATTGGATGTTGAAATCTGTGCCTTTGGAATGAAATAAAAGCTAAGCTGATATGAACTGGAGGAGGCGGAAAAGTCTTTGTATTTAGTTTTATCTTCTAGCTTATAGATGTTTGCTATAAAGACCTTATAGCAAACACCTATAGTGTGGGATTTAACAGAGTGATGTCCAAGTGAGAATTGGGCTGCATGTCCTGCTGGTGTCCAGTCCTTGGTAAAACACGGACTAAACGTGTAACAAGAAGCAGAGTTCTCTGCTGAGCAATGCAGAAAGCCAGGGTAGTAATTAACATTTGGAAACTGTACAAAAGTCAATGTTGTTTTAAAGGTAAGTTTGTAATTTGTGAGCAATGTAACCATATTTATTCTGAGACTAATTTGTGTCAATTAGATGTGATCATCAATTTAGAAAGTAGGGCAATTTTTGCTTTGGGGATACTCCCCGATCTTCTGGCCTCACCTTCACCCAAGCAGTGCTACAGAAATGGTTTTCACTACTTTACCAGGAAGTTGAGCTTTTTTTTTTCCTTCAGGGCTCATGTATCATGTGTTTGTTTTTTTTTCCCTGCTCCTTAAGCATCACTTTCTTATTCTGAAACACGTTACACATGGTCTAAGAAATATAGCAATTACAGGTATAAAACAAAACTAATTTTAGTAAATGCATTGAGACATATGGTAAAAAATTCCATTGACAACATGATAAATGTATCTTATATTTGGCATAGCTTTAACATACCACTTTTTATTATTTTTCCGTTAGTCTCTCACATAAGTAGGACTGTAATCTAAGACTGTGTGCAATGGAAAGTGTGAATTGATCACAACATGCCAAAGGATTGTCTGCAGCCTGCAGCGTAACCTGTAATACTGTCTTTGGAGCTGCTGTGTTTATTTTGAGGCCTGGCCCTGGGGACAGCATGAAGTGGGTAAAAGAATCTGTTACCCCTTGTAAAACTCCAGCCTCTGACAACCAAAGGTGCAAAACTCTCCCTACTGTTTCTGAATCCTGGCTCCTCAGGTAGTATCCCACTGCATTAGAGGCCAAACAACAGTCAAGATCAGTTGTTATTCAGAGTAAGACACATTTTGAAACAATTCAGATTTGGAGCTGATTTCAAAGCCATTTAGATTTCTATAAGGAATTCATTAAAAAACCACCAAACACAAACAACTAGTTTAAATGCTGAACCAATTATTTATGTACATAGGCTGCATATTGAAGTGTTTTTAAATTTGAACCAGTTCATCTCAAGCAGAATCAATTTGGTAAAGGTATCAAACACATAAGTGCTTCATTGAACAAAGCATTTTCTCTGCCACTTTGTGCCTTGCCACTGTTTTATTCGTAAATCATCTGAAAAGAGTTTTGCGTATCACTGCTCATGCTGCAGCACTCCACTGGGGAGGCACCACTGAATGCAGCCCTCTGTTCCACATCATGCATAACAGGCTGTAGCAAAGTAATGTTATGCATTTCTCTTCTGTTCTCTGAATAATCAAAGAATTTAAGTGCCCTTTCATAGCAAGGAGGACATCTGGGCCCATCCCTGGGCCACTCCTGCTTAACGGTGAACATCCTGCATGTAAAAGAACAATAGCTTTTTCCTGGGGTTTTATTTCTGCAGAACTGTCCAAGACTTGGGTAACTTAAACATCCTGAGAATCAGTAAACAATAAGCTTAACTTTTAGTGTTAATGTACAACATCTATGTTTTTATGCAGAACTTCCTTTAAATCTTGATGAATTTTAAGAATAAGGTAAAGGTTCTCTGATGTTTTAGGTTTTCCTATTTCTCACATCATCCCAAAGAGGAACCTCACTCAGGTTTGTATGGAACCAGCTCTGGGCAAATGATGGCAGTGCCACCTTGTGCATCTACCAACTCAGACTCTGGCAAGCTCAGAGCAATGCTGCAAAGCTGTTTTCTGTGACCCCCATCTGCTTGCAGGGGGGTTGGAAGGTGTTTTGCCCCTCCACACTTTCAGTAAATCATAGGAAACAGTCTGCCGACCATCAATCATTACTTTTTCCCCTCTTGGATTGAGATTGTGTGCTGTTTGCACTGGAAGGAGTCTCAGGAGCTAGCCTGGGCCCTGCAGTTGCCTCCTCTTATCTTATTAAAAGGGGTATAATTTTTTGTTGCAGAAGGAGATGAAGCAAAACAAGTCACTTCTCATATAGTCAGCCACAGCGAAGTTAAGAGGGGGAAAATTACAAGCCATGATAATGTCAGCAGTCAATACTGTTTGTCTTTACAGAACCATAAACAAAATCATGCAGCCAGTCTCTAAAAGGTCTCGATGACAGCTCTGGTAAATTTAAGCAATCTGCTACGAAGATGAATGGTATTTTTCTGTTGCACATTCTCTCTCTCTCTCTCTGAAACTATTTAAATCTAGTTAACCTAGTGTCATACTCTCTGATTTCCCTCCAATGCTGTAACACAGGGCCCTAAACAAGGTTGATTTTTTTTTTATTTTTTTAATACCAACTTCCCTTAAAATATTTGTTTTTAGAATTTATCCTTTTATTTGACTGTATACCAAAATAAATTATTGCCTCAGTTATATGGCTATGACGCTGAATCTGATGGTACCCACAGAAGAACAAGAGCTTTTTGTCTGATCCAGAAAGCATGTGTATGCAATGCCTGTCCTGCCCTGGCTCAGCTTGTTTATCAGCAACTCTTGTTTTTGCCAGTCTTTGAGTCCTTTCCACTGCGTGAAATTTCACTTCAGTAAAGCCAGTAGGAATGTTACTAACTTCAGTAAGGAAAAGCTACCATTCACCATTACCTACAAAGTATTAATTTTCTAGAGTTGTACAGGAATTCTCGGAATGTCTGCCTGTCTCCAGTACTGACAGTGGACTCACTTCACTCTATCCAAAGGATCAGGAGAGTTGCACTGGATGTACCTTGGTTCAGCATTGGGATCACTGATATTACATTGGGTTTGTGTCTGTAACACTTTTAGAAGTTGTTTTTTAAGCTTTGAAAGAAGGAGGAAAAGGTTTAAAGTAAGAATAGTATAAAGACAGAAACTGAGTTTTCTAATTATTTCCCTTTCTTAAGCAAAATCTTGAGGTTGTGTCACCTTCAGGCCAAATACTATGAAGGACTTAGAAAGCCATAGTTAAGGGACCTGAAAATCTTTCTGTAGCAGAACAAGCACAAAACAACTGTAGCTCTTACTCACATTACTGTATACCTACATAACTCTTTTGAAGAAATCAATAGTTCTTTTCTTAATTCCCCAATGAGAAAAAAACCCAACAAAACCACAAACAAAACACCTCACAAGTATTAGATGTTGGCAACAAAAAAGCCTGCAACAAGGGTATATTCTAGTGGGGTCCCTATAGCTACACAATGTTGACACAAAATAGTGTTTTAGTGAATATTTTTGGGGCTACCTCGAGTTCTTTGGATGAAGAACACAAAATTGAAAATCTTTCTGAGCAGTAGCATATTATGAGAGATAAAATTGTACAGGAATGCTTAAGTAGCATATAACTATGCAGACATGCTCTCTGCTTCAAACATATTTCCTTTTCAAGGGAGCTGAAAGGTTGGCCCTATTTTCCAGTTCATGTAAAGTGTATATGCTCATCAACTCAGTACTCTGCCACAGGGGTCTGTGCTGTAAATTCCTGAAATAGCTATGAGCAGCCCTCTGCATTATCCATATTCCCTGTGCATGGGCTGACGGTTGAGTAGAAGCATGTCAGCTGATCCACAGAATTAAAAATAAATAATTCAAATATTACAATATTTCAAGAAGCACCTTGTGCTGTGAGTCACCATCTTTGGTATGCATTCTTTTCCCAGTATTTGTACTCCATCAAACATTTAATATTCAAGCTGCTGATATAAATTGGAATGACTTCTGAATGTATTGTTTCAAAACTTATTACTTTAAGATGTCCATTTTGCTGTTGTTTTGAGACTTCTGTTAATTACCTAATTGTTTTATTTTCTGTTAATTATGTAATGTATTTGGGGGCCAGGGGCAGGGTCTGGCTGTGCTTCTTGAAGTTGTGTCCTGACATCTGAACCCCAGGGAGTGGCATCCATGAGTGTTAATCCACCTGAGGGTCTCACTCTCTGTCTATAACGTTATTTGTTTAATTGTTGTAGGTACAAATCACTAGTGTTGGCATCTGATCAGTTTGGCAGGGATTTTACCCATCAAGTATCAGCAGCAGGACAAGTTTCTCCTGTGAAAGTACACTTGCATTTAAAGTGCAAAATTTTGTACTGGAAAGATGGACTACTGGTGTAACGAGGCATTTCAGCTCTTCTGCGTGACCTTCCTAAGAGATAACCAATAGTATTTGATTCCTTGAGATTTTATTTGAGTCTGCAGGATTGTACTGGCTTTAGGTATTTGAACCGTACTATAAAAGCTGTTTTAACTGTATTTAATAATTTATGCATAGAGTATTTACTTGATCAAAACCTTTTAAGACTTCCCAAAGGGCTCAGGATTAGATTCTTCCCAGGAAGGTCTCAAAAAAGGTGTTGTACTAAATCTCCTTTAGCTTGGCAGGACGCAGCATAAGGGACTTCTTTTTGTTCTCATCTGCCTTAGTACAATGCAGCCAAAGGCAATGGAGATTTGTAGGTAAATGTATTATGTGCATCTAAGTTCAGTCTTGGATTCTTCATTTATTTTTGGCAAATGGCTGATCAATTATTTTAAGTGTAAAAAATACATTAAATCACATTCAGCTTAGAAGGACATTCGCTGTTTTTGAAGGACCTTAAAACAGTCTATTTCTTTGTTCTGAGACAGAGCTCTGCCTTCTGATATGTATTTCAGCATATCCATCAGGATTCATAGCTAAGAAGAGCCATAGTAAAGGAAAACATTTGCACAAGTTGCCTGTCAGTCTGAGTTAAGGTGGAACAGAAAAGTTGCCTCCAGCCATGTTTTGTGTAACTTATTTTTCTCTAACTTTTTCTGTCATATTTTCTACATCTGGCACCTTTTGTACAGATGACCACCTGCTCTTCTAGTCTAAACCAGCTGTTTCACTATGTTGTATTGTTGAGATAAGGTTTTATTTTTTTTTACTTCTCTGAAGTACTTACAATTTTTAGCCTCTGACGCTCTTTAAAGTTCAAGTGCTTTTGAAGATAAGGCCTATTGCAGACACAGCATGTGATGGAATAAGTGAGCATAGAATGCACTTTACTATCTGTTTGATCTCTCTAGATGCTGGTAATTGGTGGTGGCGTTGCTGGGCTGGCTGCGGCAGGAGCTGCCAAAGCAATGGGAGTTACTGTCAGGGGATTTGAGACCAGGTAGAGTAAGAGAATTGGCTTAGAATCTAGAGTACTGCTTCATGCTTTAGAAGGTATTTTGGTCAAAGTTCTGCTTTGCACTGAAGCAAACCAATCTGTCATTCAAAGCCAACCTGCCAGGTGGTTTCTGTGCCATGGGACTTGCAGAATTTGTACTTAATTCATTGCTAATTAACACAAACTTCAAATGATTAAATATTCAGAAAAAGGTAACAGAATTTTACAAAAAGTGCTTAAATATGCTGCCTCTTTACTTCCCCAGCCCAATTTCAGTGAAATACCATCTTCCTCCTTCCTTTCCCATCTCAACTTTCCTTGTTTTCCCTGCACATTGCCCCCCAGTCCCTCCCAGTTCCCTGGTGTGGGGCTGTGTGTGCTCACACAGGAACTCACTGGGCATTCTTGTGCCTGGGAGTATTTGCCAAACAGTGTGAAGTAGCATTGACATCAGTACAGGTCTTATTCCAGGGGAGGTTCTGCTTATAACTACTGGGAAGCCCAAACATAAGTCTCTGTTAGCATAAGATCCTTAGTGAAATATGCATTACTAAAAACTATTAATGAGTAAGGGCTCTATGATTAGGTTTTATTTGGTTTTTTTATTCAGAAGTTTAGAATATTTGGTTCTCTTTGCTAATGATTTCCTACTAATTTTGAATTCCCACTCAAAATAATATGTTACATTTGCTTCTGAAAGCACTCATGTGTAATACATATCTTCATATTTACCCTCTTTGCTTCTAATAAGAGTCATTACACTTGTTTGGTTTGCTGCCTTAAGCACAAAACTGGGGAAGAAAATTTCAATTCTAATCACTGGGAGGACGATGGGGTCAATGAACAATGGTCAGCAATTATGTGGAGCTGAGTCTGGGAGTGAAGGAGAAATGCCTCATCCTGCAGAATTTGACATTTGTCAGGTGTATGTCACACATCAGCACTTAGAAATAACTGATGTACAGGGAAGATGCAAATAACTTTCTAACAAATGATAAAGTAACCAATGTTACAGTAATAGACTGTCTTTCCTTGAAGCCACTGCAAGTCTGTTGTGGAATTCTTACCAAAGTGTTGTGGGATAATAAAGCAAAGTCTTTCATAAGTAATGAAACCACAAATTGGAATATTATTCAGACACTATTCCATCTCTGAATGGTTTTTGCATTGTGACTTTCATGAACATGGTAACATCATTTTTAACAATATCCAGAAATGCTTTAAAATTGATCCCTAGAGCTTTATTAACAAGGATTTTGAGTGTCTAATTCCAAATATAGGAAAAGAAGAATCCATTCAGGGATTTGCCTCATTCAGTATTTTCATACAGTGGCACAGAGCATTTTTTAATATGAATAGTAGATTCTAAAGGATGGCCTTTAAAATTATTATATTTTCTAGATGAAAACTAAGTTCCAGTGTGGTTTGGAAAATTCATGCAGTGTATAATGGTAAGATGCTATAAAGGTGCAATTATATTCTGTCACTAGAACGAATTTTAAGAGTATTGTCTGAACATTTTAAGTTTTACCAGTTACTTTTTGGTTTTGTTTTCTTGGCTTTTTTTGTCTCTTTTTTCCCAGAACAATGCAGTCCTAAGTGGTGATACATGCAGAAAAGGGAGACCATTTTCAAAATGCATGCAGATGTAATCAACTTTTCAAACTTTCTTTCATTATCTCTTCAGGGATCATATTTCTAACTTTTTTCATTGGTTATGTTTTTATTAGTTACAATTTTTATTCAATACTCTGATTCTAGCAGTTAAAACTTAATGACAGTAATAATGATAATGTTGCATTTCCCCCCTATTTCTAGTACTGCATCACTTGTTTTCCTTTGTAAGGATTCATTAGTTGAAGTGAATAAAAATGCTGTCATTTGAGTATTTGGGAATTCACCTGGGAAGAGTGAGTCTGGTCAGGAACCAGGTGGGCAGTGGGCTCTGGAGCAGAACACTTGCAGCCTTCCCTGGCCTCCAGGTTGGCAGAAAGATGCAATGGCCTGCTCTGGAAAGCTGGGTGAAAACCACGGTCCAGCTACAAGTATTTGAATTTCACCTTGTTTTGGCTCCTCTGGCGCGGCTGTGCCTGACTGTCCTGTTGTGACTTACTCCGTGGTGTGTATGGAAACCAGCACAGGATGAACTGGCAAGTGTAATGTCCAGATGGCTGTCCTGGAGTGGTGCAATGAAAGAAGGAAAGAAACAGTAATTTAGGGTGCAGTGTTCAAGAGCAGAATTCAATGTGAGTTGTTGTCAGAGCATGGCATTTTGGGGGGTTTTCATATTCTGCTTTCGTGATAATACAAAGGGACATAAGAGACATAATATTAATCCAGATGTACTTGCAAAGAATTTAAGTTTTGAAGGTATCTCTATCTTCTTCCTTGGGATTGACTGGAGTGCAATTAATCTGTGAAACACATTGTGCAATGTGATTCTTATCAGACAATCATGAGGTGTTTTCGAATTTGAAGACGTACTTGATTTCTTATTCTCAAAAATAAGCACCATATGGTTTTGTAACCAGTTCCCTGACTGGCCTCCCAGCTCATTTAATCTCTGGCTTCCTGACAAAATTGCTGACTTTCTTTGGTCATGCATCAGAGTAAGCTATTAGTTTTACACAGAATCCTTAACTTGTAAAAGAAAGCTTTAGTAATTCATGTCTGTAGTAATATGCAAATTTGATTTACTAGCACGTATAAAACAGGCATTAGATCTGTGGAGAACATGTGAAAAGTTTCCAATACATGAAAGCTTTGACAACTATTTATTTTGCTTTCTCATCAGGGTGTGGTGAACACTGGTTACAAGGGCTTGCCAAGCAGAATGGCTACTCAAGCCAGTAGCCTTTCTTCCAACAACATCTTGAAATTATTAAAGCTGTTTCTCCTGAGAAAGAATATTTTCACTTTGAACAAAAGGGTGATTTAAACTATGGGACTATTGGTCATGTCAGTAGAGGCATTTTGGTAATAAAGGTGAGTTTCAACACTACTTAAACATTTTTGATAAAAATATACAAAATGTGTTGTATGAAAGCTGTGACTTTCTTAATGAGTTTAGGCATTCTGAGGAAGCATTATCATTCCATGTCTATGTGATAATGTGGGGAAGGGAAGTTCTTGCTTGTTTCAAGCAGTAAAATGTGACGCAAAAAGATTTATAAAAATTGCAATACTGTAAAATTACTGCCATACTTTAAGCTCATGCTTTTACAGAATGTGTTTTGAGAAACAGCCCATCTCCTGCCCCACTGAGCTGTGCCTGGGGCAATAGAATTCCAGGTGCTAGAGGGTTTATGGACTCAATGATACTGGACAAAGGTGCTGACAATTAGGATAGGTGAGCTGTGTGGGATACCCGAGAGGACTTAACTGGAGCAAGGACTTCAAAGACCAAGTGGTCTGATGACACTTAGTCCATCTTTGTGCCAAGCCAGGAGCAGAGCACTGCTGCCTGTAAACATACAGTGGGTTTCTGCGGAAACAAGCAGGGGCTCAGCCTCAGAACATCAAATGTGTTTCAGCCCCAAGATGACATCATTGGGCTCTATCCTCCATAGTGTGTTGTGAGAACAGCATCCCTCATGTCTTCCTGCTTCCCTTGGCCCCTTATTTGGGAAGAGAAAAGGAACTAGATAGACAGTTAAATCAGGAGGCAGCTTTAATATCTGTGAAAACTGGTATTACTTGTGTGCTGGCTGCAATTTTCTGTATGCAAGATGTTTCTTGAGATGCTGATTCTTTTTCAGTCAAGGTTATTTTGGATGTAGTTAAGAAGAAAAGTTAATTTCTGTACTCATGGTGAATTGATGATTGACAGGAATCCATATTTGCCTGCAGGTAACATTAAACCAAAGTACAGTCATGATAAACATTTACATATTGGCAGACTAGAATTACTTTTTGGCTCAGGAAATGTTTGTAAAGAGAAGCATATTCGTGTTCAGGTTTTAACAAATGTAGTCTAGGATGGAGGTGGATTCTTGCTTAATGTTTGTTTTCTGTGCTTTTTTTTGGTGTTTGTTTTGGGTTTTTCCTTTTTTTTTTTCTTTTGATTGTTGCTCTTCCTCTTCAGTGTTCAGTGTATTACAGCTAAAATATATCAGGCCAAATTTGATTTAGCTCAAACACAAAGGTGTTTCTTACGACTGGCTGCATTCAGTGGTCGGTGCTATTTTCCAGGACAAGGGTTACAGTAATCAGTGTAAGGTAAAGGCCAAATCCCTGCTTAGCTACTCATGTGAGTTATCCTACTAATTTCAGAGGGCTAAACAAGTGACTATGACAGAATTTGTCTGAAAGAGTCAGCCCATAATAAAGGCAAGATGCAACAGGGATCCATCCTAATGATTATTTTGTCCTGCAACAGGAAGGTGTAAAGTACTATTCCAATAGGTTTTCCATGGATTTCACCTTTTCTGTTAAAAAAACCAAAGCAACAAACACAAGAGCAGGAAGAGTCATATCCTTATAACCAAGGAAAATTATGACCATAACTGGAATGTATATAAAAGGTACAAAATTATTTATCTATATTTTTTGTTGCTAGTTTGGCATTTAAATGATGAATCATGCTGGGAATAATTATGCAAAAGTCAAATGAGCTCCTGAAAATCTGTGTGGATTAACATTGAAGAGCAGCAGATAGTGGAAAATGAGGGTTTCTAACACATCATGTTGCTTTTTCAATTAAATTAATGGCTAAAAATTCAGCTTTTCAGGATCCTTGGTGAATCATTGCATGCCTTTTGTTACCAAGAAGTTTCTTCTGATGCTGCTTGTGTGAAATAAAGAGCCAATACAGTCCAAGGTAAGGACCCAACCGAGGGCCAATTCAAACTAAACTAGGCTGCTCTGAAAAGCTTTTGGGTCAGGGCCTGTGGATACCATAACTCCAGATGTCATTATCTGTGTTGAAATACATGTATGAAATGGAAAAATGAATCATATAGCAAGGGTTTGATTATGTTGAATAATACTTTTCTCATAAACAAGATTGATATGCTCCTTGCTTTAAAGATAATTATAGGATGGAAGAAGAATAATGCAAATGATAACAGAAAAGGGTACGTATAGAACAGCTTTTCAAGGGTTTACCAATTTCAAGGGTCCTGTTCAAAGGGAATGAGTAGCAGGAGAAATATCTATTAGTTCAAGAAAAGCAAATTTTGGCAGTAGGGAAAATTGATTTTAAAGGAACTAAGTAGACAAGGAAATCTTTCACTCATTCCTTAACCAAGCTTTGTACAGCACCTGAAAGGCCTCCTTTACCATCTTCTCCCAGGGTCATGGGCTCGGTGCTTTGTCCAAAGTATCAACCTTGTTTGAAGGTCTGTTGTCCTTGATTAACAGTAGGCAATTTGCATACAAGTTTGAAAGTCTTTGTTAAAAACCTCCTAAAATGACAGTATAACTGAAAATTCAGCTCCTGTGATTTCTAAGAGTGAGATTAAAATATCTTGCTATTTGGACTTTGTCTTGAAATTAATTCTGTGCATTGATTTGCTCAGAGCTTACTTGAGTGTATTTAACAAAATGTTGTGCAAGTGATGACAAAAAATGTCTCCGAGTAGAATATTGTATTATCTTGGATTAATGAAATTATCTAGTCTTTGCCTAAAGAGGGAAAAACATTTTCTGAAACCACTAACACATATGGTCAAAGAGACTAGTACTGGAAGCAATAATATTTTCTCCCAAGGAAGTATTGTTGAACTCTTTGTGTGGTCTGCGTCTTTTAACAATGTTCAGATGCTCCACTGTGGTCTGTATTTCTACTAATGCAGTAAAGGTTGTGAGAAGTCACTGGGGATTTTATGACATATTTAATTTTGGCTTTTTTTGATGAACCATTTCTCCATATTTGCCCAAGTGGAATATTTTTCATTTCAGAAATGTAGTTTGGCAGTCCCTTGTGCATCTGCCGGATCCTGGGGTACCCACTTCATTCTCAGGTTGACCAGTAATTCCAAAATTAGTTTTCTGGCAAAAACAATGTATACAAGTTATGAATGCAAAAGCATGTGCAGGAAATGCCTTCTACTGCCACGGGTGTCACTGACACAACTTCAGTGCAAGTAAGGCTTGGATTTTGTGCCTGTTTTTATTTTATGACTAATAAAGAAAAGTGCTTTTTTACTCTTCCGAGTGCATAGTTTTGCTTTATAGATTTGGCAGGTATTTTAAGACTGATGCTTGTTTCTCCCACTCCCTTTTTCTTTAGTCAAATAGTGATCAGGTTTGGTTTTGCTTGGAATAGTGATGATCACAGTGCCCAGGGAGTCACACCCAGCCCCCATTTGCCTCTCCTATCAGTTGTTGTGTTTATTATTGCTGCCTTCTCTCCCTTGTTCCTCATGACAGAATTGAGTTCAATTTTATTAGGAGGGACCTGAAGTAAACCAAAACATTAATGACTTAGCCAAAGTGAATTACAAACGAGATTAGAATTTGAGTTCCTGCCTTAAAACTTTTACTCCAGGCACCAAATAATGCTGTTTTCATATTTACTTCAAGTTGATGGTGCACATTCATGCACAGAAACTTTACTGGCAGACAAAGGATTGTATAATGGTCTTACAGGAATGCCAGCATGAGCATCAGCTTCATGTTTATACCCATTGCCTCTACAGTAAATATACATGGTTTTGTGAGTGATAAGATGACCAAAGAAGAAAATGTTTAACAACATTAATGGGAATAGTGAGAAGTGATGAGAAAATTTGAGTCCAGCTCAGCAATGTGTGTTTATTGTTCACTTTTTCCTCTGCACAGGACCAACTTCTTTCTGCATGGTCAGCCCAGAAGGGAAAATATTGTCAAAAAAAAGGGGAGTGTTTCTTCACTTGGTGGAACTATGAGGTAAATGGTGCATTTGGGGGTGAGTTTTCCATGCTGATCAGGACTCCACAGTTATTTGAGCGGATGTAGCAGATATTATAAACTATGGACCTGGTTTCTGAGTCAATCTAGTCAACCAGTGATGTGACAAAGGTGGAAAAAAAAGAGACCCTGAATCACAATTTCATTTTTTCAGGGATTAAAGATAAGAACCTTCGTGCCAATGTTTGTCTAAAATACTCCCCAAAACTGCATGCAGAGAAAAACCCTACATTGAAGGAAAAGAAAGTTTTGGTGGGATATTTTTTCATTTGGTGGGTTGGGTTGGGTGTTTTTTGTTGGTGCTTGGTGGTTTGGTTTTTTTGTTGGTTTTGTTTGTTTGCTTTTTGTTTGTTTTAGGAGCTGGGAAACTTATGGAATACGTAGAACTTACAGCCAAAGGATGGGTTCTATTTGATGGAAGATGAAAGGCTATTGGCACTTATTAAAACATTATAGGGCAGTTTTCAAGATCCAAGACTGGGAAAAGCAGATGGATTAGATAGCCACCTATTCCAGAACGAAGTTCTGTAACTCTCAAGGGAAAACAAAGGCAGAATTTGTTCAGTAGCCCAGTAACTCAAAACCAGAAGAGTGGTCTTGGCTAGCAAAGCCAGGCATGTGAGCAAGCAAAGGGCCTGATCCTGACTGAAATATTAATGCTGCAAGGAACCAGGGGCATGTGCAGAATCAGGCCCTCTTGAAAAACAGTCCTCTGAGAAAGCCACTCACTTATATGGGCAAATATTTGTCATCCTTCCTCATTAGACCATGGAATCTGTTACCCCCAGGGCCAGGGAAACAATTTTATAGTCTTTTTGTTTTCTACTGTCCTTATTTGAGCATATTCCTTTGACTGCTGTTTCATTCAAGAGAAAACAGCTCTGCATTTTTTGTTCCATAACATTCAGTCAGTTACAAAAGCAGCAACCCATTCATCAAAGAATTTAATTCATTTGCAGAGATATCAATCAGTGGCTACTTTAGAGCTCTCTCAGGAGAGAGAACATATTTATTTTTATTTGCCTTTTTTAAAAAATCTACCTTTAGATGCATTTATTTACAACTTTTTAATCAACATCCAGATGCATGTGTTGGTCAAAACTTACTGAGATCTTTCCTGTCAGAGGTAGAACCTCACTCACATTCATCCTTACTGTGGACAGAAAGGAAATATTTTGGGAATAAACCAATCTGACAGTAATCAGACCTGAGCTGGTTCTTACCTGCCCTTAAAGCTTCCAGCATCCTAGAACATTGTTCAGCACTGACTCTGGAAGAAATGAAGTGTTGGATTTAATGAATTCTTTCAAGTATTTCAAATGGTGGCACCACTGGGGAGAAATCTGATGGATGTCCTGGTACTTCTGAGAAGGTTGCATGGCAGTCAAAATACATAATAACAAAACTTATTTTTGTTGTTTCACAGTTAGTTTTGCAATGGACCCCCACTCTTTGAAACTGTATGATATTACCATAATAACAGAGTAGCTTGTGCAGCAAAAGAATAAAGTGGAAAAATTCCACCTGCACTGTAATACATGTGAGGAATGGATGGATAAAATCTTTAATGTTTCCAAGACTGAGGGAGCTCAGACTGAACTGGAAACAGTAGCAGATATTTTCAGCTTACATTCTGCCTGTAAATAAAGGAGATTAATTCTTACATTTAGGTTTTAACCTCATTAATCAAGGGTCAGGTTAATAATTAGATAAATACTGGATTAAAATACGCTTCATTTTTGTTCCTTAAGGATAAGGTGTAAAATCACTGACGCTAATTTTTTTGGTTGTCTTACAAATGAGAACTTGAGGGATGCTCTGGGAAAATTATGTAGCGCCTTTTCAGCAGGCCGTGGTAAAAGCCCCATCAATACAGTCACGGAGCTATTCTGTTTAACCCCAAAGCTCCTCGGGATACAATATCTATAAACTTGCTCCATCTCAGCATTATTAATATCCTAATGTGACAGTTTTGCTTCTGTCAGACTGAAGCCTTTGGGCTTAAACTTCCCAAAAGCCCATAAATATTTCTTGCAGCTACCAACCAATAGATGGTCTTTGGCCTTTCAGAATGTTCCAAGAATGTCGTTGAACAGCAATATCCGTCTGTTATGATTTGAGCATCAGGGATTTTTTCCAGCTATATGGTTTTGTATCATACTTTCAACCCATTCAATGATGTAGGTTAAAAGACAGTTTGTTATTTAAAATTAAATCATAATGTGCCCTTTAAATATCAGACAGATGACTGCATGTTTACTAAATGAAGTCATGTAGGAATTACAGAGCATTTTTTATATCAAAATATCTAAAATCAAAAGGTGAGAGAATCAGAACTTCACATTTACTTTGATAAAATATTCTGCATTACATATTATATAATGGCCAAACCATTTTTAAATGTGCACAGAGCACGACAAATCTAGAAAAGGTAGATTTTTTTTTTGTCTTTCAGCTTGAACTGATGTACTAAGAATTCTTCTACTGGGGTAGAGTATTAAGAAATAAGCCTGAAAACAATGAAGACTAAGGCAGTAACTGAGGCATTGTAGGCTAATATTAGAAAACAATACATCAGTGTTGATGATAATTGAAAACATGTATTCGAATAGATGTCAATGGATCCTGGAACTGAATTGCTGGGATGTTAATTAGTTTCATAGTTGCTTGTTGAATTGGTGTTTGAAGAAATACAGAAACCAGAAAATGTGAAGAGAGGAATGTGCAGAAGTTTTACAATCAGAAAGGGATATTCACTTGCATTAATAAACAAAGAAGAAATATTTCTCATCTCTAAAGAAAAGCTTTTTATTTTCAGTCCTCTTGGATACTTTCAAGTAGTTTGAAGTACAGTGATGTTATGTTTGATTTTTTTTTTCTTCTTTGATTTTTTTTTTCACCTAAGGTATTTCAGCCCTTTTGTGTGCTGTGCAGAAGTGCTGTCTGAGAGCAGTTCTGGATTTTGGAATGGCCCTGGTATGATTGGGGTGTCCAAGGTTTAGGAGCAGAGAAATCCTCACCAGAATGCTCTGGGTGGCACAATGAGCATGTGCACCTCTGACACTGTGTATGTGCTCAATCCATAGTTAATACCCTCATTATTGATTAATTTCCTATTCTTTCAGGGGATTGGAAAATACATTATGAAATCATGAATTCCTAAAGGTGGCACTCTTAACTAAGGAGGGAGTAAAGTGAGGGTGGCAGATCTTAATTACTGATAAAAAGCTTAAATTTTGCAGACATCAGATGTTGTTCTGAAATGAAAAATTGGTGTTTCAAAAAGCACTGAACTAGTTAGATGTTTTTGGAACTTCCCACTTGTTTTCTCAACTGAAACAATTTTCTTGTTATGAATCTACCAACTGCCTCAGTTGATCTGAATTAGAATGAATTTGTGGGAAAAGAAATGTTTGAAAACTTTAATTTAGTTTTAATGCTGATTCGTTAAGAAGGATTTTGTATCCAACGGAAATTTTCAAAGGCTGAGGCTGAAACTTGGTAAGAGAGAAGAGGGGAAGGCACTAGTCCTTTGCCAGTCTGTCACTTAGATTGTGGCAGTCTTCTAATGCATCTAGAGCTGTTTTGCCTGCCTTGGTTCTCTGTACAAAACGCGTTTGGAAACTCTGGCAAGGACATCCACACAATCCTCTCCCATACATGAGAAACAGTGGCTTCAAAGGAGCTGTTCTGGCTCCGTTTCTTACAAGTTGTCATCCCAAAATGTTCTAGCAATGTATTTTTGGAGAAGACTTAAATTAGGTTAAAATTTCCTATAACTATTATATTTCTAATTCATTGTATGAGAAGGAAAACAACATAAGTAAACAGTCCTTTCTTGCTCAATGGTCTGTTTATGCTGTGAGTATGAAACACAATGTAATATTTCATTTTGGATCAAAATAATTGAATTTTGCGGGTCTTACCATTGCAAAATGAATTGAAATCTCTGACCTTCCTCAGCTTGTAGCTGCATTTCACAGTCTGGTTGGTTTGGCAGCAGCAGCTCTTACATGAATTGGGGAGTATGTGATTCAGTGTCCACACCTGGATGTTCACTGCCAAGGCTCTCCAAGGGTGGGGTGGGGTGGCACATCTGGGCACTGTATTGAGGTGGAGCTTTCAGTGTTTCTTTAGTGACTTATGAAAAATTGCTGGGTACTCTTTACTGTAGTCTGTCATAGGAAATTTAGGATGCAGTTCACTACAGAGAGGGAAGTAATCTTATACAACTTAGATTAAGAAATCTAGGACTGGACCACAAGGAGGAGGTGGTTAGTGACTTTGTCTTTTGTGTTGATTAAGAGAGATGCTGATGTTGATCTCAAAGATTTCTTCTTTTTCTGGATTTTCTAAAGAGTGTTTGTTTAACTGAGACTCTGACTTAGATTCCATAGAACTTTCCTCCTAAGAGACTCATGTGAACATTTATTGGCTAGAGCAACAGATCTTTTATGTCCCTAAGTAGCAATTTTTTTCCTATTGTGAGCTTATACAGCATTGAAGCTTTATGTTATGAATAATTACTGTCTTATTTGTTATTACAAAGCAATTATATCAAACTGCTTTTGATTTCTCATAATTAACAAGGCTGAAATAGGAGTCATGGATTATGACAGGAGCTGGAATGTCGTAGATCGTTGTGGTGGATGAAGGACCACAGGCCACAGATGTCACACACAAAACTAATTTTATTAAACTATAAGTAACATACTCAAAAGAAAATAAAATGGAGGAAAAGGTATAGGGAAGATCCTTCAAATTACAGGTTACTCTTTATATATTCTTAATCCCTCCCATGGTCACATTCCCATAGGTTTATGGCAGTGTCCATATACTTTGTTACAGCTTCTAATTAGATATTACTCACTCTCCAGATGTAATTTTAGTTTCATGAGAAATTATCAACACACATTCCATTCCCACAGTTTGCTCCTCTCAGGTCCTCCCTTATCTCATTTTGTTTTAGTTATATTGCCAGTTTTCTCACAGTCTTAATTATCTCTTGCTGTTTCCCAGTCGTTCAAGGAGGCACCACTCCATTTAGGCCGAAAACTGCCTGCAGTTTCAGAGCCCTGTACTGGAGCTCTTCCATTTCTGAGAATTCCTTAAAAAACCCTGTGAAGTTTTTGTCTTTTATCTGAAACAGGTGAATTTTTCTTTCAGCTAAACTAATTGCCAAGATGACCAGTATCTTTGGCAATTTCATTCTGTATCTGTAGCCTGTCTCAATTTCTAGTGCTGTAGTATTAAAGCTACCTGTAGTTCTGTGGTCACTGCAGCACTAGGGCAGCTGTACTTGCTTCCAGGTTTGCTCAGCTCCATTTCTGCCTTGGGCACCACTAGTTGGCTTGGTGACACCATCCATGGCCAGTATGAGAAATTCTTGCATTGGATCTAAACTCCACTCCTGGACTAGCATACAGTCCTAGTGTCAAAGGACTCTCCTCAGTTTTGGTAACAGTCTCACGAGAACAATCCCTGAACTGTTTCATTGCAAATAAATATAAGTTTTTTGCACGCACATGCAGCCACTGAATGGCAGCCACAGTGCAGTCTTGCATGTTAACTGAAAAAATTGGCATAAATTATAAGAAATCAACAAAGTTCTGTGCAGAATGTTTATCTAGCCCTATAGAAATTCCTTAACAAGTCTGCAAGACCCTGTAGCATCCCACAAACCACAATGCAGAGATCCAAAACTTTAGCCAGCAGCAGTGCTGTAAAATAAGCCATGGATGTTTATCTAGTCAGATGTATATGTAATCCTAGCCATTGCTTTAACTGTGGACTAGTTTTGGAAAGAAATAAGAGCCCTAGGGTTTTGTCCTGCAAAATAACAAATGATTTCAGCTCTTATTATGCCTGTATAATCTTTCAGCAAAAATTCTAAAGGCATATTTGCTTACATGACCAAACCTAATAATGATCATAGGTAACAAACTTCTGCTAACTGAGTGATTGAATGAACCTTTATTTGCTTTTGTTTCACTTAGTAGATACTTTGGGAATTATATCATTTCTTGAAATATGAATTTAATTTTTCCTTCCCTTATGTAGTGTGTACTAGATTGCAGGGACTGACAGCTGTAGGTGGAGCAGATATGCCTGTTACCCAATGCCAAACAGTTACTCTAGCCTTGTGTGCAGAAGGTTTTCTTCTTGGCAACAGTCTTGACAATTGTGGGTGTCTTGACTGGTTCCTCTGGATGGAGCTATCCTGTCATGCATTGTGTGTGTGGTAAGGAAATGCCACTAGTTTTTCCCCTTTTCTGTGTAAAAAAAAGACTGAGGCATCTACTTTGGAAACTTTTACAAATAAGATGTTACAGAAGATTGGATGACTGGACTGGCTCCCTGACAGAATTTTGCTCATAATGGTAGTAAGAATGAAAAGTTATGACAACTGGATAGATGTCTGGTGGGTTTTCTAGATTAGAATTTGGCAAACAAACTCCTAAAATGCCAAGGAGAGCAAAGAAATCAAAATATGTCTGGTCTGTATGATGTGTGACATTATAGAAACACCCAGCCAGCTCAGGGATTGCAAGCAATACGTATGTGCTAGGAGAGCCTTTCCTCACCTTCACCCTGCTTTTCACTAGCTCCTTTACCTGTAGCTCCAGCACTTCCCTGAACAGTGTCAATGTTCTATTGTTCAACTCTGGCTGGTCACAGACTGGGTATTGACTGGCACTCACATGTTGGCATAGAGAAAAATTCCTGTCCTTGGGGCAGTTGACTCCTTCCATCAGTGGTGATCTTCTACCGTAAGAGAACTTGCATAGTCTGGCCTGAGTTCTAGCCCTTCTGTATGTAAACAGTTCCTAGTACACTAAATCTGGCAATTGCACTTAAAAACAAGTAGGAAAAGCAACAACAGCGATGTGATTCACTTGTGAAACCAACCGTGTAAGTTAATATTTTATAAAACACTGAATGGCCTTCACTGAAAGATCTCACCCAGCGACTGGCTTTGGGGAAATGGGAAATGTGCTGTTTCATAACAGGCAAGATGGGGGATGTTATTTAAACAAGGAACATCTTTGTTTTGCTAGAGAAAAATGTGAAGGTAGTTTGGGGAGAAAAAGAGAAATTGTTTAAAAATGGCTGAAAACCAAGGTTTGCTCCAAAGCATATCTGAAAATCTGTTTGAAATGTGATTTTTGTGCCAAGTGGGATTCTGAAGCTTTCAGAAAAAAGAAAAAAAGCACCACAATACTGAACTGTCGAACCATTTCTGTATCAGCTTCACAGCTTGTTAAAGTAAACTTTAATGAGCTGAAGAGTAATGTAGTCTGACTTCCCAAACAAACTACATGGGAACTTACAGCAAATGATCTATTTATTTTGGGATTCTTTTAATGGACTTGGAACTGTTGTTTTGACCACTATGCTCATTTAATATATTCACATTTAGTTCATGATCAGATCATTGCCAAATGTCTCCTTTGGGTGGACATGGCACAGCATCTACTGCAGGAAGGAAACCTATGGAAATTGTTGGAACTTGCACCGAAGCTGGAATAGACCAAGCTATTGAATGATAACGGAGTCTAGTTCCATCATTACCCTGGGTGAGAGTTCAGATATCTGCTGTGCAAATTACTCAACAGTGGACTTGCCAAGATACTTTGGGTCTTGCATAACACTGTGCATATTCCACTGTTCACTGTCACTTTAATCATGTCACAATCTTGTTCCCACTCCCTTTGAATCTATCCTATTCCCAGTTGCAATCTGCACACTAAAGCTGTTAAAGACCTCTTCTTTCTTACATGCCACTTGTACCTCATCTGATGTTGGCAGTCATTCCTTCCTGGGTCTCTCCCATAAATGCAGACCTTTACAATTGTTGGCCAACTTCATGCCTGACCGCGTCTGCTCCTGTGTATGTGCTGGGCCTCCTCAGGAGCTGGAGTGTCCTGAGCTTTCCCACAGGGGACCACTTTTCTTTACCTTGGAAGCCTAAACCTGATGCATCATTCACTTGTAGACTACCTGAGTGCACACTATTAAAGCATTGCCCAGCTTTACTCGGGCAGGTTTGCTCTTCTTTCTTTGAGGCTTTTATCCTTGATTATAAGTGTTTCAGGGAACAAGTTTCGCTTTTTTGGCTGTTGCAGACTTTTGCTAAGTATTAACTGGTATTTTAGTGATATGCAAATATGCAAGAGATTGGAAAATTTGTATTATAGGCAACACTACAACATAAGCTAAGAATGAGGTTATAACAGTGTTTGATGAACTAAATTCAAAGCTGTGTTTCTTGTCTATGTTTCCAGTGAAACCTTTTGTTCAGATGCATTAAAAAATACAGTATTTTTGGGACTCAATGCCCACTTGTCACCAGTAAACCCATTTAATAGCGTGTTCTGGATGTGTGTGATATTATTGAGGGCTGAACACCTCCTGATGCAGTGAATTACAACCATAATTAATGTGATGGTTCAAATGAAAAATGCTGATTAACTAGAAGTACCACGGCATATGTCTTGGCAGTACTACAGTGTTCATTCTTTTGTAATGACACAGCATAAAGCAAAAGGGTTCAACAGGGCCCTAAGACTACAATAATTCTAATTTCATCAGGTTTACACCATTTGTCATATCCTGGAATTTTGAGGTTTTACTGTTGGTGTATATTCCACCTCCAGTGTACGTCAGACCTGTTCTTTATGATTAGCCCTTAATGACCAATGACTCACTTGATATCTGTGAACTCTGCTGAGAGTTTTCCTCATCTTAAAAAATACTGAAAGCCTCTAGTGTGGAGCTGGGGATGGTGGAAATAAAAAGAATTGGGCATAGACCTTAAAAGTCTTTGGGTTTTACCCTTTGAATAGTATTGGTTTATGGCAAAGAAATATGAGATGAAGTCACTGAAGTTACTTCACTGGGCCTCCCTCATCGTGTTAATTCCCATTAAAAATAAAAAAATCTTGCTTTTCCTAAAAATGGGGAACCCAGCAATGGCAAGTTTTATGCAGGGTAATCAGCTATTCAGTCTGAGATTGTTTTAAGAATGGCAAGCTTTGGCCAACATTCATTTTCAATTGGCAGCAATAACAAAAATGTTTGTGTCATGATATTTCAGGGCAGTTTAATTTCTGTAGTATAGCTATACATGGAAAATAGCAACGGAAATCAGGAAACATTGAGTTTTCACACATCCCATCTACAGCAGAGCCATTGAGTTGAGATATGCCAGCTACTCATTCCTCTTTTGTTATAAAAAATTGCAAATGCCTATGAAGGCATGTGAACACAAGACTGTGGGTCTGAGTATGTAACAGAAAATCCTTAAATAAGATAGTTTTTATGCACTGGATTGCCTGAAGCTATTGAGCACTTGCTGTGTGCCAGCTGATATGTTTTGCACCTCTGCTGAAGTGAGGCCCAGGCTGCCCCTCCCCTGAGTTAGGGGCATTGGAAGTGCTGTGTGTCCCATGTTTTAATCAAGCCGACGCTCCAGCTGACCCAAGAATACAGTTGGCTTCTCTCAGAGGCAGCTGTGTGCAGCCCCAAGCCAAACGGATGGGTCAGCCTGATGAGGGGCCTCAGAAAGGAGGGGGATATGGAAAAAAGGGAAGAGAACAGCCAAAGTGCCTCCCCCAGCAAAGCAGGCTGCTGTAGAGAGTGATGTTAAGTGCAGTCCACTTTGTTTAGTCACATTAAAAAAATCCGACAGAAAACACTCAAAGTCCTAGAGATTTGTTTTAGTCAATATGTTGATATACTCTTTCCCTGAAGATTAAAGAAGTTACTTTTTAAAAGGGTCAGAGGCTTCATTTGTAATAAAATAGTGAATTCCAAGTAGAATGGTACATTGCTAACAATATGCACACAAAAATCAATGCTTAGGGTGTTAATGATTTGTGGTTTTAATTTTTACTCAGTTGTCTCTAGAATTTTTTTCTGTATAAGGCCTGAACTTGCAAGGAGGGCAAACCTTTCCAAATATATTCCACACTGCATAAGTAAGGAAGGCTATAGCAGCTGTGATAATTTCTCTGGAGATGCTCATGAGCTGCATCATCAGGAAGAAAGGTGATGATGACTCTGTACGGCCTCTATACCCTTCACCTCCTTCTGAGGCTGCCGACTATGAAACTAGAGACTGTGTAGGTTACTGACAGATGGGGAGCTGGTAATTTCAACAACACCTTTTCAGATCTTTAAATCACCTTGCATTGTCCATATTTCCTTCACATAAGACTTTGTCACTGCTTTATCTGGTTTAAAGCTGCTTTGCATCACCAGACCCAGCTCTAACGGATGGCAGTAAAGCAAGATGATTTTGTTCCAAGCAACTATACAGGTGATAGTTCATAAACGAAGGTTTACAAGCTAAGTTTAGTCCCATGGGATCTTGAATTTACTGCCTCTAGAAGACTCCATGTCAAATGTTTTCAGCTGACAATCTTAAAATATTTCTGACTCACTGTTCATCCTATAAATGCAGAATGGAAGGACAAGATTATGTAGCTGTGTTTCATAGACATCTGAAATGGGTGTAGCTTCATTGCTGTCGGTGCGGATAATCTGCTTGCATTGATGTCTGTGATGTTTCAAGCTTGTTGATGTTACATTTGCATGCATTTTAGGAACCTGGAAGCAGCAGGGAAGTCAGACATTTCTGTGTTAGGCTGCTTTTATTTCCTTCTATGCCCAAAGTAGACCTGTGGTTGTTTTAGACCTGGAGGCTGCTCTCCATGTAACAGCACACTAAATTCCTTTGGCTCCTGCACCTCAGTCCCTTGAAGGACTCTTGCAGAATATAATGTAATGGTACAGCCAGAACATCCTTCTCTGCCAGGAATAGCCAGCCCTGTGGTTAGAAAGGTTAAGAGACACGGAAGGTGTAATGTGGTGCTGATTTTAATATGGACTCCAGGAGACAGAACAGATGTACAGACTAGTAAACTTGACTTTACTGGGCAAACGCTGAACACCTTGGAAAAGAAAACCAAACCAAACCACAAGTAGGCATGTGGGTATGTTTGGCAGAGGGATTAGTGCTGCTTGTGTAGATGCCAGAAACCCATTAGGAGTGCCTTGAAGGATTCAGTGAGCAGGAGGGTAAGGGAGATTGATGTGATACTGCTGGTGCTAAAGCTCTAAACTACACACCATCCTTTTATCAGTGGAGGTGCTCTAGAAATATATACCATTCATGATCACTGTGGCTGGAGGTTTTGGGAATTATTATCAGTTTTTAGAGCTGTCTTCTACCATCTTAACCAAAGCTGTGGAATCTCTTGATCTACTAAAATGTGAATTCCTGGATCTACAATGGATTGTATGTAAATGGAGTGGTTCTTGCATGCAGAGCCACAGACCTGAGGAGCTGAACAGGATAGAGATTGTAAATCTGGAGTGTCAGGGAGCAGTGTTGAGACACATCACGCAGTATAACATCATGGACGTCATCATCAGATCCCACATATGTGCTCCATTTAGCAGCCTCACCAGGGCCTTGCGTAAGGCTGCCTCTTAAACCTTGGGAGTATTTATTTTTATGATATCTTGCATAGGGAATGCACAAAAATTTTTTAATAGTTTTCATTAGCACATAGAGCTGCCAAGATTGGATTCTAGGTTTGAACACCAACAGATGGACTTAATTTTGTCATTCAGATGAAACAACAAACTGTCATCATTTATTGTATGCTTGATTAATGTGCTTTGGTGTTGTCTTGATAACTTGAAGCAGTGGCTTTTCCTTTCATAATAACAAATTTTATAATATTTTTCCTTTTCATCTCAGATACAGACTTGGCTCTGGTCATTGGTGCAAGTGACACAGTAAACTCAGCAGCACAGGAAGATCCCAATTCTGTTCTCACTATCATGTCAATGCTGGAACTCTGGAAAGCAAAAAAAAAAGGTACTAAGAACCAATGAAAGTGTTTAGTATGGTGTTATTTATGATATATTAATTTCTCACAAGAAGAGTGCCAACATAGAGATACAAACAAGAAGTGTCTTTTCTAAATTGATGCCTCACAAGATGGATACACATAGGCAGATGTTTAACTGAAAATGACCACTGCCTATACATAGAGGGCAGAACTTTGCAGAGGCCTTCAAAAGCAAGTCCTGGCCATTTCCATTGAACCATCCATATGCAGGAACAGCTAAAGCATTGCATGTTACCTTGCCTGCTTGAATCTACTGTGTTAGTTTTCATGGGCTATAGTCTTATTTTTGCAATGAATTCTCCTTTTAAAATGAGCAGAATCAGCTAGGCTGTGCCTACCTTAGAGAGCATTCTGCATTCAAGAGCTGGCCAATATGGTTTTGTTGGCAGATTCCCTGGCTGCTTCAGGTAATGGTTTTAAACCAGCTCCCTAAAGTAAGCCAGATTCAAGGAAAAGAGGAGGCTTTTGGCAGTGTGAAGGTTTCTGTGTTATATTTTTTGCCAAACAGTCCTGACAGAATAGAATGAAAGCATTTTTTGTCTCTCAACCAATGCAGGTATGCACACCAAAGCCAATATTCTAAACACACTTAGGCACATGTGAGGTTAACAGAGGAAGTAACGTGATCCAAGTGCTTCGAGGAGGCTGAGATGCTTTACATGGTGTTTCTGACAATGGAAGCTGTATCAAGTTGCTTCCTTGTCTGCTGTAAATATGAAAAAAAACCAAAACAAAGACTAGCATTGATGAGCTCTATAGAATGTTTCAGCTGCATAGACTAATCACTAGGAAATGTAGGTTTAGGTCTGTTGGAATTCATGCTGCATCTGGCAAACAATTTAATTGTAAAACTGAAACCTCGAAAACAATTTTTGAAAGAAATAAAATGTTCTGATGGCCTTGAAATAATTTATTTTTTTTTTATTTAGCATTAAAAGCAATGTTTCTGTTGCGAAGGCTGAATTTCAGCTTAAGCAAACTTTTACTGGAACCCAAAGTATTGTTCTTTGGTAGAAAAGACACTTAAGGATACTTCTTTAGACCTGCAAAGAGTTTGGTTCTCTTCAATTCATTAGCATCCATCTCCAAAGCAAATGATTTCAGAAATTGTTCTAAAGCAGACTTCTAGGCTGTGAGGGAAGCACAGTGCACAGGATCATAGGTGGAGTAGTAGGGCTCACTGTGGGGAATGTTGGTGTGGAGCGTTCTCTTCTGTGGTGTGTTTCTAAACATCCTATTGCAACACCAGCGGGCTGAAAACTGAGCAGTAAAATCATGTGGTAACCGCACCAGTATTGCTAAAGTTAGACAAAAATTTCCACTTTCCATGAGGTGAAAATACAAAGTCTGCTGTCTGCTTTGCATTAGAGAAGTAATTCCCACCTCTTGCTGTGGAACTCAAGAACTATTTGAATTTAATTCTGGCAGATAGTGGTAAAGAAATCACACCACTATGAGTGTTTTTAGTTTAATGTGATACACTACTTCCAAAATTTTGCAGCATCTCATTTCTCTTTGGAATCCACAAAATGGCATCAATGTGTTATCTTGTGAAATAAGCAAATGTGAAGAATGTGGTAATTTTTTCATGTAAACACTTCCTTTGAATGTCAGTATTACTAAATGTCAAAATTAACATTCTTACTAATGACAGGATCAGAATTTTACTAAACTGGTGTCCCTCAAGACAAGGGAATGACGGAGTCCTTATATTCTGGTATCAGTAGATCAGGGGTTTAACTGCCACATGGTATTTCAATCTTTAGTGGTAAAGCTTTCCTGTTTGAACTGTGCTGCAGTCACCATTAATTTCTGTGTCCCAGAATACTCTGAGACACAAATTAATAGTACCTGGGAACGTATTAACTGCATTATAGTAAATGATGGGAAATGAAGAGAAAGTGTCCCCCACCCCTTCCTTCTTTTGGCCCTTTCAAAGGTAGGGGTAGTTAGAATGGATTTTCCTACCATGTTACATTGTATACAGTGAGCTATAACCATAATTTATGTAGACTGATTTTTTTAAAGCATTTGGACAAAATAGTGAAACTCAGTGCAAGGAAAAAGCAAGAACAAATGTCTGTGGTACTCTGCAGCGGGGCCTGAAGAAGACTCTGGAAAACCAGATAGACTCCAACTGAAAAAAATTGCAAGAAGCAGCAGCAGCAAAGGATTTAAATAAGGTAAGATTGCAAGTGCTTTGTAAGGTTCTGCTGTGGATTCCAAGTTGGCATCTCTTTTCAATCTCAGTGTATCTTTACCCCATGGACTGACATGACCCTTTATTCAACCTCAGCTTGGATGACATTTGTGCTACCTTCCAGGAAAGGAATTGTTTTCTGCAGCTCCCTCTCTTATTCATTTTGAGAGAGGGATTAAATACTCTCTCTGACCAAGCATGCAGGCATGCTAAAGTGAAGCCACTTCATGCTCCTGGCCAAAGAAAGAACAAAAATACCCACAATAAGCAAAAGCAGATGGCTCCAGTGGCAGGAAATGAATGAGCCAGACTGCAGGTAAAACGGTTCTCTGAACACATCGCGGAGGTTTGCAATGACAGGTTCTTTGTTATCTGGGGCCTCCCCACAGGAGGCCAGATGTCTTCTGTTGTGAAAGGAGATAGAGATGCTCTTCCTTTTCCTCCCCCTTTAACTTATGGCTGTTTAAGTTACTGCTAATGGAAGCAGAAGCCTGCTTTTCCCTCTTGGTCTCTGATGTTTTTGGAAACAGAAGAGATAGTTAGTGAAGGGGTATTCTGATATGAAAGGAAAGGCCCAGAACTGGCCTTTACCTCCCCCTGACCCTCATTTTAAAGAACAGGGAGGTCAGTGCTGCTAATTGCACTTGAAAGGATTAACCACTTGATTGCTTTCATTTAGCAGAAAAATTTTTTCTTTAGACTCAAAGCTGGAAAAATGAATGAGTGGTACTGAGATGCTTTCAGTGTGAGATGGATGACTTGGTTTGGCTTCTTACACCAACACTGGAATTAAACAGAGCATTTAAATATTTTTATATAAGGGATAGAAGGGGAAGCTACATCTGCTCAGACAGGACAGATTTGCAGCAGAAGTGACAATAACCTTTTTCCTGCCCCCATAAAAGGTTATCAGAGGAATACCAACAGACCCTAATTAATTATAGATATTGGCTGTGCCTCTGTCCCTGGGTATAACAAATGATTCTTGCATTACACTGAGGTTGCACTGGAAGAAAAAGAATCTGAATCCAATTCCTGGACACAGTGTTCCAGATTTAAAATATTTTCTGTGCATTAATTTCACCTGAGAATTAAAATAATTTTCTTTTGGAACAGTTTCTTAATTCCCAATGTTCAAATAAAGTGAGGTACACAAAACTTAAATTTGGAAACAATTTTTAACCTTATAAAACTATTTTCCAAAAGTAACAAAGAGCAGCCCTTATACAAGCTTTTATCTGACCTCTGCTTCTTAAATAAAAAACATGTTTTCAGGGAAATGCGACTTGGAAGTAACTCCCTCTCTCCCCCCAAATTTTTCTCTCTGGTTCTTGTAAAACATTAGGTCAGTGGGTTCATTTTGTTTGTTTTAAGTGGGTGAAAGTTTCCTTCTCAAGCTATTATACTTGTGTGATTTTAAAAAAAATATTACAACAATCTTTGTTTAAGAAATACAAGAACAGATGGAAATGTCAAAAGACTATCAAAATTCATAGCAAAGGAAATAGCATTAATCATTTTAAAAGGCTAAAATAACCTCTCAATAGCAGTAAGAACCAAATGAATAAATAGTGTTGTTTCAATAGCACTGAGACATGACTGCTGCTTTTTCTCGTTGCCTGCCACATGAACTCAATATATAGGTAGACGTAAAAATTATCTGTCTTATTCTGACTTCAGGCCTGTTTCCTGTGGTGCTGTTGCAGTTCATCCACATTTCAGGGGCACTCAGGTAACATAACCAGCATTTCTGTTTGCAGATGGAGGAGGTTTGTTTCCATCATCCTCTGAAATACACTTCTATTTGCACTCACTGGTGTAGATAAGCACACAAATCTGAAGGATGACTTGGGAGAGTGTATTTGTATCTTGTTTTAAGCATTATTAAGAATTGTATTAAGCAATATTAAATTATTTCAATATGTTGAAGCATTAAAACACAGCACAAATCAGTTGTTTGAGCCTGTATGAATTGCTGTGTAAGCGTAAAAAGACTTTCTTGAAGCATTTTTCAAGACATTATTTCTGTGTTCACCAGAACATAGAAACCATCGCGCCCTCCTAGGGCAATAAAAATATATTCCTGTAACTCTGCTTGTAAGGCAGCAGCTCAGGTCTGTTGCCTCTGCCAGCACTGGCTGCACAGTAAAACATGGCAAAGTTACATTCCCACATGGTGACTGTGACAGCAGTGCTGCACCTACCAGCAAAACCAGCAGAGAAATTCTTACCTATGTGTTCACATTTGCACTGTTACTGCAAAAGACAAAGCAGTACATTCAGAGTCTGCCTCATTTAAGGGAGTCATGTCAGAAATGTTGTAGTCACAACCACCATCTTCTGTATTTCTTGTCACTGCAAATTACTTTGTGTTGAGTCCTGCAGAAAGATCTACGTTTTCAGACAGCTCCTGTAGTGCCATGAGCCTGTTCTGCTGCTCCAAATACATGTGGCATCTACGCAGTTTTACTGTCTACAAAATGCCATAGTGACGTTCATTAAGTGTCCCCCCAAATAATATTATGTAACAAACACTTAACTGAATTTGTTTGAAAAAGTCTAAAATTACCCAAGAAGCTGAGTATAATCTTAATACAACAGTATGTGAATGGTACTACAGAAATCATACACTGTATAGTGATGTTTAAAGAGACCATTTTTTATTACTAGAACCATTTTCCAGATTTAATCTTGAAAGTACATAATTTGCATTCAATTAATTCATTTTGTTTTGGTGCAACTCTCCCCCACCCAACTAAATACCACCCCATTCATTTCAGTAAGCTTTTCATGTCATGAAACCCTTATTACTGTGTAAAACAAAAGAAAACACCTGACATAAAATATTAGTAACAATAAAAAGCTAGAATGTTAATTCCTTTTTACAGTTAGGGAGATCACTCCTCATGGCAAGAGGGGCAAGTCCTCCTATCCCCACCTCAGGAACTGTGCTCACCACAGTGGGCATGGCAGGCCTGTGGGATGAAATGCAGCAGTATTTAGCAAAGTGTAACTGTTTTCAAGTAACTAACTAATCAGACTGCTCATCTGAGTAGTTCTGCAGCCTCAAGTGTGAAGGATGAGGTCTGCAGTTTACACTGTAGCCATTGCTGAGTACAGTCTATTTCCAGATTTCAGTCAGACAAAACCAGTTATGTTTGTGCAGTTTATCATTACAAAAAAAAAGTCCTGTCATGCACACAAAGAGGCATCTTACTCTTTTTCTGCATGACGCTTGGCATTTTTAATCAATGTATACATAAATGAAAAGAAAAAAAGCAGATTATCATATTGTCCTTGGTAGTTCTCTTTCAGAATCTCCTGATGATAGTCCACAAGGAAATAATAAATTGCTTCTATTGTGGAGAGGTACGTATCCGGCTTTCCCTTCTGATGACGCCAAAAACAAGTTTTCCTTGTCTTCAACTCAATTTGTAGCAACCCTGTCAAGAAAAAACAATAACCCAGATTAGACAATATGGATTGGTGGCCAGGATGCCCATACATGTGAAAGTTAAAATAATAGCTGGAAATTGCAGTAAGTTTGTTTCCCTCATGAGTTTTCAATACTTGAAATCTCAGCCCTAACCAAAGTGAAACCTCCATCCAATTCAGCAACACTTCTGCTGTAACAGCAGTGAAGTGAATCCAGGAGATTATTCCTCCAACAAAAACTCCCACATAGTTGTGGTCTGAATACAAACCAAAGTTCATTGAAGGCAAGATCATGGACACTAGTGAGCTTAACACAAATGCAGCATCAGTTAATTTCAAACAAAAAATTTTAGCAGTTTTTTATAAGAAATAAAAATAGAGGGGTTAAGGGTTAGAGTTTACTGAGCATGGTTCATCTGTACTGTATCTGCATCCAGCTAAAGGCAATGTTTTATTACAAATGGTTTGTTCATATGAAAGCTTACAATACTAATGTAAAAGATAATAAAATATTTGTATAATACAAAGTGGATCAAATTTACAGGAAAGAATACCAAAGTAATCTGTTTCTTTAACAGGCATGTTGATGTTGCAAATAAGCTCCATCACTCATGTGAGAAAGTAATTATTAACATTAGATTCAACTGTTTCTAATCTAGAGATCACTTTTAATGAAGTAATCAATCCTAGACATTACCCACTTTCAAATACTTCCTGTCTTTAACACAACTGATTTAGTTTTGCTTTCTAGAGACATATTACTTTTCCAAGAAGATATAAAAGTACTTTTTTGTCCAAGTTCTCTAGGCTCCTTTTTTTTTAAGATTGATGTACTCGTTTGCTTTCTCCTGCAGCACAATTTGCTCGATTGACTCTCGATATAAATACAAGGTTACAAAACACAAGGCTTTTCTTTAAATTTTCCTGGCTTCATTTATGTTTCCATCCAAAATTTCTTGTAACTTAATCTTTCTAAGTATGGCGATTACTTACTTGGAATTATGAACAGTTCTTTTTGAACTTCAATATACAAGGCATATTTTGTTGGATTACGACTTCCTTTGCAACTGAACTGAAAAATGACAATGCTTCTCTATTTTCCATGTGTGTACAGCATAAAAATTTCATCAATTTATGCCTAATGCAACTCTGCCCTATTCATCTTGGAAATCAAACTTGTAACCCCTAAAAGGAGTGATAATGCAATTTATGTTCTATGTGAGGGGCACTAAAGAAAACAAGGCATGCAGGGGCTCTGCAACTGTTACACCTCATAGGTGGGTGGTAAAATTCTGCCCATAAGAGACAGTGAGTGCATGGCACTATCAAACCTTACAGCAATCCTGAAGTGTGCTCAGGGAAACAGGACTGGACAGCAGCTAGAACCAAGATGATATTCTGGACAGGAGGGAAGACTCCACCAGATTAGCATGGCCATGGGGTTCCTGGAAACCATTCTTTGAGAGCCCCAAAGGAACACCAACTATGACTTTTTGGCTGAAATACTGCATAGGCTTCCGTGGAAATCTTCAGTTCCCCTGGCTGCCTTGCTTTTCTTGAATTCATCCTCTTAAAATAAGTTCCAAATGCTTTACAGACACTTGCAACATGCAATTACTCTAATTGTTACAGTAATACTTCAGTATAGTTGATAGAGCATGTTTTGTGTTAAACTAAATACTTTTAACAAGATTTTAATTAGCCAATACATTATAGTAACATGTGGGATGCTTTAATAAACTGACTAGACAGCAAGGCAACATTCATCTTCCATGGAAGAAAGTCTGTGACATTCCTTGTAGGATCCAGTGCAAAGCAGGCACTAACTTATATATACTGCATATAAACTTGAGAGCCTCTCTCCCAGCTAAGTGCACCTCTTTCACTAATGAAAGTGGTTTCAAATTCCTATTCATCTCAAAGGAAACAGAATGCCACTGCTAAATTGTTTTGTCTTTTGTGGTTTTAGTTAGCACGCTTAAAGGTAAACTTCTTGTAATGAACCTAACCCAAGAAACTTAGGCAGTTTCTGCTTTCAGAGATGGGAGAGTATGGAGGGCAAGCAGGCATTCCCTTTTTGTCTGGAAAGTAGTGAGGTCATGGAAATGCCCATGTAAAAGCTTCAGTAGACAGAGAAACCAACCCTGCCACGCTTGTGCTGTGCCTCCTAAATCCCTTGTTCACTCTTCAGTGGCCTGTCTGCCACCACCACCTACAACATCCTCCCCTGGGTCTCCTGAAAAAGTAGAGACCCACCTGCAAAGGAAACCTTTCTGGCTTTCTTCAGAGGTCATTCAAACTAAGGTTCTATTGTCTAACATGACAGCTTCTGTTCTGTGAGACGAGATTTGTTCCAATAGAGAAGTGAGAGAATAAATATAAATGCTTTCTTAACGTATTAGCACTTTGCAAAACAAATGATGTGACGTGAAAAGTAACAGAGCCTTTGGCTCAGGGAGCATTTACAGCACTGAAACAGGCTCCCAACTCTTTCATGTACACTCACAAATAGGGGCAGATACACACTTCCATCATGCTCAGGTCTGTTATAGGCATATGTCCCTTAATCATTTCTGTAGCAGCAACATCTCAATATCAACTTGTATTTTACCTTGAAGTCGTTCATCAGTTATTATCTTCTTGGTTTGATTCCAAGTACTGTCAATAAATATTATTCTCTTCAGTCTAGTGCCTTCATTCCTGCTGCCTGAGATGCATTCATCTGAAGTTTTTTCTTCTTTAGGTTCTATTTTTGCTTGTTTGAGAACCGGCTCTTTGGAACAGTCATCATCACTATTACAGACACCTTTTGGAGAGTGCTTTTGGAGATGCAAAGCAAGATCTTTTACTGAAACCGAATTGGGGCCAGGAAATACAAGTGCTATCTGAATGAAAAAAAGAGATCTGAGCGTCAACAAAAGCTAATAAAACACTGGGAATTGTTCCATTAGAAAACAGAAATTTTATACCCCTGCTTAAAAACATTTAAGTCAGGACAAGATTAAAAAGTATCTCATATAAAATATTCTGTTGCCTAATATGATGTTAAATGAATGTTAAAACCATGTTAATTCACGTTAAAACAATGAATTAAGATATCTAATAGAGATGTTTAATTAATGTCCCTTCCATGTTTCCACTACCAACTCTAATACTTCCATAAAAAAATGATTTTTTTCAGCCAAGACAACTGTGTCAGCTCTGAGGAAGTTCAAATGTCACTTGTAATTGCAGAATATGGGGCAGGAAGGCCAAAAAAATAGTTTCTGATTCCGTTCACAGATTTTAGATCAGAAGAAATCATCTTCTCTGCCCTTTTGTCTTTGCAGGTCCCACATATCTTACACAAAGACCTTTGCCTGCCTTCCCCATTGCTCTTTCTGCTTTTTTTCAGCTTCCTGCCTCTGCCATGTGTACTTTCCTGGATGGTTCATTCCTTGAAAAAAATAACATCTCTATAAGGCATCTATAAGGTATGTATATTATCCTCTTCTTTATGTAGCCAAACAATAATGACAGTGTTATTACGATGTTAAATGTATAAGTACTAGATTTTAGAGTAGTCACACTATTTAAATAAACATACAACTGAAGTTTATAGCTCACTTTTTTCAGTCTCTATGTGATAGACAAGAGTTGCATTTTAAGTGTTTTCCTCTGTTAAAAATTGTAAGACAGTTTCAGTACTGCAGCTGCTGTCTACAATGAGCACAACCCCTAATGCTGTTTGACTCGCTGCCAAGTCAAACACCTTCATATTGGGCAAACCATTTCCTATGGTACACAATGACTCCAGTTACCAACTGGGTAAGGTGGTGAACACGGGAAGTTCAGGGGGGTTAGACAGTTTCCTTACTTCATGTTTCTTTTCTTCATACTCAGGAATGCAAGGGTATTTATAAATTGTAACATCATCAGGTGCCAGGAGCTTGGCATGCACAGCAGTGCTCTTCCCATCTATTTCATTTGGGTGTTTAATAATGTCAATCTTCAAAGGTAACTGGAGTTAAAAACAACAACAACAACAATATTTATGATCATATATACAGGTATAAACATTTGCACAAAAAGTTATGCAAAATTCAGGAGAAATCCCTATGGGCATATAACTAAAACATATCTGACAACTTTGGATAATGTTTTTGTTTTACCAGGCTTGGAACTAAACAAGAGACAAGAGGCATCTTTTCTGTTTTCTCAGTTTATGGAAGTACCTCAGCAGCAGCGTGGTAGAATCTCTAGGAATAGAGTCAATAAGGTAAGTAAGATGGGGGTCTTAATTTGAGCAACATAATAGTTCTAAATATGAATACTTATCTCTATTAGGTATTCACCTAATTGCAAAAATGGCCATTTTAACGAAAATACACCTAAATCCACTATGTCAAATGTCTAAAGTACTTCTAAAGTATTTCCACAATGCTTTCAAACTCCAGTGTCTTTAAAATGCATCTTAGTTCCTAGGTGATCTTGCAAAATGTCTCAGTTCTCTTAGATGGCTTCTCCAAGTATTTTAACTGAAAGGCACTACACTGTTTAATTAAATTTTGAGAGTGGTTATCTGACTTATACAACCATGATATTTGGGAATGCCTTTGAGCTCACATTTTATGTAAAATTCACTCCTGGTTAAGGAAAAATCATATTTTTTGTTTACAATATAATCTGTTCTGGTCAGTTATTAAAAACTGAACAATGAGCAAGAGCACTGCAAAGAAACTTCCAAGAACTAAGTGAAAACACAGTTGAGTGAGAAGCTGAGTGACTTCAGCTTATTCTCATCTGGGAGATACACGAGTGTTTACGTGAGGACTGGAACATTTTCAGGGTTTGTACATGTAATTCCTCACATAAGGACAGGAATTTTATCTAACTGTAGTTTACTTATAATTGTAGCTGTGTTGAAGATGAATGTCCACCAAGAATGACTTAGAAACGGTCACAGATTATTCTCTGTCCACAGAACTAAAAGGACATTACAAAAAATCCATAGGAAATATTAACCTTCACATTTGGAATTTCGTTGGTAGGGACAGTTTCCACAGGAACAAAGCATGTGTAGCAATAGAACATCCTTGAACTACTGCATCGGGGGCATTTTGATCTCCCACTCCTTTTTGCCCTTTCCAGCACTTCCTGGGATGCCAACTGTAATTGCTGAAGAGGGTTATCCTGAAATGACGATGGAGTCTGTGCTTCCAGGGTTTCCAAACACTCAGTACTTCTCTTTGGTCCTTGTGTGGATGAACTCAAAGACATGGTTATCTGAAACAGACAATATGTTGTTAAATAAAAATCCAGTTACTACAAACTAATTTACTAAAAATAATTCTGCATTATCCTATTAACAAAAAATACTCATCAGAGAAGGCATTTCCTTTAACAGAAAGAATAATAAAATCATCCCATTTGGTTGTTAGAGCCCCAGGAACTCCAAAGAGATTTCAGGAGAGCGCAAGACAAATGGCTGGAAAGAACCTGAGATCTGCATCCTTAAAGCATTTATATGTATGTTCATAATTTTACTAAGCTACCACACTCAACTCCTGCAGGAGTGTATTTTTTCTATTGTTAGGATCAGTGCCTTAAAGTTCATGAGAACACCAGTAAACAGTGTTTACCTGGATGAGCAATCCCACGAGTCTTGAGCACGACTACCAACAATGCCTACATTCCTCCAGGACAGAAATCCCTAAGAGAAAAGTTAATTGTACAAATCTAGTTCTCTGTCCTGAAACTTACTGTGTGTGGGGCAACCAAACACCCTGAATGAAAACCCTCTTGGACAAAACTTTCAGAGATAGCAGAAATCTTCCAAGAGCAAAACTTGAGGCTGAAAAATTAGAAAAGTTAGAACAGGGCTTTGGTGATCCCTGTAAGCAGATGGTAAATGCTGCCCCAATCTTGACTTGATCTGCAAGTTTGTATCTATTTAGTACCATTGATGGGTATTTTCCAGGCTTCCATCCACACAGATGTTGTCTCACTCCCTGCAGCTGGTGCAGAATTCTCACCATGTACCCTGAGCAATGCATCAGGAACAGGCCCATGTGCCCAGTCCCAGTGCAGACAGAATTAGTGCTCTGTGTGCTCAGGCTCAGTCACACTCCCAGCTTTAGTAAAATCCTTCTGACAGATCACTGAGGGTCCTCTCTGATCTTCCAAGCAGCCCCCAGTCAGCAGCCTGCACAGCCTGCAGTAGTTACAAACTGCCTTTTGCACTTTGTGCTGCAACACTGGAAATGAAAAAAAGTCACTCTCAGTATTTGCTTTCAGCTAATTTAGGTTTACTTTCTCCTGTCAGGGATCACACTTATGAAATGATGTAACAAAACAGTCATGCTTAACAAAAACAAACAAACAGTAATTCTTGAGATGTGATCCAAAATTAAGTGTTTAAATAAAATCAAGTGTAATTTAATTGGAAGATAAAGCCAAAAAACTCAGCTAACTTTCCAACAAAAATCTAAAATTAATGCCAGGAAAAATTAATTGTTACTGTCTGGTAAAATTCAATACTCATGCATGCTGTCATGCCTTCCCTTTCCCCTCTGACAAAGTCTAACTTCCGAAAGGTCAAGGATGTCCATTCAAACACACACAAAATCTAATATGCATACGAAATTTATAGTGCAATTTGCTTTCAAACAGCTCTGAGATAAAACAAATGTTTTACATCTCAGACTAATCCATACTATTACCAAGTTTCCTCAAAAAGCGGGGAGCGCGAGAGGCCCTGCAATTGGACATGCATTCCCAGCTGCCACCGATTCTTTTCAGGGCACGACGTCTGGTGCCCTGCGGTGCCAGCGGGGACACCCCGAGGGCTGTGGTTGGTGACACGGGCGGGGATGCTGAGCCCTCGGGGTAAGCGCCGCCACGAGTGCCAGCGGCACGCACACAGCGCTCTGCTCAGAAAAGGGCACCTGAGCAGAGTGCACACGGCTTGTAAGGCCCAATTCTCACTTCAGACATACTTTAGGCCTGTAACTGACTCCACCTACACCTGATCTCCCAGCCCAGGTAGATCGCTTCTGCTGGAGAACTCCCTCCCACATTCCCACCGCACCTCCGGGGCAGCTCGGGCCGGTGCGGACACCGCGGGGTGTGTGAGGCTCAGGGGGTGCGGGAGCTCCGTCCGAGCCGCTGTGAGCGCTGCGGGCACTGACCCCGGCCAGGACCGCCCGCGGGACCAGCACGGCGCTTCTGCTGTCCCGGGCCCGCACATCCCTCTGGGCGCGGAGCCGCCTCCCCGCGGGCCCACAGCCCCAGCCCGCCCCGCCCCGCTCCTCATCCCTGCCCGCTTCCAGCCCCTCCTCACCCCTGCCCTGCTCCATCCCCTCCAGCCCCTGTTCCATCCCCTCCTCACCTGCCCCGCTCCGCTCCCCGCAGGCCCCGGAACGGAACCCAAGCGCGGCGCGGGCGGGAGGCGGAGCGGAAGCGGCGCGGGCAGAGCGCGGTCCGGCCGGGCCGCACCGCCCTGTCTGTGTCTGTTCCGGAGCGCTGCCCAGAGCGGGGCTCCTCTCGGGCTGTGCCGCACAAACCTGGCCAGCAGAAAGCAGGCGCAGCAGGCTGGGAGGGAGGACAGCCCCGCCGTTCCCAGCCATTCCCGCCCAGTGCCTCGTGCCCAGCGCTGCCCGCTCCGTGAGGGCAGCCCCGGGCCGGGGTGCGGGTCCCCCCGCTCCCTTGGCAGAGCTGCAGCCCCTGCAGTTTTTCACCTGCATTTCCCCCCTCCTTTTACAGCATCCTTCATCACGCCTGCTGACCCGGGCCTGGAGGGGCTGTGGGGCTCCTGCCGCTGCTCTGCCCCTCTCTCAGGCCGCGGGGTCTGTGCCTCGGCCTGGCTCGGGAGGGGGCCCCGCAGCAGCATTTACCCAATATTCGCGTTTAGCATTTTTAGGTTGAAGTGACTAAACTAAAACAGTAATTTTAGTATAGAGCATATTTCTCCCAGTGAAATAAAGTCTGTGATGTATTAGTTGCAATAGCCTTAGGGAGAAAAGTTGGCGTTGTAGGCAGATTTTATGCCAAACTTTGATCTCCGTTACATCCCAAACCCGTCCCTGCGTTCAGTGGTATCACAGTCAGTGGCAGAGAATTCCACTTTCTGTGTTCTGGCCTGATCAGCTCTCGGTGCTGTCCCACAAGGCAGCCCTGGGACCAGGGCTGGTTCCACCAGCCGGAATTGTCACCCCCTTGTGCTGTGACAATACCTGGTGATGTGCAGCAGTTATGTCAAAATTAAGAATGTCTATCAGACACAAAAGAGACTTTTATAATGGTTTCCAAAATTCTTTCTTTCAAACAATTTTAGTAGGTCTTGCTAAGTTTGCCCTCTCTTACTTTGTTTGTTTCTTTGGGTTCTTAGGGCAGAACTTGTTTCAGAACAAACTGAGCTTCCTCTTTATTTCAAATCATGCTCTGAAATCTCAATTACTCCTTTGTATGCTTTTATTCTATACAATTATTACACAAAAGCTGTGATACTAAGAAAATGTTTTAGGAATGGTTGCTATATAATTTTTGTTTGGGGCTCTTAATTTCAGAATACACCAAAAAATGGGATTTTTTTTCAAACCAGCATTTCCCACACTTGGTTTTTGCTCAGACGTAATTCTAAAGTTTGAAGTTTTAATTATTCTGAACTCAGAAGTTACCATTGATTGATTTCAATACAAACTTTAGCTAATGTGCAACCCTCGTACTGCTTCCAGCTTCTAAACAAAAAACTAAATCTGCAAGAAGAGTGCCAGATTTGTCATTTTTACTTCAGTGTGTATTTTAGAAGTGCATGACTAATAATAGTATAAATGTTATGGAGGTACTGAGAAGGAAATGGAAATTCTACCTTTCTGATTTAGTGCCCTCACATATTTTTCACATTTTGCTTTGAACCAGAACTTTTTCTCTTATTGGAACAAAGAAGCAAAAAAATTTCAAAATATTTTGGTGGATGGAAAATCTACTTTTTTCTTTTAAAGGTATATTTCTAACAGGAGCAACCTGACATAAAAATAGAAACATTTGAATTTTGGATGTCAAAACAAAATATTAATTTGTTTCCATTTTCTGGTTTTATTTGCCTTTTTTGTTTTCACCCTGAAATCACAGAATCACTATATCTGTTTTAATACTTTGCTTGCATTCAATAGTATTTTATTGAATTTTTTTTAAAGAAATCATTTGTCTTCCTGCCCTGCTATTGAGATGGAACACGTCAATGTCTTTCAGCCATACCAGCTATACCAGAGGGCTTAAAACCACATTGATTACTGTGTATTAACACTTACTAAGTTATTCCAGGAAGGTGATCAGTTTGATGATTGACTTCAAACGACTTCCTTTGGTTTTAACAATTTGCTCTAATATTTAAGCTGCAAGTTTGAACTCTTTGCTAGATTAAGGACCAGAGTTTCCTCCTGTGCTTCCAAGGCTGTTCCCAACAGATGGAAGGCATTACTGGCCTTTCTGAGAACTTAAATTGCACATGATTTTATTTGTCTCTTTAGAAACATAATGACCCTTTTTTCTTGAGTTATCTCCTTGTCTAACTAAAACGTTATAGTCTTTTTAATTACTCTGTGTCTGCTGTAATGGGCCTCTTTGGCCTAGTTCAGCTTTTCTGTCTCTTGCAGATGATGTAATCACCTCTGAATGCAGGACATGGAACAGGCAGAAATCTCAATCTGTGTTAACACGGTGCCAAAATTAGAGATTCTTAGATGTAAAATGCATTTGCACTGGTATTACAATTCTTTATGCAAAATAAAGTTCACAGACTACCTGAATTAATCATAACATTTCTATAATTTTCAGAAATAACTGTTTCTGCAGTGCAGTGATTGCAGAAGGAATGGCTGAGTCTCTCTCGATGAGCCCCACAGTTTGGTGGGTAAGCTACAAAAAGCTTCTTCCTTCAGTGTAAGTGTCTGTATGAGCGTGTTCCACTGGACATCAACCCACTCTCAGATTTGAAGCAGAGAATAAATCCCTATCACTGAACTAACATGCTGGAAAAGTCTTCCCATTACAGTGGCCCTGCTTAAGCAGAGGAACATCCCTGAGCAGAGCACCCAGCAGACATTGGCACAGGGAAGTGTTCTCAGCTTTCCCTCAGTTGGTAAGTATGAAGTGTCACATTTATAACTTAAAAAGGTCTAATAAGCTGAAGTCCCAGTTCTGCCTGGGTTTTAGGAACGTTTTGCTTCAGGCTTAAACAAAGTGCAGGCAAAAGTCTATGTAAACATGATGTTCTTCACAGACCTTGGTGCTGTAAAGGGAAGATGAGACACATAGAAAGATCAAAATGATGATATCTGAGCCTTCCAGTGGTGCAGCAGGACTGCACAGTGTGGTAAGTTTTGTGTGCAGACACATTTAGGTGCAGATCCAGATAAATGTAAAGTCTTCACCTGATTAGAGCTTTTAATCAATAAAATCATCAATCCAGCCTCTTATTTCTAGCTCAGCCTTCCTAATTTTTTAAGACATTGTTACTGAGCAAATTGCTACAGGGAAAATTCTGACAAGTGAGACAGGGAAAGCACAGGAGTGTTACATATTTTTAATTCTTTTTATGGATAAGACAAGAAAGGTTAAATTTTCACTTTTTTTCCTTGGATCCAGAAATGGGATTACACCTGTCTCTGTATGTTTGTTGGGGAGAAAACCCCCAAAACCAACACAACAACCAAAAAACCCACAAACCAAACCAAAAAACCTTGAAAAATTCCTTTTTATTTCTTTATACATCCAAAGGTATTTGTAGTCACCTGAAGTATCAGTTTTAGACCACTGCTTTTTATCTGAAGTAAATTCACAGTTCATAGTATGAATAGTTATTTACAGTAGTTTTGTTCTTATGTATTTTTAAATTACATGGTAAATTTAATGTGGCAAGTGTGACTTGATGCCTTACTAATTTTGTATACCTTCATTTTTGTGTTTTAAATTTTAGATTTTTAAACTTTTACTGCTAGATTTACTGAAAATTAAAAAAAACCAAAACCAAAAACAAACAAACCCAAACCCCAAACATTAAAAGACTGAGAGAGTTGGAGATACTTGGCAAATGCAGGTCAGTCTCTTGTACTTTGATGTCCTAATGCTGAGATATCCAAAGAAGCTCCTTTGCAGTAAAAGCTCAGCATTTCCCTGGCAAGTTTTTCCCCTTCAATATTTCTGCAAACTGAAAGAAGTTCCTCTATGCATGTGGATTGTGTTTCAAATACTTTTTGCCATTGTCTAGTTTTGATTTATTTTGTGGGTCAAGGATTTTTTAAATCCCTACATTCAGCATATCGAATGTTTTGTTATTGTTTTGACAGAAAATTGTTCTCCAAGTTGGGAGAAGTTTGTTTCTCTCAAACTAATCTATTGCAGTGTTTCAGGATTCTTCTTGGTCGTGGTTTCTCCAGAGGTTTCATATATAAATTGATTTCAAGTATTCTTTGATCTGATTTTATCAAATAAGCTGCGTATTCCCCAAGTACAAAACGGCAGGTTTTACTAAGGAACTCAACTGCTTCAGCTGTAGGCACAAGGTTAACTTTCCATGGAACTTTAAAGAGCTGTAGTTGAATATATAAAGAATTAGTCTAGTTAGCAGGTTTATATCATGGATCTTAAAATAAACTTTCAGATGAATTTGACTGTTTGTTTTACTTTGCTTTGTGTAATGGTGCTAAAATTTATAAAAGATATGAATTTGGACTATTTAGGTTAAGAGAATAAATCAAAAGTGTATGGGTTCTGTTACCTCAGGTGATCACTATGTTCTTTATTAAGAAGAGAAGGAAAATATTCCTGTGGCAGGAGACTGTGATTATGTCCACTGGCTTGGATTCAGTACATCACTTAGATCTGTCCTAATTGTTGGCTGATAAACTTAACATATGCTTCAAATAATGTGTGTTTTTAAGTGCTATTCTAAAGCAGGAACTACTGCAATATGCTCAAAAAATTTAAACCTTTAGAAGAACAACATATTGGAATAAGAGATGGAACTAATTTACGAATATGTGTTTCGATGCTATTGCTTCATGTGGTCAAAGCCTCCCCTCACCGGGGAGATGAACATGAGCTTTGGTAATGCTGTGCATCACTCTATTTGCACTCAGATATATCTGAATTTATGCTCGTACCTTTCTCCTGATTTTTTTCCCCTTTGAAGCCTAACTAAGACCATTTGTTTGACAGAATTGCAGATTTTGTGGCACATTTTCGCCTTGTTCCCTGGGATGCTAAAGATGCATTTTCTCAGGTAAGAGTACAAGGAGCGTTTTCAGTGATATTTGGGGAGATGCTGCATTTCAGCTCATAAAAGTATTTATGTGACACGTAAGCCAATTCACATGTATCCAGCTTGGCAGCTTTGGCTCCAGAGGAGAGCTGGAAGCACTTGCAGGTGAGTCCCAGAGAGAGGGCAGTCAGAACTGGTGAGGCAAAGCCGGAAATTATCCTGGGCAGTCAGTAAAGGGTTTTTGGGGGCTCCTATAGTGTGTGAATAGTAAATGAAATTATCATATTAAATTAGGATATTTTTTAAAAATTACTTGCTTTTCATTAAATGTAATAATTAGCTAAATATTAACAACTATTACTTATCCTGCACTCTAATTTTAACTCTCAGGACTTGTTAAAACTATGTAATTTGTTGAAATCAGTATCTTCCAGTTCAGGCTTATCTGGAAACTCTGACTTATACATTAAGTAAGTTTTCAAGAAGTGAATTCCCCTGTTGTTCATACAGTTGGCCAATGTTTCACATAAATAACAAAAGATTACACCTTTTTTCTTTAGCAGAATGTCTTTGTAACTGCTACAGGTCACCTGAATATTTTTACATTAAGTAAAAAAATTGTAATATGAAATCTCTTTTGTAGACTTTTTAGATACCGTGTTATTATTGTCAGGTATATCTCCTGATTGTTTGTCACAAGTCATTTATATTGCTTTCTGTGAAGTATTTCCTAAATCTATTAAATATTTTGATGATTTTAAGGAGGGATTGATAGACTTAGTTTTTCAGTGGATATCAGGGACTGGTAGGTTTTTTTTCCTTCTACTCCTTCTACCAGGTCTTCATTTCAGTAAGAATCTATTGCTTTTCCCCCTAGTAATTACGTATATATATATACAGATACAGGGAAAATTGGTACTAGCAGTACTATTGTCAAAGCTGGCTTTCTCTGCTCAGTAATAATAATTTCCTAGTAACTGGTGTTAGTATATAAATATGGAAAAGTATTTTAAAACAGTATTCTGGGAAGGTGTCTGAGCTGATTATCCACAGCATTATCAAACATCTCAAAATGTTTGTGGTGAAAGCAGCAGGTTATAGGTGGCCCTGAAGGTTCCTCTCTGTAAAAAATGGCCACTGTTTATAAATATCCTGCCAGGATTCAGACTGTACCTGTCCTAGAAATTTCTATTGGATGTAATATTATATTACTATTAAAGGAAGTAGTATTATATTACCATTAAATATCTGCATGTTCTGACAGTAAAAGTTTATGATTTTTAGATTGCATATGTCATTTGATATCCATTCCAAAACTTAGATTTAGAGCAGATTTCTGTCTTTACTGCTCATTTATTTAGATTGCATGACAATGTGGATTTCATTATCCTGTATGTTGAAGCTGATTGACAAATGCAAGAGAAATATGTTTTTGAAGTAGATATAAAATACAGAAATATTCTTCTCAAAACCTTTCTCTCTGTCAGTCACTGTTTGCTGGGCAGAATTTTCTTTTTGGTTGCAGACAGAGAAGATTGCATGTAGGAAAAGATCACCCTGAAAATTTAATTTAGAGAAGGTTTGCATACATCAGAGTTATATATGCTCCAAGCTCCTAATGGGTCTTTAATTTGGAAGAGCTGGGTAAGCCCACAGTATTCTCTGTACTGTAACCACTGTAAATAGATAATGGGTAAATTTAACTGAAATTTAGTCAGACCAGGAAAAATCCCCAGACTCTGGGAGGCCACTGCTGTGGCACAGACTCTGTATCTGCATGAAAGCTCCGGTGTGGGAGCTGAGTAAAATTCTAGTGGAATGAATACTGAAAACCACAGAATAAAGTACATTAACTATTGCTGTGAGAATAACTCACAAGCCCAACAAAACATATGCAAATGTATTGAATTACCAGAATTGGAACAACCACAAAGTAAGGATATTCACTCATGTGCAAAACCAAGCAGAAGCAGAAGGGAGATAGCAAAACTGTTCTGGTTCACTTTAAGTATTATGAATATAATTATTTCAGTTAACAGGCTTGGATCCCATGCCTAAAGCTGACCATGGGCATAAAAATTTGCCCATTGGAGACAGGAAAGAAAGCAATTTTAATTTCATTTGGGAATATTCCCAGGGTGATTTTCAAAATTAACGTAAACATTTTTCTGAATTAAGTTTTTTATTTTCAGGTCTAAAACCAAGGCAATGTGTGTGGAAGAAATGGAATCTCAAAAGCTTTAAGGCTGCCACAGTAAATCCTGCTAGTAAAGATGCTACTGCTGACATAAAAGCTGCTGCATCTGCCAGTTCTGCTGCAGCCAGTAAGTCTTGTAAATATGTTTAAACACATAATGCACGTGAGTATAGATTTTGGAATAAAACTTACTGTACATTGCAAAATTGTAATTGTCAACACAAATTATTAGACATATTTTCAGTTTGTTTTGCACAAAATCAAAATGTTAAAGCAATTAAAATGAATAGTGAATTTTGGTCAAGTCTAAACATATATGCTGCCAATATACTGATACTTGCATTTGATTAAGCTGTAAACAATATTATGAAGTATTTAAAGAAGCTGCCCATATTCCACCTAGAAAAATGTGTTTTGATTGGTCACTTTTCTAATCCTAATGACAGCTACTCTTCTTTCTACTCCTTTCTTTGCTATCTGGCTCCCATTTTCAGTATGTCTTGCATTCCAACCTCCAACATTTACCCCTTTGTCTTCACTGTGCTGATGAATCAGACCTTGACTTTTATTGTTTCATACTAACCTGCTGTTCTTTCTCATGGACACTGTTTTAAATTCTTTTTTTCAAGCTTCTTGTGCTGTATTTGCTTCTAACTTACTCCCTTTCTGAATGTTATACAGCATTTTGTTTCTCCAGGATAGCCAGTTTCTTCTCTCTTCCTCCTCCCTGAAATTACTGTTTTCCTTTAATCATCTACAGCCATAATTTTATGCTACCAATCTTCTCTTCCTCTTGTTTGTCCTTCTGCACCAACCCAAATAATAACTTTTCCCATCCTTGTCTTCCCCCCTCCACCCATTTTTTTTCATGTGCTTATGTGCTTTTTCTAGATTTAGATAATTGTCACACTAGGGAAGCATTTTTGTTGCAAAATAACTTAGAGGAGAACATCTGAGTGAAAACTCATAAAGTTGCATTCCCTCTCCCCAGCCCCTGCCCTTTTCAGTGATATCACTCAGATTTTCTCTACAGTCCTGTTAAATGCTTAGAAAAAGATAGAGGGTTGTTTCTTGTGTCCGTTACTGTTAAGGAGAGAAGCTGTGGAACAATTTCCTGTGCTCAGGAAATCCTGAATTCATGAAGTACTGCAGACATGTCAGAGGAAGGGAAGTGTTCTGTCACGTGCCATGGTTCCAAAAAGCTTTCCCTTATCATGTGGAAGTAAAAGAACTGTGTGGGGCTATCTGAGCAAAGAGGAGAGTTCCCTTTGAGACCAGGCTGAAGGATTCAGTCTCTACAAATCCATTTGACTTTGTAGAACCTTTGTATGGGTTGGCTGTGCACAGCTGTGCCTTAATAAAGTGAACTATCTTATTGTCATTATGCATTGCCTGTTAGCTTTCCAGAGTAATTTTCCTTTTTTACTTTAGTGTTTCTTTACAAGTACAATTAATGTGGTTTCTTTAAAATTGAAAGTCAGTGTTGGTCTCATCAAGTTACAGTCTTGAAAGGAAATTCCTGTTTACAGAATCCATTTTATGTATGTTGCTCAGTTTGCAGTAGAGTTTTTTAGAAACAAATGTATCTGTGTTTTTGAACAGGGAAACATTTGAGTATCTTTTTAAACCTCAAAACCTAAACCCAGTGGAAACATTTTCGTGATTTTTACAAATTCCAATGGTGTTCTGGTATAATCATATTTACATTTAGACCTTGATCACTGTATTACTTCCTTAGTATATGAAAACAAGAATATGAACCTGAGTAGAAAGTGATTATTTGTGAAGCAGGTTCAATAAATGGCCTCAGCTGTTGATTACAATAACCCTTCTGACCTTAGGGAGTGTCTTTAATGACAGTAATTTTGAAGTCACTGAAGCTGGTGTTATCTTGATGTTTCTTGCCAAGATATAATGAGTTGGGTTTTTCCTGTGAAACTAAAGTAAGAGGGAGAAGCCTCATTATTTTATACCTTCCTGTTAATATCCTGTTCAGTGATCTGCCTTATTGCTTTAGGCTTTCACAGCACTCACAGTTTTGTTCAATAATCACTTGTTCTCTTTTATGACCACTGAAAAGTTATTTACTTGTCCAGATCCACTTTGATGTCTAGTTTTTTGTGAAATCAATGGGAATAGGGAGCATAGGCATGTTGGCTGTCATATTAATGTGTCTTACAGAAGAACTGAGTGTCCATGGTTTCAAATGTTCCCTTTCTTCTAAAGGTTCTCATCTGGTTTTCCTGTGCTGTGTAATAATATCACAGCAGTTCCTGCAGACATAAACAAGCTCCCAACCCTGCTGAGCAGAGGGAACAACCTAACTGGGACAGTGTGGTGTCCTGTGTAGCAACAGAAGACACTGTGAGTGTGGGCAGAAACAGCTACAGCTCCTTTGCTGTCCTGGTGGGATCAGTCAGGTAATTTGAAGCCAGTGAGAGGGTGTATGTTTGATGTTTTAGCAGCAATGTATCAGACTGAGACTTGCTCTTCTTACTTATGAAATAGGACATTGAAAATGACTTGTTTAGAGTTAGATAAGAAATCTGTAGCAGAGCCAGGTTTCAAAGGCCATGAGATGAGCCCTGAAAACTCATCAGTGAGTAGCCAATGACTGGATTCTTGTCCATCCAAACTGGTGCTGTCCAAGGTGACAGAGGATTATGTTTATGCTTAGACAGCCAGTTGTAATTGTAAAGAGAGTCAGTCCTGAATTATCCAACACAACACAATGAAAAACATTTCTAGTTGTATTAAAGAGATTAGTTGGAAGAATAGGGAAGTGATTCTTCTGCTCTGCTCGGTACTGGTGACACCACACCTGCTGTGCTGTGTTCAGTTCTGGGCTCCTTAGCACAGGAGAGACATGGACATACTGGAGAGAGTCCAATGAAGGGCCACAAAGATGACTTAAGGGACTGCTGCGTCTCCCCATGAGAAAAGTCTGGGAGTGCTGGGACTGTTTAACCTGGAGAAGAAAAGGTTTGAGGGGTAACTTATCAATGTTATAAATACCTGAAGGGAGGGTGCAAAGGAGAACTTCCCAGTGTTTCCCAGTGACAGGACAAGAGGCAATGGGCACCAACTGAAAGACAAGTGGTTCCATTTGAAAGTCTTTTTTCCTGTGAGGGTGACTGAGCACTGGCACAGGTTTTGCAAAGAGTTTGTAGGGTATCTCTCTTTGGAAATATTAAAGAAATGTCTGGATGTTGTCCTGGCTCCAGATGGCCCTGCTTGAGCAGAGGGGTTGGACCAGGTGACCTCCAGAGGTCCCTTCTAAGATCAACCAGTCTGTGATTCTGGGAATAAAATGAGACAGAAATTCCTTCAAATAAAGGTGGGACAAAGCTGTGGCTGGGGTTCTTCCCTTCAGGAAGAAGGTTATAGGCTGGAAATAAAGCCTTTGCTTCTGCATAAAAACAACAACATGTAAGTCAGACCTTACGTAAGGACTTGCACGAGTTGTTCAGGTTCACTCCATACCTGTGTCAGTCCGTAGATGGCACATGGTTAGAGAAAAGGGGTGCAAACCAATGGAGACTGCTCTGAGCTGCTTTCAGTGTTTGCTTTGCAAAGCTAGCAAAATGTATTTTTGTGGTTTAGTCTTACAAAATTCTGAACATCCACGTGACACAAATATTTCCTGATTTCACAGACTTTGTTAGCTCCAGAAAGCTTACTCTGCAGAGGACTGAGCCCTTAAAATGGACCAAATTAACAACTCAAAGATGGGGAAGCTGTTGATACATATCAAGTGACCTCATAATGAGTTTCACAAAGCTATCTGGGTATTAGGGAAGGCAGATACTACTTTCCTCCTATAGCTGAGTGCATTAGATATTTACTTGCTATTGAAATATGTTGAGTTTCCACAGCCTTCTTAGCATGACACCTTCAAGTGCTCCCTGGGTACCAACAGCCAACCCTGAGCTCTGGACTGCACTGAAGAATGCTCAGTGTTCAAGTCTTTACCCATCTTCACTAAAACACCGTTTGAGAAAGGATCTTAAAAGTAAAGATTCTTATTTGATATTGGACTTCAGCTTGAATATACTGTAACCTTCATGTGACAAGTTTATGCATCTTCATTCTAATTCCTCTGCTTTTCTGCTTAGCACTGAAGGTGAACAGTTATTCTCATGAGGAAGTAATTTCAGCTGAAGTGAGTGGTTTTTTGCTCCTCTGTGTCAAAAGTCAATCTTTTCAAGTGCCAGGCCTCTAAATAAAAGACTTTTCTTAATGAAACAACCAATCTTGGTAAGCGAGGATCTGCCTGCCCTCCAGACAGAATTGAAGGAAATCTCCCTTTTTAAGTCTGGAATGTAAGCAGTTATGGAATTTCAGTGTCTGGAATGCTTGAGATTTACAAGCCACTTTTCCTCAGCCAGGTATTTATTGTGGTTATTTACAGAGCTCAGGGCTTAACACTTTGTAGCTTTATTACTGTGTTAGCCCCCCACTCCTCAAATATTTATAATTAAATCCTGCAGTTTTATTTTATGTAAGACTATGAACTTCAGTGTATGGTGTTAAAAAGCTTTTTTTAGTAATTTTGCTGTGGGAATATTATTAAATTTAATATAAGTGTCATGTTAAAAACCTTGTGCAACTCCTTGTATGTTTTCCCATCTGAGTGTCTGCTTTAAATACAATCCTGATCTTCAGAGTTATTCTACTAACAGCAGAGAGAATTCACTTTTTTTTTCTGCTAATAAATTCACTTTCTCAACTATTTAAGTCAGCATATGATTTAAATAACTATTACCTTTTAAAACTCATCTATTACCTTTTAAAAATCATTCAGTGATGTAAACAATTGAATTTCTGGGTTTTTTTTAAAATAAACATTAGTTTTAAAAAAGTACATTATTATTTCTAAATATAGATCTCAACTCTGATGATGACTATTTTCCTAATTTGGGGAAAATAAACAAACCTGTTATTTTTATTTTCTACATGTTGTATGTCTTGAAATTAGGGTGGTTTTTGCAAAGTTAGCAGTGATGAGATAGATCTCATAGGCTTGTGAATTGTTCAGAGTACTCAGATACTGGTCGTTGAGTGCAATGAAATACTGCAGTTCTCATTACTTTATTGATTTACTGTTGGCTTACATTTTGCTTCAGCTTATTCAAAGAGAATATACATGTTTGCTTCAAAAAGTGATTTAAAACACAGACAAGTGTATTTTAATAATTAATGGATCAATCATGTAGTAATCTGATTATTACAGGTGCTATGCAGAGCAGTGTTTTAAAGTACTTGCAACAGAACTAAAAGTGAGACCATATTGTACCATATCAAGTGTTTTAAAGGTCATGGAAATTGTCCAATTGTCATTTTTTATTGGGTCACAGAATATATTTACACCATTTTGCGTACCTTTAATGACACACAAGTTGTGAGACAAATGTGTAATCACCCCCTTGACATGGAAAATGTGTTTTGTGTAGTTGTTCAAAAAGCAGCTGTTTCAAGCAGAATAACTTTCACATACAATTTAGACCCATTTGCAGAGAGCTGCAGGTCTCTTGTCCAACCCCCTGCTCAGGGCTGGGCCCACACTGGTTGTACAGAGCTTGGTCCAGTCAGGTCTTGAAAACTTCCAAGAATGGATATTCTGCAGTATCCTGTGAGATTCCCCAGGTGAGATTTGCTCCCTATCAGCACTAATACAAAAGATAAGTGATTAAGTTGAACGTTGCTAATTAAATTTCAAGAGCCTGTGTAGTGGAGCAGTGTCTGTGAACAACTAATGCAGGGGCTACTGAACCCCCAGAGCTTGTGTTTCACTTCTGACCCCTGTCTCTGTACACTGGGTACAACTGGGGGTAAACAAAAAAAATAGCTACATGATAAAAGCCAATGCCTCTGAAGGAAAAGCTGAGAAATGACAATTGAGATTGGCCTTTATAACCATTTTGTTTGGGTTTTCTTGAACCTTTAGGCTTATAAAGGTTAGTAATGAGCCATATCCAGACAGGTGTATCTGTTTCTTTTCATACAAACATGTTTTCTTCCCACATGGTATATTGTTATTGTATGTTGATCTTGACACAGGATTGTGATGTAATTGATGTAATTTGCTTTTGTGAGGATGTCTGGCATCTATTTCAATACTGTTAAATCCTAGTAGATTCTTTTTATTATCCTTGTATTTTAATAGTTTGCTACTGTAGATCATCCTTTTAAATTTTCTGATTATTATTCTCTAATTTTTTGCACTAAACTGATGTTTTTTGAGTTAAAAAGAAGTACTTCAGAAGAGATTTTCTAAGATAAAGCTACATTGAAAATTGTTTAATTGGAGGCCATATGAGTGTGGGACTGAAGAACTGCAGCCCTGGCAGTCAGGTGTCTTTCTGTGAACAGTTCCCTCACAGGCCACAGTTCAGTTATGACAGCTGTGAAACATAAAGCAGCCTTGGCTTACCTGGTAATGACAGTGATTCGTTACAGAAAGCACACAGCAGTGAGGGCTAATTACAGCTGGGGCTCAGCAATTGTATGACTGTATTTCTGTATTCTTGAATTACATAATCAAAAGATCTTTTAAAAGAGCTTGCCTGCATCTGGTTTTGATTTGAAGGTTTTTTTACATATATATTCAAATATATTAACGTGCATACTTATATTTTAATTCAAACTTCAGTAGAGATTTTAAGCACGATGTCAATGAGATATTATTTTCATTTTTATTTCAAAGCTTCAACTAACCCAGTTTAGATGTAGAAACTTCTGCTAGTATGTTAATGTTGATCATGAGTGTGAACTTGGTTTCACTGTTTATATTCACAGAAAGCAGTGCAGACAGGTACCAGCAAAAAGCTTCTTTCAGAGTACAGACTGTTGTGTTCATGGAACACGGAACAGATAAACCAGCAAGGGCACAGGGAAAGTTTCCTGGTACAGCTCTATTGACACCTTTTCCTGCTGGGGTCTGTGTGTATCTTCTTTGCTTTGTGACTTGCTAATATCATAATTGATTTTCAAATTACACTATTTGGTAAACAAATATTTTTTTAGAAAAAGGAATACTTGTGAAGAGAATTTTTGCCATTTTCTGTGAGTGCTTTTAAAAAGAAAGTGTTTCCCGTAGGAAAAAATGGTTGACTCCAGACACTTGTAGTGCAGTGTAGAACATTTGAGACCATTATTAATTAACTCAATTAACTCGACTCTGTCCCAGTCACCTGGCAGCTGCTCTAGCTGATTTTTTGGTAATCTTTATCTAAGTGCAATTATCACACTCCCAAGCAAACGTGTAGGGGAAACTGACCAGAATGAAATGATACAATGCGTTAGTCATGGAGGGCTTAGTTGAACACTTTAATAGCTAGAAAATTAAGATGCCTTTTCTTCAGCAGGTCACACTGATTTTAGCTGAAGTTTCAGACTACCATAGAGGCTCGTACTTATTTCTGTGTCTGGGGGTGTTGGTTCTGCATCTGAGGGTAATTTCCACCACCTGCTGGGGCAGAACCTTTTTTACCTGCCATGACTCTGCCCGTGCCAGTAATTCAATCAGCAGGAGTATGTGGCAAAGACTATTCAGATTTTTGCATTGTTCCTTTTGAGATGGCCATTGTGTGATTGCTGCAGGCTGTCATTTTTGTCTGCCATCCAATGTATGTTGGCAGGAGGGTTGTGTACTGGTCTTTGTGTCTGGTCACAGAAAAAAATTCATGCATCTCAGCCAGACCTTTTCATTATTCCTTTAGAATTAAAAGCATATGAAACAGATGAAGCTTAATAAGTATCATTTTTATAAATAACATTTAAATAACTTAAAACAATAAGTTCAAATACAACTTAAAATAAAGTTTAATGCTGTAACAACAGAAAAAGCATGTATAAGGATGGAAAAATAATATTGAAAGCTGTATGCCCTAACAGGAATTATACAAAAGATAGGATATGTTACATAAAAAACCTTAATATGTCTGAATTTTTGCTTCATCGTTATATAAAATGTTAATTTGTGGAAAGTGAGATGAAGTACATTATTTATTCCTATTTTTATTTTACATACACTATTTGAAACATCTTTTAGAGCAGCATTAGGTATTTGTTTCATTAATAGATAGGAACATTTTGTGTTAGAGTAAACTTAATTTTTCCAAACTAACTCTTTTATCTGAATACAACAATAAACATTTACAAGATTATATTTTTTTTCTGATCATATAGTTTATGTATAGGATATCAGTTTCTTGGGGGAAGTATTTAAAATACTGCTCAGCCTCCACATTTTCTATTGACTTGATAATCTGACAACTCATTCCAGCAGCCTTAAAGTCTGACATATTTTACACAACATTATCATCTGCTTATTATTATTATAGCAGCCATATTTAAGAAGCAGATAGGTTTTTTAAATAAAATATTATCAGATAATCAAGTAATGACTTATTCTTCAGGGTAAATTAATTTAAGAAACTACCCAGTTACAAAGACTAAGGTAATGATTGTACAACTCTTTAGAATTTTTTACAACTTTTAGTTACTAAATCTGGTTTTGTGTATATTTTCAAATCTTTTTCATGTAGTCTCTTAAAAATAAACATAAATGCGCAAGTCCAGCTTGTTCAGTTTCTCAGTAGTATTCCAGCCTCTCTTGATACCTTGTCAAATAGTCTTCTTAAAATTAATCTTCCTGCTGGAACTAGTTCCTTATAGATCATTTGGGATTAGGATATTGCCAGAGGAAGAAAGTGGGATGCTCTGTGTTCTTTCTTTGTTTTTTTACCTTTCATTGGAACCCCTTTGTGGTTTAGTGTAACAAACATCTCCTTTCCTTTGTGTGTCCATTTTGCAGAAGCGTAAGTGTTGTAGTGGTTTTCTTCGATCAGTTCTATGAAGTTGCAGTCCTCGTTGCAGACTTTCTGTTGAGAGTGAATAATAACACAGAGTAAGAGAAGTACAAGTGTCTTTTTAAATACTTAAATTAGGGAAGATGGGAGAAAAATATGCATTGTAAACCCTGCATATTATTAATGCTTTAATAAATAAATGTGACTTCTGAAAGCTGAGTGTTGAATGTTTTGAGGGAGTACATAAGCTCTAATCATTGAATTTATTAAATGGACATAAGTCTGGTATGGGATGTGTGGGATAAGTACAGGATACATTTTACTTTGTTAGGAATGTCGTTTTTAAAAACCAGCAGAAGAGAAGTTTGCACCCATACCTTTCCATAGAGTCTTCCTGACTTGTTCATTGCCAGAAAATATTCACTTTCCACTCCTTTGATTGCCACTATTCCAACTGCCACTGTTCGGATTTCTAGAATACCTGCAAAGGCACATAGGAAGGGCTGTAAAATGCTTGGCTGTTCTCCAGTCAACTCAGAAGGTTTAGCTGAACTGATATTCTGCAATATTTCCATGTTTATTGAAAATCTGCAGCAATTCTTCTTGAAAAGCCAAATAATTATTCATGTATTATTTGTGTATTCATGTGAAATGCTAGACTTTAAAAAATCCCTGTATGTGATCATGTCTGCACAAAACCACTTCAGCATTTGCATGGTGATAATTTTTAAGTGTATTCTGAAGTTGTGATGTCAGTATAAAGTTTTTCTAGTTTCAGAGAATCAGTGTATCTTCGAATTTATCAGGCTCATGGTTTCTTTTGGAATATATGCTCAGCTGTCAAGGTTCACAGAATTTGTGTAAAGCCTTTATTTTGAAGTCTTGTGGAGCAGCATCATGTCCTAGAGAGAGTGTAAACCTTAGAACTTGTGGGTGATAGAAAACAGACCACAGTGTCTTAAATGAGATAAGGTATTTGCTTGACCTTTGTACGTTTTTATGACTGATCGGAGCTGTAAAGATGCGTGTATTTGAAAATCATTAAAGGCTGCTCTGAGAACTTGTTTATTCAAAACCAGAAAACATTTAGTGTTGTTTTCTGTAAATTTCTTTATTTTCATCTCGCTGATGTATGTCTGCAATACTTTCTGTGGTCATTATGATAGATTTAACTTGCCTGCAACATAAAAAATATTCTTATGTTAGTAAAAAAGAAAAGATTTAGCAAAGGCCGGAGGATGGTGCAAGTTATTAAGGAACACCAGGTTGTTTTCAGGCTTAGATATTATTAATGTTGTCTTAAGCAATAGTTTAGAGTTATAAATCTGAGTTTGAGCTGTTTCCTTCCATACTGAGTCACTGACAGAACTCTGTGCTGTAGCAGCTGCCTGGGAGTCGTTCTCCAACGTGGGGACTTCCAAAGGCAGCCAACGCCAGGCAGATTCCACCAGCTCAGTGTGGGGAGACCAGGGAGCGACAGGGAGGCAGAGCCATGTGCTAGACTGTCACCTGAAAGGTGACTTTCCTCCTAAACAAAACAGTCCATTTTTTTCCCTCACAAGTTTGCATTGACCAGGCACAGCCACCCCACATGATAATGATTTTTCGATAATTAGGGTTTTTTTGAAAGGCATTAAGTATCTATGATATTTCTGCTTCCCTATACTTTTGTATCCTGATGTGCTTTGCTTTCTTTCCTGTTCTGTTTTGCTTTCCTACTTGATATTACTGATGTATCTAGTCCTAGCCTGTATTGTTGGTTTTCTCCTCCTATTTTCCCTACCAGATCAGTCACCTCTCCTCGTGGTGTGTGCACTGCTGGGCATTCATCCTGGAGCACTCACACTGCTGTACTTCTCTAGAGTGCTAAGCCAGCTTTAAGTAAAGCTTTTAGAATTCTCTGACAAGCTCACTCTGCTGCAGGCCCAGTAACAGTTCCTACAAAGGGCAATTTGTAACTGAAACTAACAAAAATTATATTAACTTTCATTTACATTTCATTTTAGAAAAACCACAGTGAGGCTGAAAAACAGATGAACATCTGCATTTAGCCAAACAAAGAGCATAATAGTGGAAGGGATCTCTGGGTCATCAAGTCCAGTGTTCTGCTAGCCTGGGAATTGCATCAGATAATTCTCTTTTCATAAACTTTGCCAGTACTAAATTGGAGTTGTTATTTCTTTGCCCCCAGTGTTTCTGCCGACGGCTGTTCCAGAGGTTGATTTATTTTAATGGCTACAGACTTCGCAGTAATTTGGAATCTGCATTTTTTCAGTGACAGTTTATATCCATTTGCTGTCTTGCCTGTGCTGGCCATTAACTTAAGGAGAGTTTTTAAAAAATCTATATTTGAGTTTTCTATTTATGCAGAATTTAAAAAATGAAAGATTCAAAGTGACTTTTTAAAACAAATCATGGTAATAGAATGGAGGTTTCCTTGAGGAAGCGGATGTTGGCTGAAGTTACAGTAGTAAGAAATCCTTCTACTTCTAAAAAGAAAATGCTAAAAAGGTTTTGTCCAAGGAAACTGTTACAATTTTTACATTTATTTTTAGATCTTTTTTTCTGAAGTAGGTGATGAGATTCATACTTACATGTTGGATTTACTTTGGTTTGGTTTGGGATACTTGTTTTTCTACTTCATTTGCATTTCTTCCTTTATGTGCATAAACTATGGAAAGAGACTATTAAGGTTGAGAAGTCATACACTGCAAGTTTATTAATTTATCAGAGTCATCATTGCAGTTGTATCACATGCTTAAATTTAGTATCCAGTGTCAGAGGTCTCTCAGAGACCAGGATGAATAATTCTTGAGTAATTTTCAATGTAATGTGGACAGAGATTTGAGTACTGTAACAGTTTCACAAGCTGCTTCTGAATTTACAAGGTTTATAAGATATCCAGCTTTTCCCTGCATGCCTGTTATTCTCAGCACAATTCTCAAAGCTCAGGCTCTTTGATGAACTACCCAGTGGAATATTTAACACTTAGAAACAACATAATCTCTCTAGGAAAACAAATTACTTTTCTATTTTTTCAATTCTCAGCTTGATATATAAATACTTAACACAAACTTTGATGTTAAAGAGACGTGGATAATGGAAATCACTGTCTTTTCCAATTATAATTTTATCAATTATATTTAAATATGAAAATGATCTCCTCTATTATATCCTAATTATAGCACCAAAGCAGGAAATTACCGAAGAATATACCAAAGTATAAATCCACAAAATAGAGAAAGTAAGTTGTATTTTTTTTTAATCTTAGTTTAATTTCCTTTCAGTATTTTTATTAACTCAAGATTTCACATTATATTCACTATATGGCACTGTCATCATATTGGTCTGTGTTTACTTTGTATGTTCTTGGTACTCAGTCACTGTAAGAGAAATTGCAGGACGGTGAATAACTCTGGGATAGGTGGCTGCAGGTAGGAACCTAATCCAGCAGTAGGTGTCAAGGGGATAAAACTTTGTTCAACCACAGTTTTGGCCGACTGCAGATATTTCCTTTTCTTCTGTACTTTCTGCAGTCATCTGCTACTGGTGGTTCTTGCCAGCAGGATGTTGGGCTAAATTAAATTTGGACCTGAGCAGATATGGGTATCCTTATGCTCCTTGTGTATGTGGTTATACACTCGGGCCTGTAAGATCAGCCAAGTCTGTGAATGTGATCTCTTTAGTTCTGTTTTTTGAAAAAACCTCTTCTTTTTGTTCTTCTCTTTTATTATGAAATTTTACGTCACTGAATGTCTTTGAGACTGGGCAGGAACAGCCTCTGTGTACTGGAAACTAACCCAATAATGTCATTTTTCTTGCAGGGAGCCCAAGTGTGGCTGATCTGCAGTGTTCGTGCTGGTTCTTGTGGGGTGATTCACTGGAAGGAGGTAAATACCTTTATCAGTACAAAAATGATGATAGAAGTAAACCCTCTATGCTATGTTATGTTTGTAGCCATTTAATACAAACACAAACATTTATACAAGAGATTTGTAAGATTTCAGCTGACTCAGTGGAGCCAGGGTTTTATCCCTGAGGTAGTTGCTTCGGAGCAGCAAGAGAGGTATAGCAAGTTGAAATCTTTTCAGAAAAAAACCGCACAAATGGAAAAAAGTGAACCAGGCACATGTGTGAGATTTGTCTGTGCTAATTTCTAAGTGCTTATATACATATATACATATATATGCTGTTATTTCTCTGAAGCCCCAGATGCTTCAGAGAAATGATAAAGAGCTAAAATCTACGGTCAGAAATTGTACTAGGGAAAGCCATTTCTCCTCGATCTTTGTACCATTCCTTGTCCTACATTAGCAAGTCCCTTCTTATGTGTTTCCTTTTAAACTAAAGGCTTTTAATCCTTCCAGTCTCTATTCATGAAAAGGAAAAAGTCACCAAGCTAGGATGGGAAAGAGAAAATTCTTGTATGTAGATTGTTTGGTTGAAATAATCTTTCAATACTCTAATAACAAAAATTACTTCAAAGGCATGCTTAAATTGATAAGAAGTTGAAGAGAAATGCAGAAGGCCAAACTTCAACAAGGTCTTAAATATCCCTGATTTAAAAGTTAAAATGTAAACTACGTCTTTCAGTAACTTTATCTAAAGCCTCCCCATAGAAGTTTGGAAGAGGTTTAAGAGAAGACTTGAATATACCACAAAGTAACTGGGCAAGAAATCAGATTAAAGCCAGAAAGAAAAAAAGCAACCTAGAGATGGGCATACAAAATTGAAAACAACTGTAATTTCTGTCAAATCAGTATGAAATTCCAAACAATTTTATACGGTTGCATGGTCAGTGTATCAAATGTAGCTCAAAATGCCTGTAGTGAATGAAGTTTCCTGCAGAGCTGAAATTCTGTCTGGTGTACGTAAAACACACTTAGCTGGGATGGGCCATGGTTTGTCTTTAGAAAAGATGACTGTGGATGATGGCAGCATTCTTTGTAACCACTTGTGCAAATGAAATAACAGACAACTGATATCCAGTAGGAAAAAAAAGGCACAAACCAACCCTTTAGGCTGAGACAACAGTTTTAGTGGGTGAAAAATATCTCAGGTTTTGAAGGAAATTTGCATCACAAATGAGATGGTCCAGAATTGCAGTTGCTCAGTACTTTACAAGCAGACACTTTTATGTTTGGACTTATTCCATCACCATGGCCTGAAAGACAGGAGAGTACCTCAGAGTGGAAATTTATGTGATACAAAACTGAGCATTCTCATGTGAGATAATTATTTCTTGGTATTTGATAATTTTGTTTTTAATCACCTGATAGTAAGTGTTTCTTTCTGATTTAATTAATAGATTCACATGAACATTTTCCTCTTCCTTTTATTTGTTAAACTTTTTTTTTGATTTTACAACACACCATGCCTTTTTTGTGTTTTAACAAATCTTTGCTTTTATTGTGACACAATCCATTTACAGATTGTATTAATTTCTATCAGCCATAGCTGAATAGGCAGAGTCTCTCTGTGTTTACCCATAATATCCTCAAATAACAACATCTTATCTATAACAAAGTAGCGAGAGCCTTGTGATTTAACAAAATCAGGGCATTTGTCTTTAACCATTTTGCAGCCAAGAGGCTGAAAGAACAGTTGCAATTCTTGCTTCTGAGAGCTGTGAGGAAATCACAAAGTGCTGCTCATGCCTGAGGATCCAGCAGGCAGCTCCAACCTGTCTGCAGGGGTTTGGGAAGAGGGGAGGGAGCAGAACCACTGACCCAGGTATCTTTTCATGTGTTGGGGAACTGCCCCAGTGGGCCAGGTGGGAACATTGCTCAGGAAGATCTGGCACAGATTCTGGAGTGCACATTGTGCTCAGTCCCTCAGCAGGTTTGCCCTCAGTGTCTGTCACAGGAGGTTTCTGGTCACTGCTCCTCCATTTGTTAGACCATATAAAGGGAAATTCTGACATCCATTACATTTTCTGGCAGGGCCAACCGCAGCTCATCCCAGTGCTTTTCTGTTCTGTCAGGCACAAGTGTTATGAGAGAATGTTTGAGGGTAAGATGGAAACTGCTAAGAAGACTTCTGCAGTCTTCTAAATGCTGGAAAGAAGGAAAAAAGAAGGAAAGGAAAAGTATGTTTTTTAAGGACAGAAAAGCAAAAGCTAGCCCAGAAACTAGTTGTTATTTTAAATTCTTATTATTTCCTGTTAAAAAAAATAGGTAACATGTCTCATGCTCACTTTCAGTATATTCTAAATTCTTTACAGTACCAATTTTTGTGTCATAGGTACAGCACTTTATTTCTTGTGGCCTCTGTCTGCAGTGAATTTGAGGAAACCAGCCTGTTGCTGATTTTTAGGGGCAGAGAGGCTGACATTAGTTTTGGGCACTGACAGTTCAGCACTTGTGAGGAATGTGTTTGTGAAACACCCTTTGCTAGCCAGGCTTGTCCTAAGATAAAGCATGTGGTATCTCCAATAGGGAAAGAGGGGGCAGAAAAGACTTGGATGGAGAATAAGTCAAAACAAAATGAGACTTCTAAATTTCACTAACTCGTGTTTCTAATTAATTGAATTTAGTGCACATATTTATGAATTCAAGTGACCTTTGCAGATGGTTCAAGGCCAAGAAAAACGATCTCGTCATTGCTTACACTGTTTAATGGTATTTAATGTAATTTGTCCTTTTGCTCTGGGATTTAATAAGTTCATGTCTGTGCCTCTTACAGCAAGAAAATGCAAATCTCGATGGTCAATCATAAAGTACCTTGGAAAACTTTCATGGTGTTGGTGTGTGTGTTGTGTGCATTTGGTGGCCCAGCACAGTAAATACATTCATTACTCGGGTTATGACACCTCAGTGTTCTCCCAGAAGAGTCTATCAGTGAAATGAATGCTTTCATTGGATAGTTTTCTAAGTCACTGGTTGCAGAAACATCACCCCTTTCTATCTCTTTTTTAAAAAATAGTGAAGTATACTGAACTGCCAGTGCCCAAAACTAATGGTATGTGTTTAAGTTATTTTGATTCTTAATAATATTTTTCAATGGATGCATCTTTAGGTACAACAGTTTGTGTGCTCATTCTCTCTCAAATATAAAATCTAATGGTTAAAAATTTACTGCAAACAAAGGTATTCATTTAAGATATTTTGTAATACGACTTGATTTTTACCCTTCCCTATAATTAAATTACACTTAATAGAAAGTAGAATTTGCATTTGTGTTGGACACTTTCCTTAGCGAGAGAGTGAATGAGTTTCCCAGATGGGAACCTCACAGAACTTATGGTCACAAGCTTTATAAGCAGAAATAGATATAAAAGTATATGTTATAATCATTTTCTAAGCAGACATGAGATTTTCTCTGCCTCAGGAACTTTCTGTCTATGGATATGATTTTAATCAACTGTTAATTATGGTCCCAGAAAACAAATTGGTACCTATATTCACTGTCACTTTCTGCTTTTAACTTCTAGTTGTGATACTCAGAATTTTGATTTGTGGCTCAAACACATCTAGGTTGTTATTTACAGCACAGACCAACATGGAAGACTAAGAAGGCTTCTATATTGTGTGTCTGTGCTGTGTCCATGTGTGCTTCTGCCCTGCGTGTGGAGCCGCTCTGAGGCGCTCCTGATATGAGTGTGGCTGGAAAACAACCCGCACATAAACAATGGGTCTGTCAAGGATTGTCAGGAGAACTGAAGCTACTGCTTCAGGGAAGAGCCAGACATCTGGATATCATGGACAAATATTCAAAGCACTCAAAACTCCTGGGTTTGTCCCGTGTGTAATTTCCAAGCAGGAAAAATTGTAGTTGTCTGAGGAAAGATGATTAACGATCGAGAGATATTCCTGCAGGACTCGGTGCAGTGAATTGTTCAACATCCTCCAGTAGCAGAATTTGCTTATAAGATTTAGTCTGTGTGCAGAAAATGTTTGCTTAAGCACAATTAGCTGATGTTGAGTTACCCTTTTACAATTCACTGGGCAAAAAAGCAGTGGACATACTGTATTATAAAGAAAATCAACTAATTGCTAAACAGAAATCCATCAAAGTACGTTTTGTACTCCACTGGATTCTTTTTTATTGATCATTTTAAACATTCCTATTTGACATTACATTATCCATAAATATCTGTTTCCCAGTCCTGCAAACTGATTAATACATGCATTGCTAGATAGAACAATTTTATGGTAAACCATTGTCCTGGTGATGCTCAACAGCCGACAGGTGAAGTTAGTTATGGAATTTGAGCCATGTCAAGGTTTCTGAAAGGAACTGCTAACTTGATATCTCTGTGGAGATAGTATAAAAATGCAAGACAGGAACGAAACATAAGAGGGAGGATACAACAGGGCACTGAAATGACTGTTCAGAAATGCTGTTATTTTACAAGCTATGTTCTTTGCATGTGTACTTGGACTTGTGTGTGTTTACCTTTATGGCAGAAAAGGTAAGCCAAGTTCCACTCTTAAGACTGCATTGTTCAAAGTATTTACAGTTTCTCATGCATCATCAAATGCATAATCTGCCCTTCCAACCATGTGTTGCTGCTACCACAGAGACAAGTGAAGAGTCTGATTTGAACTTCCAGGCTGATGTCTGGAACTACACCTTCCTTTTCGCTTAAGACTTAATTTGTTCTGCAGTGGGCAATATTAAGAGCCATTGTATCTTTTTTTCTAGTAATTTTTCAAATTGAATAAATGGAAAGCAGTGTTCATCAGGATTACCTCCCCTAATTACTGCAGTGAGGATTTCAGTGACTGTATTGTAATTAATAATTGCTGAAGGGCAATAGTTTCGAACTTCCGAGTGTTTTTCCTTATCAGACAACCTGTTTGGCCTCAGTTTTCTATAAACTCTGTGCTGATGTCTGTGGGTTAGGTGGGTTTAGAAATCAAGTGCTTCATTCCTCTTTGGAAATGGCAGTATAGTAAGAACTGGTCTAGGACATTCTGACTCTGACTTGCCCTCTCCTGGATATGTCTCACTCAAACATTAGCAGTTTAGACCTCTGTCTTTCCATATTCCTCTTGGTTTAATCTTCAAAACCAAAGGCTGTGACATTTTTCACTACAGTAAATTGCAAAACTATGGAACTTTTCAGTTTAGAGGTGTGACTTGTGAATAGCAGTGTATAGCAACAACTGAATAACATGCTGCCCCAGGCATTCATTCTCTCTCATTAAACTTATTAGAACCCTTCACTTTGCTGATCTCCACTGTGCTTTATATAAATATTTTCTTCATCAGCCTCTTATACAGCATGTAGTCATTTCTCATTTTTGCAGGAAACTACATTTCCCTCCAATAAAAATTGCCTTGAAGCTAAACATATGGTTATAATGGAGAATAATATTATTTTTTAGAATTAATACTGTCATGTAAAATCCAAGTCTTAATCCTCAGTCTGAAGAAGTGCTCTCTTATTACAGCATTAATAATTTACTGATATGAAAAATGGGGGGAAAAAGAGTTGAATGACTGTTTACAAAATGTAATTTTTTCCAAGCAGTAAGAAAATTAATGATTTAATAGTTTAGAGCTGAACTTGTACAACAAATACTTTCCCTGCAGCTCAGAGGAAGGACATTTCTAGTATTTAAATATTTTGTGCCAATTTCTCTGGATTACGTGATCTTTTCAAGCTTTGCAAACTTTCAGAATGTAGCTTCAAAATAGCAAAAGTAAATGTAAAATGTTGCTTCTTAACCCTTCCACAGCAAAATACAGTGCATCCATTTAGAGGTGCAAAACTTGCCATATTCAGTTTCAGTGCCTACGGCTACTTTGATGTCTGAACTTGGAAAATGCCTCACAGGACCACAGCCTCCTGTCTCTTCAAATTCTTCCATAATGCAAAAGTTTTTGATCAGAGTAATTTGTCTTTTATGGTTTGTGTGGGGTTTTTTGTTTTGTTTTGTTTTGTTTTGTTTTTTTAATTTCGTTTTGTTTTGTTATTATACCATTTCGTGTTTTCATCTAGTAAAGGGCTGGTGTTTTCCTTTCCCCTTTCCTGGATAGAATTAGTGATGTTTAGTCAAGCCATTTCCACGGAAGACCTTTTCTAACAAAAACAGGAGTGGGTATTCACATACCTTATCTGTGCGTAAGAAAACAAATTACTCATTATCTAAATTGCCTTCTGAAGGACTGTAATTCCAGGTGCATTTCTTGTGTTGTTATTGCTTATTATCACATGTATAAAGTGGCTGCAGCAGTCACAAAGATGTCCTGAATATAACATGGCCCTGGGTGCTGGACTTACTCAGTTAAAGGGGGCAAAAATAAACCCAGACAGAATCTGCTCTTTTTTATATGAAATATTCCCTGAGCTCAAGGTTTAGGTGTTTTGTTCTGCATATTGTGCTGTCTCCAGCCCTTCCCGTGGCAGGTTTTCTGGTTCCTGAAACACTGAAAAAGGCTTGACAGGAGGAATAGCAGAGCTGTATTCTGGGGACAAACTGGACCTGAAAACCGCCATCCTGTGTTCTTTAAGGATAATTTAAAATTATACATTGTTCAGGCAAATGACTGAAAGTGATTATTAAATGCTTGTAGAATGATCATATTGACATTCTACAATGTGTTATCAATTTAAATATGCAGTACAATGCATTTTTATTACTCAAAATGCTCCCAGATGTAGCTAATAGCTGATATTATTTAAAATAAGTAAAATTCAGAAAGTGGATGCTTAAGAACGAAGGTGGCTGCATTATTGCAGAGCCTCAGTGTATGCTTAGGGGCACAGGGCATAGAAGCAAATAGTTTTAAATGGTTTGAAGTTTTGGACAGTAAAATTTTATTTCACATAGTTAAGAGATCGTTCCACTCATAAACACTGCAATGGCCATTGCAAGAGATGGGCATCTTTTCCCACTCTGAGCAGTTCTGAGACATGCAGGGCAAGCACTGCCCCAGTGAGGACAGTTCAGCTCCATTTCCCACCGGCTCTGCCGCTCGGGGCAGGCACAGCTGAGCCGGACGTGTAAATGGATCGTTACAGCGCCCAGGACACAAACAGGCACCACCTCGTTCCTGTCAAGGTGCAAAATGCAAGAAGCTGCTGAGAAAATCTCACTAACCCCTTTGTGCATCCCAGAGTGGGACTGATAGAAGCCACCTGGCTCACTCCTGCCTTCCAAACACCACTGGACATACATTTACGTGGTATGTCTCTCAAATTGTTCTGGTTTGCTGCTGACAAATACTTTAGATTTAGATGAATTTCAAAATGTGTATTAGACCAAAGACTAAAATATATATTAATAGAAGGCAAAAACTAAAAACCTCTCAAAAGCAAAACCAATCGAGTAATTTAATCCAATCCTGATAAATAAATTAAGGGGTTTGTACCAGATGTTTTTTCTGTCTTGCTCCGTATGTGGATCAAAATGTGTGTCAAATATCCAACAATTTTTTTCCAAATAGCTTAAGATTCCTGGTCCTAATTTTGCATAGTGTCATAATTTCCTTGTAATTACACACTGGTTTTACTAGTCTAAAATTTTAAGCCTGACTGGAAGCCTGAGTTTAGGGAAATCAGTAGAATATTTGCCATTACACACAGGCAGCACTTTGAAAATTCTCTCTGTTTACATGACCAGATATTTACAAATGTGTTACTGTCATCCAGTTGTTATCTTTAGTTGTTATCTAGGTTTGCAATCCCATATCAAACCAGAAAAACAGCAGCATCAACACCAATGGAGACAGTTGTTCCTGGCTACAGGACAGTTGCCATTAACAGGGCAAAGATACTACGGGAGCTACAGCCAAATTTCTCCTTTGTTCTGTATTTATTTGTGTGATTTTTAATCTGCCTTTTGACTGCAAATGTCAGAGTAGAGAAATCAGGTGTTAACCATCTTGAGTGTGAGATAGAAGTGTTGGTGCACACTTGTAGTTTGTCCATGTGCATAATATCAGGAAGTCAGTGAGAAAACTATTGCAACCAGAGTAATGTAAATATTTTCTGGAGTCCACAGGCTTTCTGTGCTTTGCTTTTTGTGAGTATTACATAGAAATAGTGGCCCAATTTTTCTGTGAAAGTTACTTATACCCTCAAGGTGGAAATCAGGGCTCTAGAACTAAGGGCTGCACACATTCCAGTGTGCTGTGATAGAATAGTATGATGTTATCTTATGAAAAGATGTTATCAGTCACAGCTAAAATGTAAAAAAGTCATGAAATAAGTAATCAGTACTGAACAGTTAATAGAGCATAGAATTAGCCAAATTATATGATATTTCTTTAATATTTTTTATCAACTTTATAATATTTTATTATAGTTTTGGTTGTACAAAACCCAATTTCCCATTGCTTTTGTTCTAATTTTATATTCCCATTTGTGAATTGGTGCAGTTACATTTATTTCAGTTTATATTCAAATATGTATTTTAATTTATATTAAATTATTAGTTTATATCAGGTATAAGATATATAAAGGGGAACTATGAAGTTAGAATTGTGGTGTTATCCACTATTCCTCTGCATTATCACCAAGAACCCCCACTACAGCATTCTCTCAACTAACCAGAGGAAAGTACATAAAATGTGATAGAAACCACTTCACTTTCTTACCCAACTGAGGGAAGTTTCTCGTGGCCCTGAACTGCCTCGGGAGGGTGGGAGCTCTGCTGTGCTGCAAACTGCAGTGCTGACATTGCTTGGCTCTCAGAGCACGCAGGTGCTGCTGTATCGCCGTATGGGGACTGTTTGAAATAAAGGTATCTGTGACCAGTCTGGTAAAGGATCTGATATCTGAACTTCAGATCCATCCCAGCAGCCATATTATTGTACTGGTAGAGTTCCAGATTTCCATCTCTGACAATAATCAAACAACCTGTTTGATAGGTGGCAGTGCAGTGCATTGGCATAAGCCTAAAGACATACTTTTGATCTTGAGACAAATGGGAGATTTCATACCACTCAATCATTTGATAACAGCTTCAGTCTTTTAGCCTTTGGGAATGTTCCACTTTTCAATTTTTCTGCTACACTTTGCTTTTATATATATTGGTGTCATGAAATTTTGATGAGTTCCACTGAAGTAAACACATAAGCAATCTGTAGCAGAGTGTATGGACCCCTTTAAGATCTGGAAAACAGCTGCTCCATGAATTGTAGATGTTTGAAAACATGCATTTCAGCTTAAACAAGGACCTTATTCAAGCAGAGGAGAGTAAAATATTCTCCTTAAGGAACATTTAGAGATTTCTTCTGTAGGTTTATAGGGACAGAGGACTCAGGTGAGGATTAGTGGGTTTTTAATGTTAGACTCTGCACTAGGTAGCAGGAGCTGCGTGTGCAGGTAAAAGGTTTGCAGCTCTGCTGAGGGTTTGGTTTTTTTTTTTTGTGGAGGATTTGCATTACACTTGTATAATTTTGTGATTGGCAGACTCAGTTTGACAGCCTGTTTTGATTCTGCATTGTATTTATGATCCTTTCTGCTCTTTATGGTACTGTTCTCTCCTAGTGTTTGTAACATAAAAGTGACTGTGTCACACTGAACTCAGCAGGAGATTTTTAAACTGCCTTGAAGATCGTGTGGTTAAAGCAGCACAGGGCTTGGCTGTACCCAGAGTGGTAGGATCTAAAATGCACACAGGAAACCTGTTCTTGCTGAAGGATTTGCAATGCTTTTTGCTCTGACTGAAACGAGTACAGCTACTCCAAGCTCTCAGAGTGGTGAAGAAACCTTTTCTTTCTTTGGGTAAAATATCTGTGACTTCAGCTGTTCTGCAGTGAGGAGCTGCAGAATCAGTATCAAAGTTAACTGAGGATGATTTTTTTACCACAAAAAAGGAAACAAAGTGTTTCTGCTGCTGTTAATTCGGTCTTTTTGTGCCACCTTAATTCTCCCATGACTATCAAGATATTCTTGATTCATATATAAGTGCAAATGTTATATTGTAGGAAAAAATTACAAAATGAGATTATACTTTCCCTATTAAATATATATTCCCTATAAATAATGCTGTCAGTTTTCAGTCAGTATACAAATGTGCGTCTGTGTGTTTAATATAGGTCAGAAAAACTTAGAATAAACTTCCATTTTTATCTTTCAGATAGAAATATGTATTTGTACATATATTTGAAAAGTAATAACTAACTCTTTTTCTAGTTGAATATCCTAGATTTGGTATATTCTGTTGCATGCACTCTCAAGCCCATATCTTGAGTAGAATCAATAGGAATAGAGACCTTATTCCTACATAGATATTGTTAAGATAAGTAAGTCATTCTGACTTGAAAGTCAGAAAGAGATTAATAGTGGAAAAGGAATTTCATTTTTCTTTATGTCCAGTATTTATTACCAATGTTAGGAAATTGTATCTAAAATTGAAAGCACGTGGATTTGCAGAAGTAGTAGTTATTATCTGGCATTTTTTAAATAAACTCCTCAAGCCACGGGTAGGCATCAGTAACAAAACTTTTACTGATTTCAGTAGAGCCAGACGTTTACAAATGGCACGTATTTGTTTCTTTCCTAATATGGGTCTTTCAGCTCTTGAGCAAACTTTTCCTAATGAATCACAGGGTTAGATAGCTTTTCCACTAGTCAGTAACTTAACTCCTCCATAGCTGTGTGGTGTTTTTTACTTTCAACAGCAACTATTTAGACTATTGATGGCAGTTCTCCGTAGTCCACCCCTGAGTCAGTATCAATAGAAATGCCATATATTGACTGTATGTTGAAAAGAGCTAATGCTGTACTTCTCAGTGATTACTTTCTCATGCTGATTACATGTCTGTGTTTGTGAGGATGTATTTCAATCAAATACCATGCACACAGAGAGGGAGTTACTTGTTCCATGTAGAAGTCCATGTTAATGAAACAAACATGGCACAGTCTGACAGGGCTCAAATGGGACTTTTTTGTGCCATACCACCTGTAGATCGCAGCACATGTGATTCCATTAGATGGTGTATATATCATTCTTTGGGAATCTCACAGAGGCTGCTTTGAGGTGCAGCTGCCAGATGGCTCTTAAGAAGAAAACAAAGAAAGAAACCATCCAAAAGAGTAAAGTGTGCTATAACTGGCAGTTCTACTTGCTAAGCTCAGTTCAGCTGAAAACACCCATTGCTGAGTTGTTGAACTATGGACAGGAAGACAATATAATAGATTGTGATCCAAAATCTTCAATATTTACCATGCTCTATAGAGACAGAAATACTCTGCATTTTCCTGCATCACCTGAAAAGTGGTGATCACTTACATTCTAATTTTGGAATCCAAGTACCTTATTGGGGACATTATTTGTACAGAACTCATGTTTGTAAAATATTGTCATATATGGGTAAGGATGCCCCAAACAAAATTGTATCACAGAAAGAAGTGAACAGCTGATGTGAAGAGGAAGAAAGGGGGAAAGTATTTTTGTAATGGCAGTCCTACATTTTAACTGAGCCCTAGCAAGAGAAAAATGTCAGTATCTTGTGCATACAAGACCATCAGAGTGATGAGGACAAAGGCAGGACACGGGTTCTGTTATTTTTGTCTCACAGTTGCCTGACAGTGGCTACATGCACATTTTTGCATCACCTGTAGTTATGTAGAAGTGTAAGTACCAAACATAGGCTATGATGCTTAGGCTGAAGTATTGCCCTTTTTTAAGGTAACTTGAAACGTCCCTTGAGCACTTGTCAACACTCTTAGAAAATTGTCTCTGGGTTGTCTACAGAGCCTACCTGGGAAGGACAATGTACAGATACCTACTTGTGTTTATGACATATTTTGTTATGTAAGAAGAGAAAGTCTTATTTTGGCAAAGATAAGTATTTATTACATTTCAAATGTTAAACAGTTCTCAATAATTTCCCCAATAATTTCTGATGATAATTATGATAGATGCATCTTTTATCACTGGCTCATTTTCTGCTACATGATACAGCCATTGGAACTCATCACGTTCTCTTAAATCATCTGCTTGGATCAGAGCTAGTACTAACCTAGTGGTGTTTGCCTTATATGTTATGAATTATCTGAAAAATTCTGCTTGTGGTCTACTTTGGTCTAATGATAGCTTTATGATTTTGGTATTCACAAGTTTTGCTTCCAGTGTTCCTTCTGGATTAAAGTGATTTTCGTAAGTTCTCATCAGAGCACGTCCTTGAAGAATATTATTAAAATAGAGGAATTCAAGTTCAAAACACTGGATTACTTAGCTAAAAAATTAACAGAGCATGATTTCCGTGAAATATGTGGTAATAGTTTCCTAGAAAGATGTGGTAATTTTTTTTTTGCTTGAATTTAGTTGCATGACAGTTTTCTTCAGTAATATAGACCGAAATTCCCAAGTCACATAAATATCCAGTCAGAAATTAAGGCACATCAAGTAATTGTAGTTTGCTATTTATAATCAAGTAGCCTGAGCACCAGTTTGCTAATATGAACACTCTGATTGAAATTGGTCTATAATAATCTAGAAGCTTGTTTTTATTAATAGCTGTATTATATTCATTGCTCAACTTAAAAGGCGTTTAAAGGGACAAGTATAAGTGGCCTGGGACTTTTGCCATTTACTTTACAATTTGAGCAGACTCTCCTAAGGCTACTCTCACAATCGGTGCAACATTTGGTTTCCTCTGAACTAATCAATATTTACTACAAAGTCCAATACCAGTTCCCCTAAATATATGGCTGTTACACTTAGTAAGGTAGGAGAACATGCCAGACTGTCTGTCTGTCTTTTACAGCCTCAGTAAGAAAGCTTCCCTCCTGGCTGCTGACACAGATGCTCAGACAGAGCACTCAGCGCTCTGAAACACAGTCGTGGAGGGGTGGCAGGATGGAACACAGAGCAGGAGACTCAAAACACCTGTGTACCTGATTGAGAGGAGGGAGGGCACAGCTAGTCCCTTGTAGCTGATAAGCCGTGTGAAAGGAGGATCCCTTGTGTGGCTTTCTCCACAGTTCTTATGTTGGCCCTTTCCTCATGAGGTAGGTGGTAGTATTTTTTTCCTGAGTGGAAGAGTGGTCTTTTTGGAATAATAATTTGGACATAAGAAAGTTTCTTTTTTTCTGACTTGTATGCAGTGTTTTGGAGTGGTCTAGAGAGCTTGCTTGCCCTGGAAATTATATACCCTTTTGTTTGGTTCTCGTTCTCAGTCTGTTGGAAATACTGACCACAATCTCCATGCTCAGTGAAAGCTGCAAAAGGTTTGGTCAAAAGAGCAGAGCTTACTTAAATTGGAAGAATAGATTTTTTGTCACCAGTTAGTCTAAAAGTACTTGTAGTTGTATGCAGTTTATGTTTTGATGAGGAGCAGCGTTTGTAGACGGAGCACTGCTTGAGTTTTGTCACACTTGTGGTTCGTGTGTGGTCAGAGATGTGCTTAGTACGTGGCTGAGGTTTCTCTTTGTGCTGTGCTATAGCAAGTTGTGGGTAGGATGATGCTAAACTAATGCGGGCAGTGGTGCTGAGTGGGGAGTTCAGCTGGGGTGAGTCTCACTTTGAGCTCAGGTGTTTGTGCCTGTCCTTCTGGAAAGGAGTGTCACAATGTTCTGTGATGGCATTGCAAAGTGACTTGGCTGTGATGACTTCAAGGCCTCCCAGGTGCAGTTTCTCCCCACAAGCAAACATCAAGGAATGCTGCTGAGGAAGATCTGCTGGCCTTTCCCACAGTGTAAATCTGTCCCCCTCTGCAAGGCAGCCCTAACCAGCAAGCCTTGTTGTTTGAATCATTATGAGCTGGATTTACAGAGCTGGTTCCCTAAATCCTTGTAAAATTTCACCAACAAGCACTCAAGGATTGCTTGGATTTCTGTGCACATTATGTGCAGTCCCCAAGCTGCCCAGGCTATTCCAAAGGAAATAAATTAGTATGGTGGATTTAAAGCTGCTTTTGAAAGCTGGTGAAAGTTGCACTCTCCAGTCTTGTCAGTACTGGCTGAGCTCTCAGGATTCAGTTATCCTTTCTATTTTACTTCAGAATTTGTCAGGGAGAACAACTCTTGTTTTCACATGAAGCTACACAAGCACTGGATGGAATCAGTCTGTTCTCCCCTCTGTGCTGCCTTCTTCCCTTGCTACATCTGCATTTTCTCCCAAATCCATCTGCTTGGCAGCTGGAGAGCCTGAGCATTGCCACCCTTAGCTTTGCCCTCTGAGTGGTGTACCCATCTATCCTCACAATGGGGTGTTGTGAACTGTGATACAAGAAACCAGAAGTCTCTTGTGAGTGTTTCCACACACCTGGCATGTGTAACTCCCCGCTGGCCACTCCATTGCTGACAGCTGTGCACACAAACAGCCCCACAAGGACGGCACCAGTTCCGATGAGCCGCTCTGGGGCTGCAGCTCAGGGTCACCAACGACCTTTTCCAAATGGGATGTTGCTTGTGATTATTTTTTCCCACTAATATTCTTCAACTGTAGATAATATTTATAATTTCTCTGTTCATTTATAATTTCTCTGTTAAACAGTTATAAAGTTCTCTGTTTTCTTTGCTGTGAACATTTACTTTTGATTGAAATATCAACTCCCACATGAAATTTAAAGGTTGTAATAAAACATATAAAATTAGCACAGGTTATTAATGAAAATACGCTTCTTGTTACAGGTGAGGGTATTTTTTCTGTTTTGAAACACATGACCTCCTAGTAAGATAAATATCAAAATTCCAAGGTATCAAAATTGCCAAGAACAGGTCTGATCACCACCTTTTTATAGTCTGTAGCACCTCCCGGTGCCTTTTGGCACGTTCAGAAAGAAGCAAGCTGGTGCCAAAGGTGGGAGTCCTGATGCTGGGAGACTCCTTCAAGGAAATCCCACAGGTAATGGGGTGATTCAGGAAGTGTTATTATTGGAGTGATGGAGACAAATGGTGCATCGATCCCGGTTGATGTTATTGTGGTTAAAAATGCCATGAAATGGCCATTTTTGCTGTTTCCATGTTTGGTTTCAAGTTGATCTATCAGTGTCCCAACTGGGCTTGGTCTAGATGCTGAAGGAAGATTTTAGTGTTTTTAACAGAATATCTTTTCTTTTAATAGAAAAAGACATTTTAATAACTTCATCCTGGTTTTGTTCTTTGTTTTAAAAGCTAAGTGAGAGTCAGGAGAGCGCATTGATTGCATTGGTGTTTTGATTGCTTTTTTGGTGTGTTTTCATGAAGTTGTGGGCCCCATCTGTGAATATCCACTTCTAACTTTTCAACACCACTTGTTACAAAGAACTTTTTCCATTTGTATAAATGATGTCATGTGTTATGAAAGTTTTAAAGTCTGACAATTCAGTGCTATGATTGTTAACCTCTATTATGTTACTGCCATAAGAATTTTCACTATTAACTTTTTATTAATAATGTTTCTAAATTACGTACACCAGAAGGCTAACTTGACCTTTCTGTCAGCTCATATCCAGAATTAAAAATTAAAAATAAAGTCAAAGGTCAAACAAGACAATTGAAACACAGTTGCCAAATATAGTCATAGACAGTCAATTATGCAATGAAAGCATTGTGCCACCCACGAAGAGCAACAGCCTTCATTTGCCTAAAGCTCTTCTGTTTTGGTGAGAAAAGTGTTCCAAAATATACTGCTAGTTGATAGATCATGTAGTGTGGAACAGTATAATTATGTGCTTTAGGATGTCTTGGTCTTCCTGAGCTTTAAGGAAGATGGGAGGGAAACCAGCCTTGTCCTGTACTGCAGGATCCTAGAAATCTGAAACAATCACTTTCAGATACTCAAACAATGCAGAAAGCTGGAAGCTGGGAATGGGGATTGTCTGGATTTAGGCTTTGTTTTGTAAGACTGACAATATAAGACATTAAATTTCCTACCAAATTCTATTTGCCTGTATAGAAATTGCTTCTTTAAGATTCGTCTGAGCTCAGTGTTTTCCTGTCTAGTTACTGCCTTCAGTTATTTTAGTTCATTTTCTATTAGTCAATTAGTATTCTATAACAAAATTATTTAGTATTTATAACAGCAACACACAATTCTTTGGAGTTTTGGATGTTTTTTCACTAATACTTTTTAAAGCTCTTTACAGAGAGCTGAATAATTGTTTTCATAGAGGCACAGAGAGTTTGAAGAATTTTCCCAAAGTTTGTAGGCAAATTGCTTAAAAGTTTGGATTAGCCTCAAGTCTCTTGGGTCTCAGGTCAGGGCCACTTCAGCACATTTTCTTCAGGATGGAGCAATAACATGCTTGATGATACAACACTGAAATTTGTGAACATTCAGAAACTGTAAACAATTGGGGGGGCGGAACTGAGGGGAAGGGGCTGCAATTCATCTTTTAAATGTATCCTGTAACTGCTTCCAGAGTTGGCTGCTACATTTGAGTGATGGTTCCATAAAAATGCACCATTTCTCATTTCTGATAAATCTCAGTACTGAGAGATTCAGAAAAGCTTCGAGCCACGCCTGAATTACGGGGGTGTATCAAGGTCGAATGGATCAGTTTAAGGACAGTGTGTTGGGACTCAGGTTAGATGTTTTTCCCTGCTCGTGGTGGTTTCAGCCCAGTTTTGGAGCTGTGCAGCAGACATAGCCCTGGTGGAGTATCTCAGCTTGGGAAGCTGCTGCCTGGGCCTGAGCCCAGAGGTTTGATTCTGCCCCCACAGAGCTTGTGCAATCATTCTTGTTCAGAGGGAGAGGAAAGTGAGTATAAACTGCTACTGTCTGGCTTTCCACATACTTTTCAGTGGTAAATGCCTCAGAATGGACAAGGTGAGAAGATTCAGGAGGTAAATTCAGAAGTAATAAACAGTTTTAATTGTGTTTTGTGGCACCCCTGTCATCCTGTGTCGGATGAGCACTGATCTGGGCATGAACATGTGAGATCTGAAGAATCTTGCTGTGATGGTTCAAGACTTTATTCCCTGCTTTTTCTCCTCACTTTCCCGAAGGGTACACTTACTGAAAAAGCCAAGGGAATCTGTAAGACAGTTATAACTCAGGTGCTTTTGATATCTGCACCTTGGCTAAAACCCATCTGCATCCCCAGCTGAGGAGGGAAACCTGATTTGTGATAAGGTACAGACTGAGGAATAGTGAGTGTCTCTGCTGGTTGAAACTTGGGGAGTGGTTTGTGCCACCAGTGCTGGTCAAAGAACTGGAGAGGGAGCAGGGAAATCTGTGATATTTAGGTCTGATTAGTCACTGTTGGAGAGAAGGTCATCCTTGGCACTGTGGGCTAAGTTTTAAGAGGATATACATATATTTTATTGAAATTAAGTCTCTTTCTGTTCTAATTGAAAAGATTAGCAGGTTACTAATATGAGGCAAAAGCACTTTCATGTTAGTGAAGGTTTGCCTTCTCCTGACACCAAAGTATTGGTTGAACAAACAACTTGAAAAATGCAGTTGCAAAGCAGACTTTGTTTGTTTAAACACACATAACCCTGAACTGAATCTGCTACATCAACACCTGCCTTGAAAGATTTGATTTTCAGAAACAGAAATAAAATTTATACAGTGGCATGGCATGCATAGTCCAGCATTTGTGTTACACTAAGAAGTATATATAAAATGCTATTGGAGATAATTCTGATTTATAAGTGGGCTTGAGGATTTAACCATGAAGATGCATATAAAGTGCATTTTGTCATCAGTTAGGGTTTAGGTTTGAGCAAAACTGAGTTGAATTAATTTAATATTGCTGAAAACTATGACTTGTTGGATTTGGGTCGAAATAGAAGTAGTTTTCCAAGATCAGAATTTTAATCTAGATTTCAGCCGTTTCATGTCAAGATCTCACTAGACTATTTTTCTATGTTTTGTTGTTGTTGTTGTTGGTTTTAACACTCAAAAGAAGAGGAAATTGGCACTTTCTGGGTTTAGAGCACACATGGAATATGATGGGATCAGACATCTTAGGATTCAGGTTCCGGGAAGGCTTTTCTAGTAACTAAGGGACCCTTTGAAGTCTTTAAAATGAGATTCCAAAGGCAACAGAGCGTGGAAAGCGTCATCCAGTTGTAGTTGTAAATCCTTTTGGATAGAGTCAAACTGATTTTTTTTTTTGCTTTTTTTTTCTGAACAAAATCAACTAAAATATAGCAAAATTAATAAACACAAACTAAAATGAAGTAGGGAGTAAACAGTGATAAGGAGAGACTTATTTTTTTTCTACCGAAGATGAAGAGTTAACAAATTGCCATGTTATCTTCAGGATTTGTTCAATCTCACATTTTGCAATCAAGAAGTCAAAAAGTCCATTTTGGGTGCCCACTTAGATTCTTTTCCATGAACAAGATACCAAATTTATTTTTTAATAAAAACCATATGGTTTAGGCTTGGATAAGGTATAATAAGTGTTTGTCAAAGAGAAGCTTTTTATGAGTAATGACAGATTTTTCTGGGTGACCTAATCTCTTGGCTGCTTCCTAATTCTTGCTTTAGTTTTTCAGTATGTGACTCTCAGTCCTCACTCTGCCTTTTAGTTTTCAGATTAAAAGCAAAGCTGTCAGGTGCAAAGTGATTTCCTCCGCTTAGTGGAGATCACTGTCCTCTGATGGGATTAGTTCACTCTTGAGTTATCACCGTTGTGTCCAGCAGAAGGCTCTGCAGCTCTCTGGGCTGTGCACAGGGCCGTGTTTGGGTCCCGCACAGGGGCTGCGCTGCTGGGGCAGGACTCGCCTCCCTGGGGCAGAGCCCTCGCATTGCTGAGCTGAGCGCTTCACTTCTCACGTGTTTCCAAGCAAGTGGATCAGAAATGCAGATTATTACAGTTGAGGAATGAGGATTTGGTTCAGCATTTAGTTATATCATGAAATTTGCATCCACATACCTTTGATACAGAGGCTGTTAACTTCAAACCTTAGGGAATTTTAACACTTTCATCATTTTTGCTGTTGATTTCATAGTATGTGTGTATATATGTTTTTATTCTGCTGCTAGAGAAGTTTGAAGTGCAAAGACCCCAATTCCTCACCAGCTTGGCATTCTGATATTTATAGTCCCAGCTGGTGAGGGCACCTCTGTGATTTTTGGCATTTGCCAAAGGGGTGATGAAGTTTTCATTCTACAGACATTTCTCAATGTGAAGATTGTTCTTCACAATATTCCTGTTTCACAGTTCATGGGCTGAAAGCAAATATTGGTTTGGTCTATAAAACTGTCAGGGCAGCTTCCTTTATGAAGCTAAGTTATGATAGGTAAAAATGTGAATTTTTTTCCTTGTTTTTAATTTAGTGGCATGTGTTAGTGAATTCAAAAGGGAAAATTATTTCTTTTGTTTATTATCTAAGTGGAAAATGAGGGTAAAATAAGAAGAAACCTCTCAGAGCAACACTTTTTATATGCATTGATTAGTTTGACTGCAGCTGTTCTGGGATTGCATCCTAAGAAACAGGTTGGATTTACCTTTTACTAACTTTCAGAACTGGAAATCATGAAACAAGAGTATTGAACACACATTAATACATTTTGGTCATGAATATGATATGAAAACTGCTTTCCAGAGGCCCTGGATAAAAATAGCCCATTTAGTCTTCTAATGTTAAAAATTTTGCTGAGGGAATGTGTAATAGTTCAGGTGGGGACTTTTTTTTCCTGTTTTTTTCCCCTTTAAATTTGATTGGTTTTGGTTTATTTGTTTGTTTCCCCCCTCATATAATATTTTTTCTTTCTGGGTATTTTAGTAGAGAGCCATAAGCACATCTCCAAAAAGGCTGATTGTGTCATCTGTTGAACAGAGGGTATGAAAAAAAAATATTTCTATAATAATACTACAATACTGATTTTTTTAGTTTCTCAGAAAGTCCAAGTTATCAGTGTTCACATTTTTTCAGTCCTCTTTGTCAATATGTGCCTATTCTACTTGTCCAACAAAAGCATTTGGATGTTATTCCCTGGGATACAAAAGATAAATTACAGCAAGAGACCTAAACTTAAGATGGTGGGAGGCTTCCTACACACTTCAGCCCAGTGTGGTGGAGGCAGTTCATCAAAGCACACAGTTACCAGGTAACCATTCAGTTATTGATTGGGTTTTCTCCTGATACTCGTTTCATTTACCAGAAAAAAGGATTAAATTTTTTTCCACTGGAATACCAATGTAAGGGTTTAGTGAAAGTTTGTCTTTCATTAATGTGCAATAATTAGTTGCCATCACTAAATAATCATGAAGTGTTCAGAGAACTGCAAGAGACAGCATTAGCACAGCATGGCCTCATATTCTCTGCTGGTGTCACTACAGGATGTTTCAAGGTGTCACTAATGTGCTTCAGCAGCTGGGGATCCTGCAGAGAACTGACAGCCTCAACTTGAATTTGAAATAATGCTAAATTGCTCATAAAGTTTTTACTTAAGCATCATGCAACTAAAAAAAAAGAGGCAATTGTATATAAATATTCAGCTCTATATGCTGTCATCATTTCCTTAAGGTGTTTGTAAATAATAACAGCCAAAACTGGGGACTGTGGATATTCACTTATCTGCATTAATTTAGAAACATCTGTATCAATGCTCAGTAACACTTTTTCCAGTGATTTTTTTTTGGGAACAACATTTCACTCAGAACTATCCCTATGGACCCCTATTGTGGCAATGTCCTCCTGGAACTCAAAGGGAGTCTTCTTGAATACGGACCAAATAACTCAGTTGGCCGCGGGCCACGTGTTGCTGTTCAGAGCAATATGGTTATTCACTACGTAACAGTGCAGGAAGAAAGGAGACATATGGAAACAAATTTTAAAAGAAACAGTCACATTAGTCAATGTACTTTTAGCCACACAAGTTGCCAAGTGTTTAATGTAGTCATGAAGTAAAGAAATAAATGATGCAGCCCTCGAGGCAGCACTGAGCATGGAAAGTGCTGTTCCTACAGAACACAGGCAGGCAGGCTCAGCTGAAAGCTGAATCACACTAACAGCTCTGGAGGGTTGATTTATTGGTTTCTTCTGCTGCTGCTGTTCTAAACAGCACAATAATACACACAACCTACGTTAAAGCTGTATTTAACAGCATTCTTAGAAATATATTTGCCCTTAGAAATATATTTGCTCTTTTATTTGTCTCTGGCCCCTTCTTATAGTATTTTTTTTAAATATGCAATATAATCCTATGCATTTCCCATTGTATCTTAATAATGTCCTTGCAAGTAGATGTCATGTTTCTCTAAATAAGCAATATATTTGTAACAACACGAAATAAAAAGTGGCAAAAATGGTGACTGTAAAAATTTGATGCCTTCAAGTGTAAATCAAAGATACATAGATAGTTGTGTGAAAAACACAGATTAGTACAGCAATTCTTTTTCCAGTTCAGAAATTGTATTTTGTAGAGCTTTGTAAAATATTGTATGTCCATTCTCTCTAGATGAGTCATAGTTTTGGAAGAAGGGGGGGAGAATATTTTTTCAGCATCATGATCATTATAATAATGAACTGCAGAAACTATAATAGATTTTGTTCCTGGCTTGGCAAACTATCTGAAAGATTTTGCAAGAGAGTTTACATAATTCTTTCCATTGAACTTTCTAGTATTGCATATATTTTAATTGTTAACTCAAACACACCAAACTTTTAGGTAGTTGTGGACTATAGAAATGTGGCTTTACGTTTCAGAAGTATTTTATGAGCAAAGTTGGTGGGTCTATATTTTCATACTTACAACCTTAGTTCACTTGTTAAAATAGGCTCTCTGTTTGCTAATAGTTCCCAGCTGTAACTAATACATTAGCAGATCTACAATGTAGTATTTAAAATGACGCATTTCAAAATCAATAACAAATGTTCTGCTCTACGATTAATTGGCAAACTTGTTTTACACAATGGTCAGTACACTGTACAAAATTCTTTTGAAATTGCGATAAATCAAGGAATAGGAAACAATGAAGCGTAGATTTCAAAAAACTTAGAAATAGGAAAAGCCAAAACGTTACTTACTGTAGTTGTTGTTTGCTTCTCTTGTCCCTTTTACTTTGCCTCGCTTATCAATCCTCATATACCACTGAGTTCGACAGAAAAGTCTTCTCACTCTCACATCCCCCCCTTCCATATAATCATAGCTCCTGGTATGTCGCTCAGGGCTGGAACAGTTCACATTTGTAGCCATTTGCTCTGGAGTCATGTCATTGCAAGCTAAAGATACAGTGCCCATTAGAAAGATAATGTAAAAGTATGATCTGTAGAGCAAAATTGGCAGGATCCATGTCAGTATCCATTTGTGCATTATAGTGCAGTGTTCTGGGTGTTCATGAACAACATAATGAAAATTAAATCTCAAGTAGACTGTTGCTGTTAGGTCACCGACCTGCCTTCTGTCTTTATGAGTTACAGATTCATTTAAATGAGAGTGCTCCCTCTTCTAGGATTCTGATCGTTATTCCTTAATAGTTAATGGCGAAATAGAAGAGCTTCTGAAATATCTCTTCAGTCAGAATATCCTTTAAAGACACAAGTTATAAAAACCTTTGTTGTCGTGACCTTCTTTACTACTTGAATTTGCTGCTTGCACTGAAAATAAAAGATCTGTGAGAAAAGGTGCATGTGTAAGTCTTTATGCTCAGTTGTTACAAACGTGCAAGGTACAAGATGCTACCCCAAAGTGCTACACATAAACATATGACATGCTGAGCTGAGTTTGAAAAATATCCAAATGTATATACAAAAGTTCTCTCTCATACAAATTTTTACACAAACACACATTTCCACTGATTGTAAACAGAGCTGTCTTCAATTTTAAGTCCTTCCAAAAATCTCCTACTGATTCAATTCAAGTACTTTCTTATGCATAATAAAATTCTCCTTATTACTTCATACCTATATAGTCACTATTAGCACAGTCTATCGTATAACTTTTTTCTAGTTCAAGTTTCAAAACAGACCTCATAGCTTTAGCCTTCTGTTTTCATTACTATCCTTTTCAGATTATTAGTAGAAATAGTTTTAATTCTTTTTTTAGCATCTAGCATATACAAGTGAAGATAAAAGTTAATAGCTGTTAGACACTGCTGAATGTTCTCGTAAAGGACAGATAACTTACTTGTTGCTGTTGATAAGAGCTGGATGCCCAAGTACTCCATTTCTGTTGTCTGCTTTTTGCAACATGAGACACTCTACTGTAGCTACAAACTTTCTCAGCTCAGAAAGCCTCCACCAGAATTATAATTGTTTCCATAAATCAGCACGCTGGAGCGATGGTGTGTATGTGCTTATGCTGCGCGTGCATGTGTGTGTTGAGCCTGTTGTTCAGTCCTTTTCGATAAATACCTTTGCTGACCTCACTTGGAAGCAATTAGAATTTAACCAGTCAGCTGTCAGTTGAGTGCACGAACAAAAGTAAAAGCAGACTTGCATTGTATCGTGTCCAATGGTCATCAGAGGGAGCTATGTACATAGTTTATGCTTTAAATCTCCAAGAATCTACTTTCTAAAAACATATATTCCGTGGTGCGTGGATACAATTGCTTCACATGCTAGCCAGTGTTTCTGTGCCTTGGTTTGGTCTGGTACTTTTCTATCCTTAAAAAATTCCTCCTCTCTTTCATACTCACATGCTTATCTCAGTTTGCTTTTAAATCTCATGTGCAGTTTGGTGGATTCATACTCTGCCTAATGCCTTTCTAAAGGGGGTATGAAATGTGGGTCTGTTATATGCTGTGACCATTATCAATTATAGAGTATATTTTCATATAATGAATCTGAAAAGAGGGACTACTGCACCGAGACTTCTATTTCATCAGCCTCTAGGTGAAAATGAGAATGTATCTTTGGATGTTTCAAAGTGTGACATTCAAACACAGCCTGTATCAGCATGAAGGAAGAATTGCTAGTAGGGAACAGCCTTCCTTAGCAGATGTAGCTGCTTCTTGGAACTCACAGTGCGGGAACGAGAAGTGGCAGCAAAGTAAGAAAACCCCTAATGCTGCCTACCAGCCAACGGCGACCAGCAGGCTTAAAAGCTGGTGAATCAAAAGAATGGGTAGATGCACCTGGTTTTCTGCTCCTGTGTGGCTGTTCCCATCTCTGGCACCAGTCTGTCCAGCTTCCATTTCATCCGTAAATTCTGTGGAGTTTGTGGTGAATGTTTCTGCAAAACATACTGAAGCAAAGCTTTCAATAGCTTCTTTTCTGTTTAGTTGCCACATTGTTGATGTGAGAACAGGTCAGCCCCTTTGGTAAATAGTAGTAACAAGGAAAATTTGGAATTAATCCACTTATTAAGAATAGTTTACTTGCATTCAGTTGTTTATTCTTGATAATATATTGTGATTTATCATTCCCTGCTTTTATGCCACCTGTGCTTCTTTCCCCTCTGTAGAGTCGGATAGTAGGTACCTCTTAAAAACGAGGGACCTGTAGAGGCAGATAAAAATCCCAGGGAGTACATCTGTGCCACCTTGTGGTGAGGGGGACGTAAGTAAACCAGGGTGTTTCCCTGGAGGGACCCAAAAGGAGCATACAAAGGTGTATGGCACGGGGCAACCTTGCAGGACTCAACCTTTCCTGTACACAAAGAGTGAGCAATTTCCTTCCTTGGCATTGTCAGCTTCCTTCTCAGTGCTCACGTGGATTAATTCCATTTGTCACTCGCTTTGCATTATTTTTTTAACCATTTTCACTTGAAGTCCAAACTTGATCAATTTTTCTTGTTGTTATTTCAGCATGTTGGGCTGTTTCCCACATTCTGTAGCTCAGCCTGATTTTCCTGGTTCAGCAAAGGTCTCAATATATGCACCTTTCCTGTATGAAAGGTTTGGTGCTGAGGGCTTTCCAAGCCTGGATGTCTGCACTGACACACAAAGCCGTGGCTTTCATTAGGTTAGCTCTTGTAAACTGTGATTACAGCTATTTCCAGTGTGGCTTGTGTCTTGCCAACCCATGACCACCGTTCTGACAAGAAGTGGGGACTGAAGTGATTTATCCCAGTTGTGGTTTTTGCCGGTACATTTGCTGGATTTATATCAGTATGTTCTCTGATCCATTCCAGTCTGAATTCAGAATGATAGCAATGAAAACAATTTGTGGTATTCAAAAGTCTTATCTGTTGTGTATTATAAAGAAAGCAGTCAAGGATAAAAGGTAATCTGTGTTTTACTCAGCAAAATAGAATGCTTGTAGAAATGTTTTTGTAAATATTCTGGGTCTTTTATGTGCAATAACAACTTGCACTTTCAGATCCATACTGGTTTTAATTTTTCTTTGTCCTTGCTAACTCATCATTTCTGACAGCAAGTAACAGGAGAAAAAATACATACCTGAGGTTTCAGTTCCAGAAAGCTGGAGCTATTCATGGTCCAGGCATAGGCATGTATTTCTCTTGGCTCTGAAAAAATAAATCAGTTACTCTAAGTGTGTTTTTTAAGTGGTGCCTCAGTTCAGATCTTTGTAAAGTTTTGTATTTAAGAATAAATGCAAAGCAGCTTAAATAAGGCACGAGCTCTGAGTTCAGTTGGTGAACAGTGCAGTTATTCTTTAATTATTGTTGGTTACATTCATATCCTTGCATTCTATAATTACAGAATAATGTCTTTCCACCATGGTTTAACTGCAGTTTTGCTTAATCACCCAGGTTTCCATCTTGCAATAGAACAGGGACAACTGCCCCTTTCTGAGGCAGGGGCCAGCTTGGTGTGTGTGTGCACAGGCACATCAGGCTTCTCTGCACAAGTCTGATCCTTTGAATGACCCACTGAGCACCTGTTTAAGCCCAGCAAAGCTGATGTGTCTCTCAGGTTGAACTGGTTTAGTTTGTAGAAGATGTAGCTTGATTGGCACTTGATCCTCTCTCTGCTTACATGTGTGACCAGGGCTTTGCAAATACCATCCCAAGAAAATCCTTAATGATGTGTAGAAATTGTCCACCTAAAATGCTTGTGATTGTCTGTTTCTTCGGCGATACTGTGTTTGAATAAACGTGTTGAGGTATCAAAAGCACAAGAAACATAAAAATGTGCAAAAGACATCTGCTGTAAGTGACCTTCTAACACTTAAACCTGCCCCCTTTACCTTAGCTCATGCACTGGTTCCTGCTTCCTGGTTGATAAGAGTTTTCCGTAGCATTTCTCCAGTGCACATGAAAAGAAAGGTGGGAATGAATTGCAAGAACCTTGCTTGCAATTATGAAGATTGCACATGAGCCTCCTGTTCAAATAGAAACAGCTCAATAAAGTTTATTCCCTTTTTCCTTACATAGGGAATTGCTTTTTGTCCTTTTAGATGAAAACACGACGAGGCATCCCTGCTTTCCTCATCTCCAGGCTGGCCCAGTTCGGTATGGCCTGCCTGGGTTTGGCAACACTTACCTACTGAGAAACTATCACACTGTTCCTCCTTGTTCCCTGATCCATTTACAGTTTGCTTTAGAACATCTTCCAGAACTTCCAGAGTTTAAGACAGTAGGAAGATAAAAATCTCTGTATCAGACTTTCAACTCAACATGTTGGGCTTTGATGCCCCACGGCAAGAGCTAAAATGGGATTGGAAGGGCCTGTGGAAAAAACTCTGAAGATGTGAAGGTGCTAAATCTTCTTATGGTTAAATCCTTATCTGTAGTTTCCAGATCTCAGAAATCAAGATTAGTTCAAGGCTGACTTTTGCTACATGCAAAAGATACAAGAAAAGTGCAAACCTTTGGTCAGAATTTCAGTGTCTAAAAACCACTGCAGTGTGCGTGGGGAGTAAAAGTGTAACAAGGCAGTGAAAACAAGGGAGATGAGGAATATCTCGCCTCAGTTTGAATTTATCTTTTCAGGTTGTAACCCTAAGACTAAAACCTACAATTATGAAACTTTTATCTCCCTGACTTTAAGAGTGTCAGTTTGGTAACTGGTATGGGTTATTAAAATCATACTGAAAAGACAATTATAATTTTTCCCTTGCAATTTTCAAACCAGATCTCTTCAGCAGCATTCATTTCTTTGTTTGCTCCTATTCATTGAGGTCATATTGAGCTGATTTAGATCTACAGCAAAATTTGAAAGGGATGCAGCAGAAACGTTAAAAAAGGCCTAAAACTATCAAATAGTTGACACCTGCATAACTACTTCCTTTTTTTTTTTGTTAATTAACTACAGCAGATGTGTTTTATGTGGCTTATTTTAGGGGAAACAAAAGCTGAGAATCCCTTAGTTCAGTCAGTAGTAAACTTAAAAGATAAACCCATCCAGGCTTTTTTCACTGGGACAGTGGAGTATCATGATATTGACTTCTGAAGGAGACAGAATCAAAAAATAATGCAGTGGCCATCAGCTGAATCCTCCCTTTCTGAATGGAGTTTGCACTGTATATGCTTAGATAGATTTCCTTGTTTTAAATAATACATAGCTCGATACCCTTCAGCTTCAGGGGCCCCTCCTGTGGTGAGATCAGGGTGCTCAGGCTGTGTTTGTCATAACCTCAGATGGTGCAGAACTGTAACAGTACCTTTTTGGTGGAGATATGAAAAATGGAGAACTGATATGAGAAAATACTGAGGAGAGCCATTTGATTTATCTCATTTATTACCAGCTATGATGTTCAGAGGTCTCTCTGAAGTGATCCATATGTTAGTAGTCAAATTTTTATTTTACTAAAATATTTACCATGCAGCGATTTCTTCTGCCTGATTTTAAATGTATTCTTTTTACAAAATAAAAAAAGTGCATAACATCTTTTTATATACGCAGATGGTTGGAAAAGAATCAGATTTAAGTCCTGGATTTATGGAATGTGTGGGCTGCATCCAATATTTGCTGCCCTTATTACATATTGCAGGTGTTGAAATGCTCCTGTGATTGACTTCTAAAAGCCTATACTCACATACATACACACTATACATTGAAACATTATTAATGCTGTAAAGTAGAACACTGAAAAGGCACAAATTCTTGTTATCCATCTTGTGCATTCAGTTGGAGAGGGAAATTGTGAAGAAAATGATGATGATAAAACTTACAGTATCACAGTACAGACTGCCCCACCCCAGTGTTTGCCAAAGCAAGGTCTTGGCATCTCAGTGTAATTCAGCGAGTCCAGGATTTCACCCAAGGTTTGATGCAGGTGCCTGGTTCTCTGTTATTTATGAGCATCTTAAAGCTTGGGATTTAACTAGACATTTTTTCAGTGGCTTTCTCTTTTCTGTACAAAGCAGGCAATAAAGCAGGTTGGTATCATCAGTGCAAACAAATGCAAAATAACAAAGTGTGGGGCTGTGTCTGGCAGAAATGCTACTGGATCACTACTGTGTATTTAATATTTGATTTTGGGAAACAGCTGGGGTAAGACCTTTCCTAACCTTCATCTAATTATAAGGGCTGTTGTTACATGTGTTCTGAAAGCAAAATAATGTAGGGGAAAATCATCCTATTCCCCTGTAAAGCTGTGCTCTTTGTAGAGTTCAGAACTCACCAGTAGATTAAGAGAAAAAGCAATTCCCTGTAATGATTGTGTTATTTATTACTCATCTGTCAGAGACAGGGACACTACTTAGTCCCAAAAATGTGAGGTTTCCCAGCTGTTTGCCATTTGAAGGGTAGATAAGCATTTGCTGAACTGAGGCAATCTAATAAAAGGGTGTCGTTACTGGAGAATCCGTGTTAGCAACTGGCTTTCAGAGTGAGCTCCACCACATTTCCTCACTTTTTCCATTCCCTCACTTGCTGATAATGAAGTCCGTTATATCCTACTAAATCATATGTATGTTCAGGCCAGAATAGTCATTTGATAATCTAGGAAGGGTGTGAAAGAAGGATGTAAAGGGCTGGGGATCAGAGTGCAGTTCACCATATCAAGTGCAGGATTAGAATGAGCATGTCAACATCATTCCTGAGGCATCTGATGTGGGCATGGACTGGCGAGCCAGTTTTTCTACTTACTAAAAGAGGGAAAGAAAGTGCCAAAATACCTTTGCTTGTAAAGTTGCAGGGCAAATTGAGACTATGTCCAAACTCCAGTTTCTTTCAGAGCTGCTGTAAGAGTTAGGTGAGATGGGACACTATTGATTTCAAACTGGTGTAATTTAAGGATGCCTGGACTGAGGATTGCCAGACTGTGCTGTTTATTTGCAGTATAAACTCTCCTGCTCCTCTTTACATATAGTTCTGTAGATTGAAGGAGTGATCCCTTCTCTCTGGGAACAGCTGTGCTTCCAAGAGTTTAAATGTCTCTCTCTGCAGCTGTTGCTCTGTTGGATGGTTATTTGCCACTTGTGACATCAGCAAGGACTGAATTTTGTCAGCGACTGATGAGGGTCAGGCTTTGAAAGAGATTCTTATCAGACTCGATGTTGTTCTGATCTGCCTCCTCACTCCTGTCTTTCTTTGCTTATCATAACTATCACATTACTCAAATAATTTCTACCCTTTTAACAGTAATTCCAGTTGCTAGTTTTTCACACCTTTGACAAAGACTGTCCACTGCAACTAAAACATTCTCCACACAAACCTAAGTGCTACCATTGCTCGAATCTGGAATGCAAAACATTTGGGAGGTGGTAGAGCAAAAGAGGAGGGGGAAAACCTGGGACTAAAGGATCTGTGTGTTCTTTTCTCTCCCACAGAAGAGGAGGGAAAATTTGATTCCCGGATAGGAATTTGTCTAGTGTAGTGGTAAATCCTCCTTATCAGCCTTTTATGATATTGGGCTGAGTGCATCTGTAGCATCTGTCTGGTTGGTGCACCTCTTGCATCTCTGTTATCTCTGCAGTGCTTGACAGTGTGTAACTGCAACAGAGGCATTTTCTGTTGGAGAAAACTTTTATTGATGTGACTTTTTTCACCCTGAGTGTGTGTGTTGGCTCCAGTGCTGAGGCTCCTGTGCTCAACTGCACCGTGCTGAGGTACAGAACGTGGCAGCCCCTTCACACAGCACTCAGCTGAGCCACTTCTTGGTTTTTGTTTTTTTTATTCAGTTGACTGAAAGCCCCAGAATAAGAAGATATAAACATTTAGGGGAAGTTACTGAAAAGCTATTTTTTAAAGAATTTTGACAGGCAGCTTTTTGCCAGTTAACCACATTTCAGTCAAATTCCTCTCTGAAGATCATGCCATTGTTTGTTTGTTTCATAGCATTGTTAGACAGGAACAATGCGTTGGCAGTGCCTGGTATGAATTCTTGGTCGCTAAAACATCTCTGGTGAATAGTTTATCAAATTGAACATGTATTCTGTAATCTTAAATTACAGAGTATGGGGGTTTTTCTCATTAACCTGCTGTCCCCTTTCTGATCCTGATGGTGACTAAAACTTTTTATGTCTTTTCTTGATTGAGTAGCCTATGAAAGAAAAGACAGCTCTCTTAAAGTATCCTGAAATGTGGGGGCTTGTTACAATTCTGAGACTATTCTGTGAGATACTATCAGTAATCCCCAATACCAGCATGATTTTGATAGTCATTACTTCAACAGCAATAAGAAAACATCTTTTATAGCAGTTTGAAGTTGTACAGCTGTGGATAAAAAAAAGGTGATAATGCAAAGAAAGGTCACCTGTGTACATACACAAATTGAAGTGATGTTTCATGACCAGTGTTGATTCTGCTGTTTCCAAAATTCAGAGTGCTTAACCTCATGATCTTAATTTTCTTCAATTGATAGTTATAATTGTTAATTTACAACAGTTGGCCCCAGTGTCTCAAATGTAGCAGAGGATGTCTCAAAGAATGGAACTTTGATCCAGTACCAGTCTCTCAACATCCACAAATGCACTTCTCAGGCAGGTCATTGTCTGAGTACACTCAGTAAACTTTTGCATGAAGGTAGTGATGTGTTTCCTGAAGTATCCCAAGGCACCTGTTGATTCACAACCAGGTGCTGGCAGTGGAAGAGAATGGAGAACCAGCTATGGGAAGGGGAAAATTAGGAGCATTATAAACTGTTGGAGAGAAGAAATAATGGAAAAAGTTTGGCTAACACCCAGAAAGAGGGGGAGGGATATGAGACAGAACAGAGGAAAGTCATGAGGTTCCCAATGTGAGCAGGTTGTCAGAAGAAATAGGAGCTAGAAAATAGGGGACCCCTGGAAGTAATTCTAAGATGATACAGGAAGAGATTGAAGAATTTCTCATGTCAGTCTGACGCATTTTCAAGACTTATCTAAAAGTAATAGCATCAGCTGGCAACTCCAATGGGTATTGAGCTGTACTGCCTGAAGTCTCTCGTTTCTGAGTTTGTATTTTGGCTTTGGTAGTCTGCAGTGAAGGACTTCCAGGGATGGAGGTGATCACTGCACCACATGGTGACAAAGCTTTGCTCACCCAGAAAATAGCATGCTGATATCTAAAAGTGCTAGTTTGTGAAAACTGGAAATAAGTTATCTCTTCTTCCTTTGCATGGTGTGCTGTTTCAAATTTTGCAGGCCTGATTTTGTGGCTTGTGCTTTTCCCATTGTGACTCGCAGCTGCAGCAAAAGGAGCTGGTGCAGCTGGCAGAGCAGTCACTGGGGTTAGTGCTGAGCAGGGCCAGCCCAGTCTCTCCTCCAGCTCTTCTGAAATTAAGGTAGATATGTAAGACTTTTTCCTATTCTTTAAATTATTATTTTATTTACCTAGTGAAGAAATGCATTCTCCGTGCCTGCCAAAGGGACTACCACCCTCTCCAGTGGTCTCCGGTTCCTGGATGCAAAGGAGCAAGGGATAAAGTATGGCTTCAGAAGGGCCACACTGGTATCTGCGGTGCTGGGGACTGGTCCTGTAGTTTCCTTTGTTCCCTGTTCCTCTTTGACCAGAAATTTTGCTCTTTTCTATTCCATGTAAAGAAACAGATGATCTACTCTGCAGAACGGGGCCATTCAGCCGTACTCAGTGTTCAGGATTGCTGATACTGGCCAGATTTTAGCACCTAAACAGCTCCCATCAGGACTGGCATAAAGATAACTTGCATTTAGTGACTCTCTGGAGTTGAAGATAATTTTTTTGGAACTTTCATATCATACTTACAGGCCTGTAAACCAAAGTGATGTCCTGTAAAACACTGAGGTCTAGACACAGGTTAGTCTTTTTCTTACGAGCTTTGTTTCTTGTGGATTTATGAGCAAAACTGAAAATACTGATTTTTCTTGTTTTTAGTATTGGCTGGTACACCCAGTTTTAAGATAATGGTGCATTGGAATATAATCAAAGTAGGTGTCTGAAGAACTAGATTGTTTCATGTTTTTTAGGAATTTTTTGTGAAAAATGAGATTTCTGGGTTTGAGTGTTTTTAAGTTCCTACCCCACCCTCCTAAAAGATACATACACTCTCCTCAGTTTCGAGAAACACCCCCAGGGCATCCTTTTTATTTGAATTGATTTTCTGGTTGTTTATCTTTTTCAATCTGGTCATGAAAAGCACATCTGGTTCCTATTTTAATCAGTATTCCAGTGGGAGCAACATCATATTATAGGAGGCTAACAATGCTAAAATAATAATCCATAATGATGCAACTTCTGGTAATTTAAAACTGTTTTATCCACTGTTTGTAGAAGTGTGTTAATGATGTCGGCCAACTGATCTTTTTGTAGATTAAACTCACTCTGAGTCGTCATAACAGGAATATCTAACATTCACACAGGCAAACCCTTCGAGCTGTCAGGAATTCCTTTTTTTTCTGAAGTGTCTGGACATTTCAGTACTTGTACAAAGTGCAACACTGACAGTTGTGCAAACTGAGGCAATCAGTAGACAGAGATCTGGTAAAACAATCCCAGTGCGAGTTCACAAGTGAACTTGTTCTGGCTTTTATCGGGCGCAGTTGTGTGTCCGGAGGTGGCAGGGCCCGAGGTGGCAGCGCTGAGGTCTCTGCCGTGTCTCACTGTGCTCCCCCAGCGGCTCAGGACGTGTCCTAGGCATTGAGAGCCAGAAAGCGACAGTGGTGATTTCCCAGAGCCGGGTGGAGCAGCTGCACTGAGGGGCTGCCCACCAACCCCGAGCGGCAGGGCTTGTGTTCTGTGCTTCTGGTCCCGGTCTGAGCCAGCAACACGGAGCCTGCTGTTGTTTCTGTAACTCACGCACATTTGGCAGTTCTGGAAAAGAGAAGCTTTGTGTCTCTGCAATTCCCGCAGAGACTTGCCATGGCCCAGCAAAGCAGCGTCCCATCCATCCCTGCGGGAGGGCTTTGGTAGTGTGGACCTGTCTCAGTCACGTTCATATCTGCATTGCCACTCAGGTTAAAGTGTGTCATCCCGATACCATCTCCTCTGGGCTTCCACACTCCTGCAGAATAAACCAAAGAAACTTTCCTTCAGAAGTAACTTTGAGAGGTGAGGAAAACACATTCCTATTTATTGAGGCAGCTCTGATAACAAAATATCTAAACTTGCAAAATACTCAAAAACCTTCAAAATATTTCTTGGGACAGTCTCTTCAATATGTACCTGCTTCTCCCTTGACTCAGGTTCAACAAAGTTTCTCACTGAAGTAGGTTGTAGCCTATTTTAAATTGGAAGGTCAAATTTAATATTGGTATGGTCAGATTAGGAGTGACATTTTTGGTAGGATGACAATGTTAATTAAAATTTTGCAAATTGAATTTTCAGGCAGGAATGGATATGTTTTAGAGCACAGTAACTGCAGTCCCTGTTAGTGAAGTTCTCCTGAAGGTCTGTGCTCTTGGAGGAGAGTATGGAGGAGGTGTACAAATTAACCTCAGCAATTGGTTTCTCTGGTTTTCTAAGAAGCTCTGTTGTTAATTTCTTTCAACTCACTTTTCTATCCTAAGACAACCAGTTAATGGATTAGTGTCTTAACACTTCCATGATTTCATCCACTGAGATAAAATAAGCTATTTTCCTCACAGTTCTAAAAGAGTGAATTATATCCAACATCAGAGAAAAGCAATGCAAATTTCAGAGGAGCGAAGCTTTGAAATGCTGTGTCTGACTTCTGTAAATATCTGTGCTCAAGGTCAGAATATCAGGTCAGGAGTATCCAATGACTACACATTAAAGCAGAAGAGCTACAATATCTTTCATCACTAAAGTTTTTGGTTTGCATTTTTAAATAAACCAGGGGCAAGTGCAGGGTATATATAGTATCACAGCCTTGTTCTGGCAGAGGGAATGTCTTGAATAACTTTATTCCAGCATCTTGAAACATGGGTTGGTTAGACTGGTGAAATGGTGTATTTTCAGCTACCCATTTACAAGAGACTCTCCATAACGTTGTCAAGTGCTATTCCTTTCTCTCACTCAAACTGACGCTCCATTCCTGGTAGATGTGGACTCATTTCAGGGGTAGATAAATGGAAATATCACTATCCCCAGGGTGCAAAAGTAGTTTAGAACCCGTGGCATACTGTGGAGCAATCACAATTCCCTGCTGGATGTTATACAAACATTTAATGAATATCTTGCTTATGGGTATATTATAGAACTGAAAAAAATTGAAAAATGGAAGATTCTCTTGTGAACTAGATTTTATCATTTGTTTGACTTTTTTCCTATTTTGACACTATATAATTTCTGAATTTTGTCTGTATATTAGAAACAATTCTTATATTTTGGATGTTTCATTTTGAAAGGACTTTCATGAGTCAAAAAATATTTTTGTTTCTACTGAAGAAGGGGGTGGAGCATCACTGTACTGTGCCTTTGGCACTTTTAGATTTCCCTAGCAGCCAGTTTCAAACTGTGGTACTGAACAAAGTTTCCAGTCTGGGTTGCTCTTCAAGTCATAGATGGTGTACACTGGCTGTCGTTGTACTGTTGAAATTATACCCTGAATACAAACCAAATTTATCTTTCCAGATACTTGGTTTCATTTCTATATCCTTGGGGTCTAACTTCGGGTGCTTCCTCTAGTGTTTTTCTCATACGTATCACAATTTAACTTCTACGTGAATGCTTTCATTTGGGGATAACTGTGTAAATAATGAAAAGGAAACAAAGCTTCCCATAAGCAAAAGTATGTTTTCTGAAATGGAACAGTTTTCTTCAAAAAAGGAGTTTGCTGACTCCCAGGGCACTCGCAGGCAGCAGTCGTTCTGAAGAAACAGCACAGAAAGTCCTTGTAATTTGACCACAGCTGGGGAAAGGGAGGTACAGAGGAGAGATGCACATTTCCCATGGCTCTGAAATTATGGACCACAGATCTTGGGGTTAAGTGCAGGTGGCATCACTGCAGGAGCTTTCAGAATGAGAGCAACTGCTGAGGCTGCCTTGGGGTGTGCATTTCGCTTCCTAGTTTTCCCCTCTTGTCATTGTACTTTCCTTTTTTTTGGTACTATTTACAAAGGAACACACCTGTCCAATTTTCTGTGTATTTGTACTTAGGAACAGTACAGACATTGTTAAATAAAACATATTCCTAGAATGGGGTAAAGGCTCGGCAAATGATGAAATGGAACTTCCATGGTATCTAGGAACTATTTTTATGTCCCTCCTCACCCCCAACATGTTGCCCAGCTACTTGTAGTTCAAGCATGTGTGTTTTCACAGCTCTCTCCTTGACCTCAATATCAGAGCAGATGTTCTTTTTGCCAAATTTTATAAGAGTATTTCCCCTGCCCTTCTCCCCAGTAAAACTCATTGGCTCCACCTTCTATTTTGGAAGATGCTACTGTCTTGTTTATGGAAGCCAGTTCAGTTTATCCTTTGGCTCAGGAAATGCCTGGTTTCCTCAAGTTGTTCTTTCTTTGTGCATAATGCCAGTTTGGAATTTTGCTGAATAAATGAGCAAAGAAGTTGCATGGTGAGTAGGAGAGACTGAAATAAATACTTGGTGTGAACTCACTTTCTCCAAGTAGTGAGATACAATGGAAAATAAATTTAGGTATAGTTTATAATGTAAAATTCCTCTTTTTCTCAGCGGGCAAACTGTTAATAACCCAGGGGCATAATGCAGCCTTTTCTGTTTCACTGGGTTTCTTTCACTTTCTCACTACAAGTAAGATGATAGTGAGTCACATCATTCCTCTGTTCTGGGACAGAAAACCCACCTGCCTTCAATGATTTTGCTTAAAAACTGATGGCATGATAAAATCACTCTATTTAACATCCAGTATTATAAGATAAGAATATTAAGAGCAGCTTTATGGTGCAAAATGAAAGCAGATAAATTATCTCTGCTTTATCAAAGCTTTACACGTTCTAGAAACAGATGCCTTTTCAAACCAATACAAAATTCCTAGATATTAACTTTTCAAACAATAACAGCTGTCAGAAATCAATACCTTTTGATTAACTACTCTTGGAGTAGGCCAGAGTTATTTTAAAATTAAACCCTATCACAGAATAAGTTTCTAAAGTCAATGTATTGTTTTCTTACTCAGTCCAAGGAAATTCCAATTAATTCAGAATTCACAGTATATTTAGGCCATCTTTTATAACAGGGGAAATAATAAGTTAAAATGTTACTTTTGTCTTTGCTCATAATTTAATGCTCTGTAATGCAGCTTTTCTATTCAATTTTTTCTGTTTGTTTTAATCTATTCACAAGAGTGACAAAGGAATTAGGGCTGGTGTGGATTCAGTCACTCGTATTCCTTGACAGATTAATTTTTTCTGCATCTTCTTGAAGAGTTGAGATCAATGTGTACATTAAACATTTGAAGATAGAGTTTCAAATTGTAGGAGAGTGCCTGATGTGGGGCTGGACTCTTGCTGGGTGCTCTGCCACATGCCCGTGCCCATTCCCTGTCTGGCTGCACCTGTTCAGGCTTCCTGCTATTCTGAGAATACATCTGTGGGTGGGACTGGGCTGCCTTTTAAATGGACATGGACTTGTGTTGCCCCTGGGCAGCAGCAACCAGGGGACTCAAAGATGGGGATGGTGCTTTCCCAACCACAATTAAATTAACAAAAAAAGAGTCAATCATTCTTTCCTTCTCTGCTGTTACTGCAATTTTAGACTAAAACGTTTTGGGAATTTGGATGTTCTAATCTGTCAATTGATGGCACAGTTCAGTAAGAAGTACTAGAAATAAGGAGTAAAGCTCAGATGATATTTCATCCATAACCCTCATTCAAGACAGTCATTTCTATTAACCAAAGCAGCTTTCTGTATTTCAGGTGATCAAAAGCAAGATGCAGTTTGTTGTGGTTTATTGTCTGTCTCTGGCAGTATTGCAGTTCTGACTTTCCACTTCACTCAGAAGCAGCAATAAATGCGTGACTGCACTAATAAAACTGCTGGTTGTCATTGCCAGAGGCACTGTCAGGGCAGGAATGTAAATCTTTGCTGACTAACTTTATTACAATACTTTCCCTTTATTTTGTCACTGAAGACAAGTACGATCCATGTTTTACTTGACAACTAGTGCTGGATTCAAGCATGAGAGCCAGGAGTGTACTCGCAGAAGTGCATGTTATCTCTGCTCTGTGTTGAGGCTGTTCAGAAAGGAATTGTGTAGGAACCAAAGTGTCAGACCCTCAAAATAATGTGACCAGGTCTGTGTTCAACTTGGATGCATCCTAAGAGTGAATGTTTGTAATAACCTCTTCCTCTGATCCTGATCTTCTGAAAGCACTCAGTTACTGTATTATTGGCAATAATTAATTAATGAAGGATTACGAATTATAAACTATCTCCTGGAATTGAAGCAGACAGGGATTAAAAAAAAAAGGCAGGCTTTCCATTACCATGAAAGAAGAAATTATATGAAGTTTGAAAAATCTAGTCTTAAGTATCAGCATTTTCTGGAAAGAAACAATTTTAAGTAGTTTTAGGAATTTACACTAAGAAAAATATACCTTAGAAAGATTTGATTTCCAGCTACTGCACCAGTTCTTTTCTGCTTCCATCTTCAAAAATCAGGGAATGTATTAAAGTGCTACCAGGTTCTCATCACCTGATAGTTGTTCATTCAAAATTACTGTAATAATTAGAACCAGAATCTCAGCTTCTTCCTCCTTCTAAGCCTCAAATAGCCTCAGAGAATAGAAATGCCTTGGAGTGTTTCATCATTTATTGAAAAAATGGAAGCAAGCTGAATTCCTAAAGCCTCTTGGAAGTTGCTCTTTCACTCAAAAGCCTCTTGAGATCCGAGTGGCAGTAATGGGGAACAGAATTTCTGTGCCTGTGTTTAGGGGTGTGGGGGTTTGCAGGGATGCATATTGGAATGCCCAAGATACTGCTCACCTGTTTCCAAGACTCCCATATAAAAAAGTTTGCCACCATGTCGGAAATGCATCAGTATGTCCCTGCTGTTAGTCACAGGGTTACATGCAGCATTTAATCAGAAAGAAAGAATACACAGAACTTCTGCTCCTTTATTCTTCCCTCATGCAGAACTATGCAAAGCACTTCTTATGGATTATTTCACAGCCAATTAAAAAAAAAAAAAGGAATTTATTTATTTGGACTGAGTCCATTTCTATACCCCAAAATCTGCTGCTCTAGATGGCTGAAATATTTTGTTAGTACCTCCCTAGCTGAAAATGAGGAGAGTTTTCCCAAGTGCTGCTCAGGGAGGCTCTGGCAGCATTTCCCACCCTGTGGGATTGCTGAGAGCTCTCACTGTGGGCTGGATCCCCAAAGATGTGCAGGCAACACTCCCTGGCCTCATCTCATCAAAGAACTGGGGGGACTTGACCCATCAGAATCGTGTCATACTTTTGTGACTAGGTCATTGTAAATAAAGCCTCACTTTCAGTTGTTAGTAATTCTCCATTTCTTACTTTCATTTGTGGTTATTTCATGGCGTGCTACAATAACTAATGACAGCCTAGGTACTCTGGGGTTTAAATCAAAAACATTTTTAAGAGTTAAGTGCTTTCACTTAAGTTGGAAAAATCCCAGCAGAGTAAAAGCTTATACAGTACAATTTGTGCATGATACCAGAGCAGACTCAGAGTTCACTCTAAGTTTCTGCATACTAAGCATCTACTGAAATCAGTGACAGCTGCACATGAAGAGATATTGCAGAACCCATCCACAGCTTAATGATTAATAAATAGTCAGTATGAGATAAACTGCCTCTGCTTCATTTTAATTAGAAAACTTGGATTCAGTGTTTGGGATGAAATTGTCCTTAGAATTCCCTGTTAGTTCCTGAGGTGTGAATTTACTTCTGAGTATGTCCTGTATAATGTGCTCAGGTACTCACCTCAAGCACTTTGCTCAGGTGGCTTTTCTTCTACACACCTTCAATTTATAAGTCTATTTTCAAAACCAGCTCTTTGTAGATATGAGATATTTTCAACAAATTCCTCTGAAAATTTATTGTGGCAAAAGTGATATTGTTTCCAGCTGTCTCTATCCAGAACTGATATTAAATACTGGAAGATAACACAACCAGATCACTTTCTCTATCAGACTTTGACACTAGGTCATGGGAATTAATATTGTTTAAAATGTATCTCAGATTGAAGCTGGAAAGGCCATCAGAGATCTCAACCAGCAGCAGATGTTAAAGCCAAACTCTGACCCCATTATTACCTTGCATCGCAAAAGAGGGAAAGTATTCTGGAGGCCAGTGCTGATGTTTGGTCTGTCTGGGTGGCCTGCACGTCTTCTGCTCAACTGATCTAGTCCAAATATTGCTCACAACACCTTCAGGTCACTCAGCTGGCAACACATTTCGTTCCTTCCCCCACACATCAAGATACTGGTGAGATAAGATGGGGGTGAGATATGGAGAAAGACACTACCAGAGTTAATGCAATCAGACAAGTTTTAAACTTTTACTCTTTCTGCCTTGTTTTGTTAGTGGATAATGCAGCTGTTTGTCAGGTTTCCACACTGTTTCCTAGTTGTGTGTGGGAGAGAACACCAAGGGCAATATAAAATTATTACTGTTGACAGCACCTGAACTCCCAATTGCTCACTCACTGCAAGCAGCTGATTCAAAGTACTGGGTGACAGCCACAAACTTCATATCCACTTCTAGTTAGTTATTGCTGATATTTCTGCTGTGATGAAAATACCAACAGGCACTACTTAGACATTGGTTCATGAGGCAGGGAGTGCACATTGCTCCTGGGATACTTTTGGCTCATATGCAGCTAATTTGGGGTGGCCTCTGATGGTTTCAGCCCTAAAGAACCCTGTTCCTGAAGCCACCTGGGAATGAGGAGCAGTGCAGTAACTGCCACTCAGACCTGATGGGAAAGGTTTCCTGCACTTCCTGGGAAGCAGAGGTTTTTTTTCAAGGATCAAAGTGATCACCCAACTCCAGGTGCTTTATTTATTCATTATGTGTTGTACTGTAAAACTCAGCTTCTAAGAAACAAACGAATCAAGTGGGGAATAAATCCTTCTGCTGACAGCAGCAATGTTGGTTCTGTGGAAGCAGAGCCCTGGGCAGCAGTGGGAGCAGCAGGAAGATGCTGTATGGTGGTGGTTGGCTTGAACCAGGGCATTGTAATGACATTTGATTCCGAGCTGACAGAACCTCCCTGCCTGCCAGGTAACTCACAGCCCCTGACTGTGCTCCTTGGGCAGCAGAACACTTTGTCACTCGATTCAATGACCTTTGTTTTCAGGAGGATTCATGTTTATATAATTTGTGCTCTACGTTTCCTAGGCAGAATTGTGAACATCCAACTTTTTTTGAGAGAACATATGTGTAAATCCAACAATCCATGCCCATGAGGAAAGGAATAGTTCTGCTAGGAGCGGGTCTAGGTGAATCCTGAGAAGAGGTTGAGGATCAGAGCAGCTCTGCTTCTCTCCTGCAGTTTGTTTGACCTTTCTGCCCGTGTTCCTCCCCTGAGGGCTACTGGGAAGGGCTGGATTTGAGTTGCTGTGGACTGGCAGTGCCTCAGCGTGAACAGCTACTGAGGGGAGCAGTTTGCTTGAACCTCTGAGCTCTCCGTTTTGCTTAAGGACTGACTTTAAGTGAGATGTGATGGATTTGCTTAAGGCCTGAGATAAGTGAGGTGCACTTGAAATACTGTGCACCTCTGTCTTGGTCTGCAGGCAAAGCTCCTTTTTAGAGTGATTTATAAAAGGTAGGTGGGACAGGTGATTTTTGTCTGGCTAAACGGTGCTGTAAAATCATCTCTGAGCAAAGTAGAGTCTAACCTCAAAATATTTGACAAATTGCTATTAAAAGTATTGGTTATAGTATGAGAACTTGCAAATATTGAATCCAGAAAATGGAAATTCTTCTCCCTTAGTTTGGGAATATTAAATGGGCAGAATCAGGAAAAGGAACCTGTATTGAGAGAAGAGCTTTCTGTTCACAAGACATGTTCATATACAAACTCTTCAGCTGTCTACAGCAAGATTTTATATGTTGCAGGAAATTCTCTGATTATTTCCTAATTTTCAAGCAATCAAGACTAGCAGAATATCAGATTAAGCTTAAATCAAATTAAAATGACTCTTCATGCAACATTATTAAGCACCAAAGGACACTGTATATGCTAAATTTTAAAAACTCTTAAAGATTATTGAAGAAGTTTGGAGAAACTCGTACAGAGCTGTTAGATAGAGTCACTACCTCTGGTTCCTGAGCCACAAAATGTTTGTGGGCAAGAGAGATTTCTGTGGAAGTATCACTATGTGCTTGTCATGTTCTTGGTCTTCCTTTGGCATCTCATCTGGTCAGAGCTGGAAATTGGGCATTGCTCTCTGTGTCCCTTTGGTCTGACCAAGCACAGCTATTCTTGTGTTCTTCTCTTAGAACAGGAAACAATCCACTTAAGTTTTGTTTTTTCTACTGAGACAAGTCAGATTTTCAAGTTTAGCAGAGCAGATGCAGCATTAAGATGCCTGGTGACAGTCCTACAAGCTCTCCATTTGTTAATTTTCAACATATTTTTATCTACTGAGGAGCAGACTTACTAATCTATAGATTCTATATTTAAATAAGAAGGAACTGTAGTGAATTTCCTTGATTTTTAAATTATCTGGTTCCACTCTTACTCAGAGCCTGCCTGCCTTATCTCCACAGGCTTGTTTAGAAAGCCTCTTTTTCTCTGGTTTTGGTTTGTTTTATGCTTTTTAGTTTTCTGTGGGGATTTTGGGGGCTTTGTGTTGTTTGTTTTGTTGTTGTTGTTGTTTGATTGGGGGTTTTTGAGGTGTGGGTTTTTTGTTTCTTTATTTGTTTCCCAATAAGACTGTGAGAAGATTGCAGGGAACTGAGTGGTGTCTGGTGATTGGCTGAGCTGTCCTTTGACACTGGTGTTAGAACCATGTGTTGGTCACATCTTGAAATAGCCTTGTCTTGGTCTCTTCTTGAACATTGGATTTTCCATGGCCAGGCTATACCTGATGTTTTGGGGTTTACCTATACTGTTCTCAGTCCTTTCAGTACTGAGTATCTTTCCTTTAATATTCCTTGGGTCTCTAATTCTTACTTCTTTTAACAAATCAATTTTTCTCATAGGGCCTGTGATGTAAATAATTTCAAACAGGAGGAGGAGGCGAGAGGATGTTTGCACAAAGGCTGATTTTGTGACCCTCACACAGTGAGGAAAGATCAGTTACCCTCACACAGGGAGGATAAAGCTCTTCATCTTTCTTCCATGACAAAATAAAAGATGGTGGATCTTAGTGAGATAAAACAGGTTCTCCTCTATAGAACCCTTAGCTCATGTCCCTGGACCAGGATGGCAAGAGCACCACACCTAAAAAGATCTCTTCTCTATTTCTTTTACATTTGAGGTCATATTATGAAAAGCATTTTCATAATTCCTGCATATCTGGAAAAGAAAATTGCCAAAGTTAAAGTCAAGCACTTGCAGCAATGCTGTTCTCTGGTCAGAGAGTCAGACAATGTTTCTTGTTTTAATGGCAAAGGTGGGCAGGGTTTTCCCATGTTGTTATGGCTGCAAAGGACTTGCACAAATCTGAGACACTGAATTAGATTTCTTACAACACTTAACAGAATAACTATTTGAAATTATTATTTTATTTTGATTTTATTTACGTAAGGTATTTAATTAGCCCATCACTACTTGTTTCCAAATAACCTATTTTTTCATTGGGAAAGCAAAGAGTTAAAAAGGTGCATCTCCAAGCCTGGTCTGGCAGCAGACTGTGGTCAGTCCTGATGCAGAGGAACAGATCACAGCTTAGCCTTACAAGGCTCTTGCAAAATAAACCAGTTGGTTTTGAGCACCAAAGGGGTGCAGATACTTCATGTGACAAGAATAGTTTAAAATCTCCAAAGCTATTTCTACAGGTTGGTTGGTTTGTTTGTTTAAGAAATGGCCTTGTGAGAAGTCGTGTCTGGTGCCTTTGTTATTGCTGAGTCTGTTTGATATGGGGGGAGATCCCTCAGGTGTCCGAGGCAGATTGTGCAGCACAGTCCAAGGCTGACCTGCTGTCATTTTTTGCTTTCTTTTCAGAATGTTTTTTGTCTTTCTAAAGAGAATTTTGTAACCTTTTCACTAAGCAAACCAAATTTTTCTTCTTTCATTCCACTTCTTTCTCCTTGTTAGGAAGTGAATCCTGTTGAAAAGAAGGCACTAATTCCTTAGCAGGAAGGGAGAAATCAGATGAAATGGAAGCCTATGAGGCTTTTCTCTGTAGGATGACAAGTTGTAAAAATACGACTGTATGCTGAAAAGTGACTGTAGAGATGGCAACTTGGGAGAGAGTGGGGGAAGGTTATGTTTATTATCTGTTAATGACTTCCAGATCGAGTTTGCTCAGCTTGTGAGCAAAAAAAAAAAAAAAACCCGCCCTTTTTTAACTGCCTTCTCTACAGACTCAATTTGGGATTTAAAAATCATGCTGGGCTAATTTTAATCCAAATATTACTGTCAGCAATAAAAAGGTTCTTCAGAGGATATTGTGCCTTTAGTTAAACTGTCCATCACTGCCCTTCAAATGAATGTTAATGCTGTTGATGAGAAGCTTATCAAAATCAGCATTTGTCTAGTCCTGATTAGTCTTAATTAAGTCTTCCTTAATTAAGTCTTAATAAGCCCTTTAAACACTTCTGTCTGTTGAAATGGTTTCTGGACTTACCTACTATAGAGTAATGGAACAGGCAGAGAATAAATCTCAGAGCTGTTATTCTGTCATTGTGCATAAGGATTGTTGGGTGAGGTCAGAGGAGTCACAAAGGAAGCCCCATTGACACACTGACCATCTTGTGATGTTTAAATTTCTCAAGGATTTGAGTCTCTAGTGTTCATATGTCACACAAATGAGAAAAGTTTGTGGAAGAAGCAGTATTTTAATGAAATCAAATGATGTAATCTGAAAAACATCAGCTTTCAGACATGCAGATCCTTCTTTGGATCCAGTTGGAATCAGAATGTTATCGGAGACGGAGCCAGCGAGTGGGGAGATGTTGGGGGGTGTTTGTGTGGCCTCTGAGGGCGCTTCTGTGGCAGTGCCACTGAGTGGGGGTTACAGGAAAGGACAAAGGGCTATCAGTGGCAGTCAGTGATAATCTTGCACTCCTTCCTGTCTGTCAGATATTCGGTGATTCAAATTGTACTCAGATCTTGTCAACAAAGACCTTGGAACTGACTTGTCAGGCTGCAGGGCTCAGGCACGGGCTGGGAGGTGACCTCTCTGCTGCTGCTCTGACTGGACTGCAGGCTGGGCTGCAGCTGCCTCTCCCTGCCCCTCTCAGCCTGGGACACTGGGATTCTTTGGGGATCAAGGGAGGAGGAGGAGGAAGTGTTCATCTTTGTCATGCTTTTCTCATGTTTTTTTTCCTCTCAGATCATGTGGCACTGTCCTTGATGACAGCAGCTTTTCTTTAGCCTCATCTTGTTGGCCAAGGATCCTGTTCCCCTCTGCCCACTTTGTTCTTCCCAGGAAGAACTCTGCTGCACAGCAGGAGAGCCCTGCAGGGCTTTGGAAGCTCTCCTGGTTTAACAGGCAATAAAACTCTGCCCTCAGGCCCCCATCAGAGGGGCTCTCCCTCCATCTCCTCTGTTTCTGGTGTGAGGGTGTTTCTTCCTCAGCAGAGCCCTGCACCTCTGGCACCTGAATTTGTTACTCCTCTTGATCAGCCCTTCAGGCCCTGGTGTGCCCAGTTGCTGCTGCTCCTTCCCAGGGAATGAGAGTTTGTGTGCCTGTCACTGCTGCTGCAGTGGGAGGTTTTCCTGCAGCACACAGGGGTTATTCCCAGAGAGCAGTGTCTCTGGACACCACCTTGTGAACAAGGTCAGATTATAATTCCCTTTGAGTCAGGACATTATTGATTTTCCTTCCTGAATTCTCTTCTTGGGACTGAAGGGTTTCTATGACTGTTGGTTTCAAAAAGTCCTGGGCCGTTTCTGAAAACCCAAACCCTTTCTGAGATGTCTTCATTTGGTTTTGGTGCTGAGACTTGCACCTGCACTTGTGCCTGCAGAGGGAATGTTTGCCTCTGGACCAGCAGATCTCATATGTATAAAGTGACCTTGGTTCCCATTTGTATTTGAAGATCTTTCTAAGAACTCCCACGCACTGATTTGGAAGTGGTTGGTACCTCCTTCCCCCTTTGGTAGTTTGCAGCAATGTGGAACATTGTTCTCACACGTATTCTTCTTTTGAGTATATAAATTGTTCTGAAGCCCTATGGGATAATTGTCATTGCTGGAAAACTTTTATTGAATGGTGTTTGTCTGCCAGCATCAGAACTTGAGAGGGTTATTTCATCTTGGCTTTCATTTCAGTTCTATTTTAGCAGTTCTTTGTCTTCAACTCCATCATCTTCTCTGTGCACTGAGCTGCTGTGTTCAAAGACATTTTTTGAAATAAAATTCTTCATTTTGTGGTTCTTATTCAATGATGTTATTTCTCATTTTAGGAGCTTTTGTATTTCTTTAAGGCAAATGAGACATGTTAGTGGTTATTTGTAATTCTTTTTTGTTCAGTGGATTTCCTGTTATGCAAAAATGTAAAGCTTTTCTCACTGTTCTTCCAAACTTTTGTTTTCCTGTCTTGGTAGTTTTGTACATCTGTGTCTGCTTTATAACCTGTGGCTAAGATGTACTTGCCCAGTTAAGATCTGGCTTTGCCTCCATGGATGTCTGACAATTTACTGTAAAACTGCAACTTAGACCTGCTGCTTGTTTGCTTCAAACCCTCAGGAAGTGAACAACTTTCTTTTTATTTTCTGAACGGACATGAGGGCACTGAACATCTGTCTAAAACCATCAGCACGTGGTGCTCATGTGTTCCATTGATCCAGTTTGACTGATTTGTTACTGTAACAGTCAGGGGAAGCTTTGGAGAGCAGATCCGTGCTTGGACACCATGAGTGCATCCCTGGCACTGCAGAGTGTTGTGTTCCAAATGGTGCTCTGGCAAAATCACAGAGTCACACCATGGTTTGGGTTACAAAGGACCTTAAAGATCATCCAGTTCCAACCCCATCCCAGGCAGGGACATGTTCCTCTAGACCAGGGTGCTCCAAGCCACCTCCATCCTGGCCTTGGCACACCCACAGCCTGTCCCAGGGTCTCACCACCCTCACAGAGAAGAATTTCTTCCTATTATTTAATCTAAACCTGCCCTCTCTCAGTTTAAAGCCACTGCCCCTTGTCCCATCACTGCATGCCCTTCTGAAAGGTCCCTCTGCAGCCCCCATGGAGCCCCCTCAGGTACTGGAAGGCCTTACAGCCCCCTGTGCTCTGCAGGGGGGTGGGGATGGGCAGGAAGGGTCTGGGCACCCTGGGTAATTCCTGCCAGAGAAATCAGGGGTTATTTATGCCAGTCTTTTAAAAACAGCTGAGGCAGACCTAAGGAGCTGGCTTTTATTGCTATTGTTAGTAGTATTTTGTCTAGTTTCCAATCTTTAAGATACAGAAAGTTGATTAAATAACCTTCTTAGTGCCATTTTTCATTAATTGATTCATTATCTGTAGAGAAATCTTTTCGTATAGCATTTTGTCTGGAAAAAACAAGGAAAACACACTAAGGGCAGATTTGGTTTGTTACCATTTCACTAGAAGTGTGAAGGGTATCCTAAAGTACTAAGAAAATATTATATGATGAAAAGGGATATCAGAAAAATAGGAAGACAGCAATATTTCTATATTGCCAGTAAGAGAAACTGTATGGCTTATATTTTTGTTAAAAGAGGATGCAATTTGCAAAAATATACCTGCAGATAGGAAATGTATGGCAGATGAACTAAAAAGGGAAGATTGTGAACATATAAGTGATGTGCCAAAGAACTCCAGGACCAGAACAGAGGTTTGCTTTACATACTTGTGATATCAAAAGGGTCATGCCATGGGTAACTCCCCAACACAAGCTGTGCTTCTGCCACTGGGTCTGAGCTGTGCTACTAAACTGCTCCACAGAATACAGAGGATTATGGAGGGAAAAGGACAATACACATAATGAAAGAAAAACTGGAAAACAAAGTGCTTTTTTAACTCTACTGATCTGCAATTGCAATAATATTTAGTGGGATTTTTAAAAAAACTAGACAGGAAAGTCAGGGGCAAATGTAATCTTTGTTTAATAACTGGTGATTATACCATCAGTGGTTTTGAATAGTGCTGCATTTATCTTGGACTTTTCCTTTTATGACCTGTATTTGTGGTGGGTTGTTTTTACATGCTTTACATTATTTTTTTTAGTTCTCCTTTCTACCACATTTTAATGCTTTCAATGTTCACAAAAGACAAATGGTTTAGGCTTAGATAAGAATTAGTCAGATCAAGGTAAGAGCATGACTGTAGTAACCTGCAGCTTAAAACATGATACACGAGGCTAACTCATGATAACATTTTATTTTTTCACAAATCTTGATTCTCTTTCATTTGCTGCACATAAAATACTGCATTGACTTTTAAAATAACTCAGGCTTACTTGCAGGTGTTCATATCCCACGCCAAGGACTTGGTGTTATGCCTGTTGTAGCCTGCAGTTTTCCTGCTTGACTTGGAGGATGGTCTCCCACAGCATTAGATCACTGCCATCAATCCTTGTCAGAAATTCTGGTCCCTCCTTATCCTGGTGTCACCAGTATGTAGTACAGTACTTTGGTTTTGGGGAAAACAGGTCTTAGCTAAAACCAACCTATTTTGTAGTTTGTATGTAGAAGTTCTTCATCTCTTAACTCTTTCAGAGTTAGTTTGGTAATTTCCTTTATTGAGTTTTCTCCTGCTTTTATAGTCCTCTTGGATCAGTTCAGATCCAGAATGGAAGTGTTTGCTCCTCAGACTTTGGGGGCCAAAGTCCTTTGCTCTCCTGCTTTCCTAGGTCACACGAGATAATGCTGTGTCATATTCCTTGACTTGAAGTGTAACTGGACTGAAGTTTACAGACAACGATACCCTTTTTGACTCCCTGACCAACCTGTACTGTGTCTAAAAACCTTTTTTCAGAAGTTTCTGCCAGGATGGTTGAAACCAGCTGGGACAGGGAAGAGAAGAATGCATTACTCAAGTCTCACCCATTTATTTTGTTTCCTTTTTCTGCTATGATCCACAATAGCTGGGACAGTTTTCTCTTTTCTAGACTGAGACAGACCACAGTAATGCAGACAATCTCAGCAAGTGGTTTGCCTAAAAGACAGAAACTTAAAAATACAGAAAAAAGGTTTGATTGGTTCTTCATCTTATTATCCTTTAGCCTAACATATGATTTAGTCTGAAGCAAGACTGCACTTCAGCTTGGTTACTTTATTTCTGTTAGATTTGGGGAATAAGGCTGAATGAGAAACATAAATCAAACCTCACCAAATGTAATGAAATCCTCTCATATCTGGATTCGAACTTTATATATTGACTTGGTTCTATCATGGTCCTGAACTATACTCTTTGGATCCAAACATCCATAAATCTCGAGGAAGTTGAGGGTATTTTCTGAATTTGGACGTGTTTCTTTCTGGCTTGTCTCTTTCTGTTGTGTAGGGCGGATATTCAGAGCCCTTGGTCGTTATATCCTAAACAAACATGTTTCAGAAGCAAAGACTTGCAAACCAATTCTATTCTTTTCCTGACATATACAGAACTTCTTTAACTAGAATGTGTTTGGAGGATTTAATGAAGACTTACTTGAGTTCCCCTGAAACCTTTTCTCACAGCAGTCTTAGAATTCTCATCTTCTGTCTATGGAAGAGTTTGCACACACCCCATTGAAGGGAGCCTCATTTGCCACTGCTTTTCTGCCTGCTCAGCACAGGGGCCCCACAGCCTGTAAAGAGCTGTCACATCTCAGCAGCTTTGTCCCACCAGGGCAGCCCTTGGTCGGGGAGTTTGGGGGTCACATGATGTGTTATGGCAGTTCAACTTCACTGACTTCAACAAGTTTCGCAACATCATATAGAAGAGTGGAAAACTTTTTTTTTTCCAGCTTTCAGTGTGGCATTTTTATATTTGCCATTGTTTTTATGAACTTTACAAGGACAAATTTTAAAACTTGTTATTAGGCTGACTAATGGGATAAAAAGAAAATTTTAGACTTCTTGTGAAACTGATTATGTTTTTCTCAGCAGATTTTAGGTGACTATTCACATTATGAGCACAATTCTGTCTAAAAATAAGTCATGTCCACTTCTTGATGGGTTTATTGAGAACAGAAATTTCCACACCATTCTCCCTTTAATGTGACCACAATGGGCAGTCATAATTTGTCCATTTATATAACAAGAATAAAGTAGCAAATTGGCCACCATAAACTGTTAGTATATCCACTTTTGCTGACATGTTTATTGTAGTTTGCAATATGCATGATGTTGATTTTCAAAAATGTTCCATTTTCTTTTTTGAGAGTATGAATTATAAATTCATGAATCACAGAAATCAAGACTGTAATACAACTTGGAAGTTGGAAACACTACATAGCACTCATCTGTGTCGTCCTCAGAAAACTGGGAGGTTGGAATTTTTCCTAGTTTGATTAAGAGCCTAAAACCTTCTATTCATTGTCAGCTAAAAGTGAACAAGTGGGATAGTTTGCCATGTGTTTATGTAAAAAGGCAGCTAATGGACATGTCAGGAAATGTCCAGAGAAAACCTAAAAAGGACAAACGTGTCATCTCAGTGCTCCACTCAGAACGTTCTATAGCACAGAATCTCATAAATTAAACACATAACTTTGCCTAAAGACTGAAAGTGTTTTTACTGCTTTGTTTTCAAAGGAAGGGAACTTGTCTCCAAAAAAACACATCTAGGAATTAAAGATGGCCCCTAATGAATAGACAAAGAAATGAAAAAAGCAGAAGCCTTTGCAGCCTTAAAAGTAGAGTTCAAAATATCATCCCTCTTACAAAATATTTCCTGAAAATAGGCTTGTGGAGCACAAAAGTCAATTCTGGAAATGCGAGAACTATGAAAGCAAGTCCAGTAGTCGGCACTTTCAAAAGTAAATAAAACCATCAGGCAACAACTGTATGCTAATTGCATTTAAGAAATAAAAGACCACCTACATAGAAATAAAATAAATCTCATTAGAGGAGCTGAAGCAGATAGTTGAGATGCAGACTCTGCTAACTCAGCCCCTAAGGCTCTCCTGAAGGAGCTCTCAGAGTCACTGCCGTTCCCTTCGGGTGACACAGAAGTGCAAAGGCCCCCCCTGTGCCCTCCCCGGGCAGCTGGGGGGGCTGGTGGGCATCTCCTGCCCTGGCTGGGCTGCACCTTCAGGGGGGCAACCAGCCTGTCCCTGCTGAGGGAGCACAGCCAGGGCCTGCAGAAAGGAGGGCACCACGAGCAGGTGTGTGCCAGGGCTGAGGGCACAAGAAACCACACGAATCACAACTTCTTTTTTTCTGTCAAAAAGATGTATTCATTGAACTATTTAATTTGTTTTATGAAAAATCAACTTCATGAATGCAAAACGCTGCAGGCTTATAATCAAGGAACTTAAATATTCTATGAATTTTAGGCAGGACAATACATTTTGAAGATTTCCAATAACAATAGTGAGGGGCCTGTAGGTCCATCTCCTGAAGCAGCTCACAGGAACCAGCCTGTTCCCTCCAGAGGAAGTATTGAAAACCATTTGCAAGCAGTGACCCCTCTCTCCCTGCTGGCCATCAGCAGGTTATAGATTTTCAGAAACAAAAGCTGCCCAGCCTTCCACTCACTGCCTCAAATGGTCTTCTGAAGAGAAATTAAAAAAAAAAAATCAAGTCTATTGAAAGCTCATCATCTGTTCTGCTGCTGATATAGTTGGATTGGCTGTTGAAAGATTGCACAGGAACTTACTGGATATATTTGTAGGGCCAAGGCCTGACCATAACTAACTGGAAGAAAAGCTCAGTAGGTATTTTTTCCTTGACCATTAACTTTGTCCCCAGATCTTTCCATTCATAGTTAGTGTTTGTCTCTGATTAAGTTTATAATTCAGCTGTGGAGCTTTACGTTAATCTGACAGAAGTTCTGTAAATCCTTGCTATAGATGATTTTGGTTCTGATTTTAGCTCCTGTGTTCTGTTAGACTTTTTAATTCTATTATGAAAGTTAGGGCTTTATGCTCCTAAAATAAAATTAGGTTCAGACCTTCATAAAAAACTTTGTGCATCTGCTATTGCCGCTTAAAAGCGTCTCAGTGTTTTTTCCTCAAGTAAAGGTTCTTGTCTGAATTCTTTTCTACATAGAAGCCTGTAACAGGAGACAGCAATGAGAAAGGATGTTCATTGGGAGAAAGTCAGTAGAAAACTCCTCAACATTTAGACAGAAAGATTTAATTCTGTTGATAATTGGTCAATAGTAACACAACTTAAAAATCCCACATCAGAACAGCTAAGCCAACAAAAATAAATACATGTATTTGTCACATGAGGGACAGATAAGAAATCAGAACATGTAGAACAACACGATTAAAACCTTCCATTGTACGAAATTTGGCAGCAAGTGAGGCCTTTAAAAATAGTCCTCGGGAATTGCTGTAAGAGTTTCACACAAACCTGTGTCCTTTGAAAAATTAATTTGGATTTGAAAAAAGAACCCCACACATCTGGCTTGATCATTGGCTGATAGAACATATTTCTATTCCCACCCCAAATCACACACAGCTCGGCTGGAAGGAAGACAGCTGCTTGGGCACCGCTGTGCTCCAGTTTGAAGTACATCTAATCTTTATTGAGTTATTTGAGCCTTGAGTGCCAAGTGCAGAAAGACATGCTTTGGTGGGGAGAGGATTTCTTTTTTCCCTTTTAATATTAATGTGTAATTTTGGCCAACAAAATAAGGCTTAGGAGACAATAGCAATTCTCAAAATGCATTAGACTTAAAATCCAATCAGTACACCAAATGCTTTGGTATAGATCCTCATCCAGTTTGTTGCTTCTGCAGGAAGCACTGCTGTTAGAAATCAGTCTCACACTTTATTGATCAATTAATTCTGAAAGCTCTTTAGTGCCTTCCCATCTGATTTGCTTAAACATTTTTTACTCCTCTGTGCTTTAGAACATATTTCTATTCCCACCTATGATGGATAAGGTATGAGTGCCTTAAATTATATGTGAGATTTGGGCAGGTTGGTTTTACGTGCAAACTCTCCCTCTGTTATTGTACTGATTGCAGTGTTTGTAGGGAGGATGGGCTGGTTATGAGATCAGTGACCGAACCTGCAGTGCTCAGTGGCTCCAGAAAACGTTCGTCTGCAGGTGTTACTGGTGAACAATTGTAGCTGAGCCGAGGGGGAAGGTCTGCGCGGGCGGCAGCAGTTCCAGAGTCACAGCCGCGGCTCTGCCCGGTCTGTCCCGGGCGTTGCGGGAGTTGCGGTCCCAGCGCCGCGGGAGGAGGCGGGGGAGGCCGTTGGGCACTGTCCCCTCAGCTCGGGGGCAGGGGGGTCTCGCAGGGTCCCAGCTACTTGTGACACACGTCCAAAAGCAGAGGGCAGAGTGGAAGAGATAAGACCAATAACAGAATTAATGTTTTGTCTCTCTTTTATGAGATCCTGAATCTCAGAGGAGTGTTGGATGCAGGCGCTGCGGAGCCGAGAGAGGTCGGAGGTGTCGGTGATGTTGCTCGGCTCCGCTTTCTGTGCCAGTCCTCTGTCAGCTGGGGAGGTCTGTTAAACCAGGCTGGATCACAGGGAGCGATTTTCTGTTAGTTTTATGCTCCCCATTTTAGTCCTTTCTGCACTATAAATGCTTAGCCTTCCACCTCAAAATTAGCATTTACATTATAATTTAATATGCTGCACCATTCACAGGTTTCATGACATTAAGCCTTACCAGTCTGGTTTTCATGCTGCTGTTACTTTGTAGTGCAAGTTCTTTTATAGAGTTCATTTTTTCTTGATGAACTGTACAATGCCAAGATTCAGGGAGCACTTTCAGTCCTGCCCATAACAGCTATGATTTGTGAGGTGTCTCTTTTAGAATAGTTCTTGTGAATATTGTTGTGGGTGTATCTTTGCCTAGATCTGATTGAGATTTAGCACACAAACTAACTTCCTAGTTAGCTGAAAATACAAATCCTTCACTTGACTGAAACTTTAGCACAGCAGTTGCTCCAACATATCAAGATGTTATTAAAGAGACACATGGACTCAGAGAGGAATTTCAGAAGGATTATACTGACTAAGTACACAGCAGTTACTAAAATAAGAGTTGGCCTTCAGATCATATTAACTAGAAACCAATATTCCCGAAAATGTTATGTAAGTAATTACTGTATATTAGGTTGCCATATGTACGTGTGTGTGTGCTGTGTCCAAGGCAGCAAACACCAAATCTGCTGCCACGATCCCCTCCCGGCGAGTGAGTGGGGAAATTGCTCTTGTTCTATTTCAGAAGATGTTCCTGTGCACAGGACACACAGTCAGCAAATAAGACATACATGTCAATGGGATTATGGTAAGACAGGGTATTAAAAATGGCACCAGGCAATGATGCTGCACTCAGATGTCTAACAGTGTCTCCATTCCAGATCCTTTTTGGAAAGGTTTAGAACCCATTTACTGCACACTAAGATTAAACTCATGATTGGATGAATTACAATCAGGCATTAAAATAAGATAAAGTTACACTCCATGGATAACCACAGCTCGTGCTAACCTTTATTGGATGCAGGGGGAAACAGTGACAAGGGACAAGGAAATGGCTGAGGCCCTTAAAGACTGAGGCAAGGAAGGCATTAATAGTAAGGCCAATTGTCCCCTGGGTACCAGCACCCCAAGCAGGACAGAGACAGGGAGCAGGATGGAGCCCCCCAAATCGAAGGAAATGGTCAGTGAGCACCCTGCAACAAGCCTTAAACACACTCAAGTCTTTGGGTCCACCCAAGGGGCCTGAGGGAGCTGTGAGAAGTGCTCACCAAGCCACTTCCACCATCAGCGGTTCCACCAGGGGAGGTTTACATTGGATATGAGGAAAAATTTCTTCATGGAAAGGGTTGCCAAGCATTGGAACAGGCTGCCCAGGGAAGTGGTGGACTCACCAGTCCTAAAGGGATTTAAAAGATGTGTAGATGAGACACCTGGGGACATGGTTTGTGGTGGATTTGGCAGTGCTGGGAAATGGTTGCACCCGATGATCTTAAAAGTCTTTTCCAACTTAAACAAGTGTATGATTTGACATCCCAATTGGTATTATTTTAGCTATAGATGAGATTTTTAAAAGGAAGTCAAGAAAAGCTACTAAAAATGCAGATCTGGCAAGACTTGCTTAGGAAATATTTATGAGCTGCTACTTTATACTCTGAAATTGTCATCAAAATAAAAATCTTCTTGCTTTATTGTTAGAGATACTACTAATATCCTTGCTGCTTATCACTCTCATGCTCTATTCATTGGTTTTACCATTATGTAGAAACATGTCTTCAAAGGTCTAAAAAGCAAACAAAATCCAGCCAAAACAGGGATTCATTATTTTTATTTAAAAAGAAACATTTACTTCCTACATATAGTCAGTAAGTAAAATCATCTGAGAGCCTTCCTTATGTATATAGTTTGAACACTGTAGGTCTTTCAATGGAAGTTATGTCCAAATTTTATTGGGAAAGACATTGAAGCAATAAAAAAAGAAGGAAATTTATCAGAAGTTTAGAACATTTTGTTTTATTATTTTATACTGTGCCAGATTTCTGTTTTCCTTTTCTTTGTTTATGAGAATATAATTTATCAGATTCATTGACAGAAAAATTTTGAAAAGTACTGCATCCTCTGTGTTTTTGGGAAGATTCCATCACTTTGTGTGTCATGCTGAATTTAGGAAGAAAAAACCCCCAGTATATTTTTATTCTGCTCATACACTGATTAGTGTTTCCATGAATCCAGCTGAACTGCAGTTCAGTGCAGATATCCTAATGGAAGGACTGCTATATCCTGTGTTCTACTCTGGTTTATGACAGGATAATAAACAGGAACTCCTTGGATTAATCTGAGGATTATATTTCATAAGGCAGATGGTAACAAAGCAATGGCATTACTTTCTTTAAAATCTCTATGGTTATCCTAGACAGTCTTGAAGGCACTTACCTGCTGGTTACTTTTTGGAGTCCTCTGTTTACAAGTTTATTTGAATGTACAGTGTATCTACTGTACAGTTCAAATGGATTTTCATTGATTCTAATAGGGGATGTTTTAAGATAAACCCATTCTATAATTCTGCCTGTTGTTCTGATCTGTCTCCCTTATCCCTTGCTTTCCCCTTCTCAAATGCATCCTTTTAACTGTCCTCCCTCCAAATCCAGCCTTTTCATCTGGCCCATCGTGCCCAGCCCTATCCTTTTCCTCTCTCAAATGCTTCATTTACCTGACCTAAGCACTCTGTTCCATCTTTCCTGGTTGTCAGGAAACAGGAATCTTCTCTAGTGATAGTATTACCATGATATGTCTCCTCTGAGGTTCCTGAAAAGGTTTGGTAGTTTGCATTGGCTGTTGTTCATCTGCTGTGTTCAGATTTGGCAGAGTCCTCTCAGAGAATCAGGAGCCTCTGAGAATTTGGGTTTGGCCTGAATTAGCAAGGGTAACGTACAGATAATCTCTGCGAGATCTCTAATTTGATGCAGACTCCTGGACATCAGCTCACGCTCAGCATCCCACAAACGTGCACAGGGCCAGCTGTGGCTTTTGTGGCTGCCAGGGCTGTGACAGGAGCAAACCTTCCCTTGCTTTTCTGTGTTGGGAGCAGAGAGGTGCACGTTTGTGCAAGAGAGAGGGCACAGGAACCCCTTGGAAGCAGGGTCAGGACATCTCTGGGGATCCTGATGTGCAGGACCTTTCTGCAATCACAGTCCCTTCTCCTGTGGGTTATGGATCGTGGGTCTGTCCTGCCAGAGCAGTCACAGCCTGAGATGGTCGGGAGTGCAAAGTGAGAGCAAGGTCAGAATTTATCAGTTATGTCCATGACATTTTCCCTCGTTCCTACCTATTTACTTTTGTTTAGTACAACTGAGTGAATTATCTCATTAATTATTCCTGATACATATTTATTGCTTTTTAACATAGTCAATGGATTATATTAGTCCTTTTAATTAGTTTTGCTAAAATGCAAATGTTCTACCCTGCAGAAGAACAGCTGGGGATTCAGCCACTAAAGTATGATATTTGGATACCTCAAAATCCAACTTAGCTTCATTCTCTTAGGGGAGGAGGTTGTCATATTTTACAGCCCACAGATAACATTAATTTTTGTTGAAACTTTCTAACAAGTCATCTTGCACAAATATACCTAAGAAATATCACTGGAAGAAGTTTTCCTGCTTAACATAATGTACTCCTAATGTTTTCCTTGGCCTGCAGGTGCTCCTCCATATGAGCATTAATTACAACAGTAATTATCCTATTTCTGGAGAGTATAAAAATTCCAGTGCTTAAGAGGGTCCTTCCAATTTTTTGAATGCTTCAGTTTAATCTTCCTTTTTCACAGAACACACTAAACAAAACAATGTCCAGCACCTGCAGAGAGCAAGCCCTGAACAGCCCTGCAAACACTGCAAGGTTCCCCCTGCACTGAGACAGCTCTTTGCTCCACGGCCTCTTTAATGACAGTAAAAGGGACAAGAAGAGAGAGCACTGTAACAAAGTATCATCTTTATTTCAATTTCAGTTTTCCCCCTCAATAGATTTGAGTAAATCAATGTTTATACTAAAATAGATATTTAGTAGGGGAAAAAAAGGACTTTTATAATCAAAGATTTTTCTTTTAATTGCTTCTTCAGAAATACATTTTGATAGTAGCAACTGCTCATTACAATACAAACAGAACAGGCATTCATTTACTGTGGCATGGGAAGTACTGCCAGTTCTAAATGCTCCACATAGTTTCTTTAAAATTTTTACGTTCTTTAGGCCTCGACAAAAACCAAAGCTCCTCTTCCAGGTTTGGTAGCAAACAGACTGTTATTCTCCCCTGCTAACCTTTGGCCATCCGTTTGGTAATAAGCTTTTTTTACATTTTGGAGGAACGTGTTCAGCTTGTCAGAAGGCACCATTGACACAGTGCAGCCACCCCAGCCAGCTCCAGTCAGACGTGACCCGATGGCCCCAGATTGCCTGAAACAAAGTAACAGAAGTAAAATCATATAAAATAAACCAAAAAGAGGTACTTTGTCATATATAAAATTCATATGGAAAAGTGAGATGTGCTTTGACTATTCCCATGTGATCTCATTTTTCCCAAGTTCACTTGGTTGTGTGCAACACTACAGCAATCTGCAGTTCCAGTTTTGGACCAAAAAAAGTGCTGATGCTTTAAACTGCATTATAGTCATTTCTGTCAGTTCCAAGAGTGACCCTGTTTTGTAATGCTTCGGCATCAGCTGTTTTAAGGATCACAGTGCAGCTGAGATGAAGAAAGCTGCAGAAGAAAGGAATTGTGTTAGCAACACTCATAAGACATCAGAAGTGAAAACAGAAATACATGACAAAAATAACAAAAGAGGGTTCATAAACTAATTGCACAGGATGTAGGCATGCAAGCCATTTTGTAATGTGGCAAAGACAAATAGCTCTATTCTTCCAGGACAGATCTAAAACATGCTGAGGATTCACAGGCTTCTGCAGGACTGCTGAGCTTGCCAGGCCAGAAAAGGAGAGTTCAGAAACACTCAAAAAAGTCATACAGAGTCACTGCACTCTGTGTAAATAAACTCACATAAACATCTGTTTATGCTGAATGGACAGAGTTGGGTATCCCTCTTTAGGGGGTCCTCATGAACTTCAGAGACTGACAGCAGTAGAGGTAAAATAAGAATTTAGTCCCAAAAGAAAAAAATGTTCTAAATGAGGAGGGTGAATAGAAAGAACAATGACAAATAAATGACATCCAAAATATAAACCATTCCCAGCCTCAAGATACTGGCCTGCTAGAAATGTCCTACAGCAAATCCCATGCCATTACACTGCAAGACTCAGATGCCATCTCATTAGAATTTAGTAGAATTACTTTCATTAGTTGGCTTACCTGTGTTCCTGATCTTTATTTGAATTCAGAAAAAGTAATGTAATAAATGTCGTTGGGGCTTTTATAACCTAGTCAGGACAGAACCAGCCAGACTAAAAAACGCATCTGAAATCTTATTCTTGTGGGACATCTAATCTGATTTGCAAACAAATACTTTTGATGTGCTTCCAATAGCCATGCAGGGAGAGATTTATCAGCCCCAGAGTATGTTAGAGGGAGAGGCAGCATCATGTGAGCAGTGTTGGAAAAGGACAGCCCATTCAGAGGAGGCTGTTGGGATTTTTCATGTGTGCATTTTATGTTAAATGAATCTGGTGTAGTGCTGGGTTAGCAGAGCTTTAGGTCATATTTCAAGCAAGTACTTACATATGTGTTTGATTCTAAACACACATCTCTTCTTGAACAAAAACACTTTCTTCAGTGTGTCTGTGTGGTGCCACCCTTCATATTGACTCGATTTTATGTTCATTCTGCATTTCCTGTTGGTGTTTTATTTTATTTATTGTTATTCCTGTAAGCCACTCATTCTCTGATGCAATTCTGTAGTTTCTAGTCCGTGGAGCAACCTCCTAAAAAGAGCACGATCCAATGCAGTCTCAGTTGCCATCTCAATTCCCATCGACTTCATAAGGCCCCATCCACTTTTCAGTGTCTGCTAAATCAACTGTCTGTATTCATTTGGTCTGTTACCTCAGTCAGAACTTCGTATTTCAGATGGTGTCTGGCTTTTATTTTGGTAGGCAACTGAATTCCCTTCAGAATTGTTCTGAACCTTTTATTGATTTCGTAATTCTCTGTGGTCATGCTCATGCCTCATTTTTACTGAGTCATTTTAAAATACTTAGTTGAAATAAAGCATAATGTAGACAGCAAATATGCCTGTTGCAGAGCTGAAGTCACTGTGTTTCAAAATACTGCGGCATAACAGTGTCAAATGTGGTGATATGATCAGACACTTGGGGATTCCTGCTGAGGAACCTGATGGGCAGTGCTGAACCATGTGAAAACGGGGTACCTGGTACTCCAGGAATTCAGCAGTGAGCACCTCATTCTGCTCTGCAGCAGATGTGGTGTCTGGGGGGTATTTAACCGAACATGAGGAGGTTGTCTTTGGGACAGGTCTGAAAACATCCCGTTTGAGTCCTAATCAGTTCAGTTCTCAGCCAGACCCCTCTGGTACAGTGGGATTCCTGGCCAGACACTCTTCTGGTGCACTGGCATCCAAATCATGCCTTTTTGGAAGAGGAGTCTGAGCAGACAATCCTGTGGATGGGGCACTCACCCAGGCAGTGGGCACTGTGGATTCCAGGGGTGGGACATACCCTGTGTGCTGCCCGGGCTCTGCCGCAGCGCCCGGACAGGGAACACATGGAGAGAAAACCGAGTATCCAGAGCTCAGTGCTGGGGACACTCAGCTCCCAGCCTCTGGTTCTGGCCTTTGCTTCCTGAAGAGTTCGTATATCTTGTTCCAGTATTCACTGGATAAAAAGAGAATTATCTTACAGGGGTGCAAGTGACAGTAAAAACATAAGTAGTGCAGGCAAAGGAAAGAGGAATAAAAGAAAAAGAAAAGAGTAAAAATGGAAGCCTCAAAGTTTGGTATATGGAAATGCTAGGTAAGACATTGCAGAAGCTCACTTAAAAATAGTTATGCTTTTAAGAGGCAAAAAACTCCACAGCAATATTTTTAATTTGAAATACTCAAAGTTATGAGTCTTTCAGAAAGCATGGAGTTAACATGATGAGACTTAACTATATAAATGGGGAGGACTATTCTTATTCTGCTTTTTAGCCTAGGTTGCATTTGAATAGCATCTTTAAGCCTTTCTGGCTCTGTGAAAGGGCTGAAACCTTCTTTTTGTACAGTGACTTTTTGGTTTTGTTGAATTTCCAAATTGTGCCATGACTGCAGGCTTTGCAGCTGTAAGAAAATCATCACTGGTGATGGTAAAGAGTCTCGACAAAATGCAGAATTGTCTTGGCCACCATAATAGACCTGGTTGTAATGTACAAACTGTATCCTTTAAAGGTGATCAGAGAGGATTCGGCTCTCTGTCATGTAATGGGCATGGCTGGGAACACAAAAATTGTCAGGATTTATAGCAACAAAAGATGGAGAACAAGAGAATGAAAGAAAGTTATGGGCATGACTAAGGACTCGGAGATTTTCAAGAGGACCTAACGTATTCAGGAGCTCACATCCAATTTTTTGTGCTTTAATTGTTTGGTACATTTGCTTTGTTACCTACTTTAACAGACTAACAGGAAAAACAGCTATTAACAGCTATTACCTGCTTTAAAAGACTAACAGGTAATACAGCATGAGGTAGGTCAGAGAAAAGTACAAATCCTCTGTCTCTGCAAAAAGAAAAAAAAACCTGACCAACCAGTGGTTACAGTTTTCAGCACTAAAAACCACAGCAAGTATGGATCCTTTTCTTTCTTGGCAGAGGTTGTACAGTAAAACATAAAGATCTAGGCAAAACAGAAAACATCTGGATATGCAGATTATTCTTCACAGTTTAAACCTTGTAAGGAGAGAGCAGCAGTAGACTCAGGCAATTCTGTGGAATGTATTTTTGGAAACACTTTTTAAAAGCTACAGGGCAGCTGTATATCATCGTAAGTAAAGAATGTAATTTATGCAGTTCCTGGCCATTTCTATAATCACATCAGCCAAATCTTCCTAGAGTGACTAGTGAGTTTATGTCCCTTAGCTTTTTAAATGTTCAACTTGAGAAAAGTTAAGACTTTTTTCCAAAAATTAGATGCTGGTTTAAGCTGAATTCATCTGGAATAACTATACACTTTCAAAAATCTAATTACTGAATCAGAAAAAGATTTAACATTAAACTTCTAGAGAAGAAAGATACATTTCTTAGGAAATACTCTCGATAGGACAAGGTTGTAAAGAATAATGAACAATTTACTTGTTTCTGTGCAAAGAATGTAATAAAACCCCTCATATTAAATAATTGTAATGCACCAATTAAAATTCATTTCACATGAATGGCACTCCACTCTGGGTTTTAGCTCTGCCCATCACACCACTGTGGGCTCTTCTGCTGGTAAGTAAGAAATCTGATGTAACATGGGCACACACATCCCTTTTTGCCTTTACTGTTTTGCTCCCTGGAACTGAAATTTCAACTTAATTTAGAAAAATCCTAACTGCTCTTTTCCTCTGGGTTCTGTGGCTGTGCTACTGCCTGCAGGGCAGTGTCCCCATGCCCAAACTGGCTGGAGCAGCAGCTGGCTCGCCAGGAAAGCACAGAGCTCAGCAGAAATGGGAAACAATTTCCATGCCCGTGCTGAGCTGTGCACTGGCACAGGCTGCCCCTGCCAGCCCTGCTGCTTTACTGGAAGGGAGCACAGGTACCTCTGGGCAGTGCAGAGCTGGCCAGTTCACACCTGTCTGCTTTCCCCTGTGTGGGACAGGACAGTTTTCTCCCAGCATTTCTGAGAACAGCCTCAGTCAGAATGAGTCAAGGTGGGCACTCAAGTGAGGACTCTTAAAATGGCTCATCAGGTCTGCAAAGTGCAGTCATCAGATGCTCCTGACTGAGGCACCAGCACTGGGCAGTGACTGCACCCAGGAACAGTGCAGATGTTTTAAGGTTCTTCCCCTGTCAGAGGTGTCTCAGAACAGGCAGTGCTGATGCCTTGCAGAGGATCAAGACTTTGTTGCCCAAGATTTTTGAGCATGGCTTGTGTCTTTAGCTGACTCGAGATGGTCCTCCCTTCTCACACGTGGATCAGGGGTTCCCTTTGAGCCACTGGGATAACTCTGGTGGAATTGTTCTGCTGAGTGACTGTCACAGCTTTCTGTATTATGTGATCACTGTGTAATACAATAAACTGAACAGCCTGAGAGTGACACACTGGATTGGCTCGCAAGAGAAGGATCAAGAATTGTTCTGCTCAATCACTATCAGTCTCTCCAAGGGCTATCAGGCTTCTCTGTGTTTTATCACAAAACAGAACGTGTATCCCATATGCAAAATAATCTGTCAATGTCCAAAAGTCTCCTGTTCAGTTTTTAAGTTTGTAGCTTTCTGGCCTCAGAGGCCGTTCCATCTTGTCTGCAAAAGAAATCAGACTAACCCAAATAATCATCTATATTTGACTCTCTTGACTTGCAAACCTGGTAAATGGGTATTGCAACTTAAAAAGTGAAAAACTATATGGTAAACAGATGTTTGTAGAATTCTATTTTCATTCTAAGCCAGACTAATTTCTTAGTTAATTTTTAAAAAAAGGCCATTGCTGGTGAAGACACATTTTTGTTACCTTCATTTTTACATGGTGATAATTTATTTTTTAGCTTCAAATTAAAACAGTTTATTTTCTTCATGGCTGGAATATATAGAGAAGGGATGGGATATTTGCTTCTAAAAGCCAGTGAAATCACGTTTCTTGACATGAGGCCTGCAAACACTTATGTCACCCTGCATTTCCCCTATGGCAGGGCAGTAACAGTCTGGCTTAGGCCAGAGTTTCCCAAACTAAGTGCGACCTTCTCCAAGGAGAAGGTGGAACAACACCAGAGGAGCAGAAGTATGAAGGTGGCATCACCAGGAGCCAGGATGGGAATGCAGGAAGCAGCTGGGACAGGGTGGCTGGGGCAGAGGCAGGGATGGAGCAGTGATGGAAGCATCAGGTGGGGGCAGCTGTTTATTCCCCCAAGTCACTCTTGAAATGAGCATTGACCACTGAATTCCTTCTATAGGCAATGAATTTAGATCAAAGCTGGCCTAAGATGTCTGTCCTGTGATTAAATGTACCAGAAAAAATGGAAATTAGGAGGGACTGAAATGTGTACCTTGTTTCATGCTGACCCTGTGGTAGGGATGAAATACTTTGTGGAATGTGAGCACTAAGTATTTGGTTTTATTTTCTGTATTAAGGCATGGTTGTACACATCTGATCCTCCCCTGTAGCAGAGTCATGAAAACAATATGCAACCTGCAGGTGGGAGAAGGGACAAAATGATACTCAGGGGAATCCGCTTTGGAGTTGAGAGGGCTTGTTTCATCATGGCCAAAGTGAATCCCAGCTAAAAAATGATGCTGAGGCAGAGATGGAGGCTGAATAATATGGGGAAGCTCAGACAGTGCAGAGAGCAGCACTGTCAGCCCTTGTAACAGTTAACACACTCATCTTTTAAATAGTGAAATGCTGTCCAACCTATCTGATACCCTTGTCAATGTATTTTTAATTGAAAAAATGCAAATAGCATTTCACTATGTATTGTTATGATTTCAAGGCGACATGAGATTGTAGAAGAGCTTATGCCCTGCAACTGACCTGGCAGCAGTACTGAAGTGGTAAAGAAACAAAGGGGGCAGATGTAGATTAGATATTGGAAAGAAATTCTTCCCTGTGAGGGTGGTGAGACACTGGGACAGGTGGCCCAGAGAAGCTGTGGATGCCCCATCCCTGGAAGTTTCAAGGCCAGGATGGATGGGCCGAGTGAAAGGTGTCCCTGCCCATGGCTGGGGGTTGGAACTGGAGGATCTTTAAATCCCTTCCTAAATCATTCTATAATGCTATAACTCTAAGAAATACAGAAAAAGTAAAAGAGTTCAAATAGAACAAGTAAAATAATATTTTAAGAAAACCAGTTATGACTTCTTCTACAACTTAAAAAGGAACAGCCAACAGTCTAACGTAACACTTGTGACGATGAGTCAGTCCAAAAGCAAAATCTGTAATAAAGCCATAAACTGAAGCTTTCATCTGAAAGTATTACACAGATGTCAGCAGGGAAACAATTGACCATGTAATGTCCCTGCAGGAGATTAATTTTGTAATAAGAGACAAGAATACTTTCATTTTAAGATTGCAATAGCCAAGGAGGTCGTATTTTCTCATCAATTCAAACACTGTTCTCAACAGACGATTGCTCTTCCTTGTGGTCAGAACTTACAGGCAGATGTCGACCAGCCGATCCAGTTCGGGACAGCTGCACTCGAACATGTCCCTGCAGCTGATGTGGCTCTGGCTCATTAACTCCCCCAGCAGCTGGAGTGCATTGGCAGGTGCTGCGCTGCAGATCTGCTGGAATTGCAGCACTCTGGCAGCTTCACTGTACACGTGCTTTGCACGCTGGTATGGCTTAAAGGTGCAAACTAAACAGAAGGAAAACTGCATTAATATTCACTAGAAAAGGAACACACAAAAACACAGAAAAATTGGGTTTTTTTAGTAATTCATATTTTATATTAGAACTCTCCAGGCTAAAAATCTTCTTCAAAAGCTCACGTATATCTTCTTTAAAAGCCCTAATGAAAAATACTGTTCAGAGTTTATCAGAATGCAATGCCCACATTTTTTTCACGTTAATAACTTCATGCACACACTCTGGTTATTTGCTGTGTCACTGAACAGGCCCAGTCTCTCCTCTTACTTTGCAAAGGCAAGGCACGACTTCAAGGGTTGGCAGCAACAGCACTAGGGCATTAATCTAAAGCTTTCAGGTTTTCAAATAGCAGGAGAACAGCTGGAGGGTCCCCCGTGCCCTGCAGACAGCCATCAGGCAGCACCTGCTGGCCCAGGGCCTGGTGTGTGGCTGTGACTGCTCCAGGCCAAATCTGCAGCAATTATGGAACTGTGCAGACAGACCTTTGCTGGAGGAAAAAAACCCCAACAAACCACAAAACCACCACCTATTTTTTTTTTAAACAGTAACAAAGCTCTTATCCCTATTTCATGATGCACAGGTAACAAAACCCTCTCAAACATCTTCCCAAAGATACAGGCTCACCCTGACTGTAAATAATACTGGATTAAAGGTACAGTGAAGAGCACAGGTACTTTCACTTTGGTTTTCAGGGTTTATTTCTGGGGTATGTTACTTGCCAGAGCGTTAGTGCTGCCTGTGTGGATGTGAAGAGATGTCAAGCCCAGACAGGTACTGCTTAGTACTGACCCACTATAATCAAAGACTAGTGCAAGAATTTTGCCTAAAACTTTTCTATTGTGCCATGAAAAAGCAATTCCTCTGGGAAGGGTCGGGGGGAGCACCCAAACCTGTGTGGCCATCAGGGGCAGAAACCTCCATCAAGCCTGAATAATGGAGCCTAAAAAGGAAGGAGATGGCTGTGGCTAAGGGCTCTGCAAGCCACTCAGATTTACAGGAGGGTTTGGTTTGTGACTAATATCTGAGAATTGATCTGCCTTTTCCAAGCTCATGTTGTAGTTCATTGTTTCCCTCTCCCAATATAGTTCTTGTTTGCTTTAATACCATGGCTACTATTAAGGAAGTATTGTTCACCAAAAGCATGCATGACATGATTTAATTTATGATTAAATTGGTTTGCTTCAGCTATTTGGGTGGTAAATATTAGATAAGTGGACTTTACCCTCTATGGAGTACTATGTTTCCTTATTCATCACAGCACACCCTTGTTAGAGCACCTCAGAACATCCCTCATTTTCTTTCTACATGTAAATTGCCCTTTAGAGCAAGGTGTGTCTCCTCATTTCAGCTCCTCTCTTACTTTCGCAAATGGCTGACGAAACACTCAAATAGAGGTAAAAGGAGAAGAGAGACGAGGCCTGTATTTAAAATAGAACTTGCTGCCTGACCCAGACACATGGAGTTCCTCCTTGGCTGTTCTGTGGAGAGGGCCAACTTCTGGAACCACTTCTGATACTTTCAGCAATCCACATTTGCAAGTATATGTAGCAATCTTCCTTGAAAGACTGGAAATAAAACTATGTCCAGTATGAATCTCTCATATGTACACTCCAGACTGCAACCCTTACAGACTAAAACTTCATCAGCACCTCTGTAATTCCTTTTTTATTTCTCCAGAGGATTTCACAACTGTAAATGCTAAAAATACAATGCTGAGAGAGACACAAGTAGTCTAAAGTGAGAGAGAAACATTGAACATAGCAGTGTTCTGCTACTGCTGATATTGCTTCTGCTCCTATTTATTTTGTAATTCAATACAGCCTGCTACTGAGAAACCCTGTGTGCTTGTCTTTTGAACAAGCCTTCTGAATGCATTTCAAACTAGGACAGAAATGAGAAAATTTTAGTGCCCCCCAGAAACATGGACTTGAGAGTATCACACAGGAAGAGCATACTTTGGTTTCCGATTTTATTGCTGCTGGAGTTGGTTGCACTGTGTTCTGCAGAGTGGAGCCTCAGTATTTTTGAATGTTGAAGAAAGGCAGCTTGGCCTATTTTTAAGGATGGTTTCTCTTTAAATATTCTTTTCTTATAAGCCATTGTTTTAGAGCAAGGAGATTTCTAAATGTGCATTCGTTTAGGGAATATCTAAAGTTGCGTGAGAGATTGCCATAGCTCACACTCTCTTGTAAATCACCATTGAACAGTAGTAACCAAGGAATGAACTGAAAACATGTCTGGTTTCAATTGTCGGGCAACACACTTGCCAAGGGCTGTGATTGATTCGGAGACCACCCTTTGGTAGAGCAACGCTCTCCTGGCCAGATTACCTTAAACATCCCTGGGGTTGTGCTGCGCTCGGCACGTTGGGAGTTGGCACCAGGATGGGCACGGGGCTCCAGCCAGGAGGGCTGAGCTGAGCCCGCGGCAGTGCCGGCTCCCAGAGAGCCTCCCGGCGCAGGGCACAGCGAGCCACCTTCGCACTGGCGTCCTCTCCTTGGGAACACACCCTGCCAGGCAGCTCTGGGCTGAGGAAGAGGGCTGGCTGTTATTTGCAGACTCCTTTGGGGGCACTTACCAAGTCAGCGGCGCTTAAAGGCTGATCCGTACGTTGGGTATTGGTTTGTTACAGGCAGCATTTTATTTCAAAATAATTATGTTTGTGTTTAAAAAAAATTTTTTATACCTTGATTTCTTCTCTGGCAGTGTACTGTTCAGGCAAAACTATCTTCAGGGCAAACACCTCTGTACTCTCTAAGTCTTAAATAATGAAATGATTCACGTATTTAGAGCTTTCAACACTAAATACCTCTGATAATACAGAAACTCTCTTCTGTCTCTTCTGTTTGGATGGGTAGTCCAACCAACTGTCTCTGTTTAATAGAGGGTAGCAGAGCACACATGATATTTCCAAAATTGCATCTATATTGGAATCTCCTTGCTACATCACAGCCAGTGTATTAGCTCCTCATAAAGTCTGAATTAATGGGACTTGGCAGAGTGCTGTGGAGGCTGTGATTTTAGAACAAATTTATCAGAATCTCTGTGCTTCATAAGGTCACATTTTTTGACAATTAAAAAGGACTGATTTCCTAAGCCATACTCTGTCACTGTTAAAAGTAACAAAACCAGGAGGCCAGCTCCTGCTTGGTTTATATCTGAGCTTGGGCTGGAGTGCTCTGAAAGAGGAAACGCTGAAGCCCTCAAAGAAACTCTTGCAGTGTTGCACAGGACTGGGTTGGATGGTCTCACCCTCTTTGGTGTTCATAGGAGAGCAAAAAAGCAGATTCTTAAAAGCATGTGTTAATGTCTCAAAATTGGTAATTAATTAAACTGAAAATGTAAATATACTTTTCTAATTCAGTGAACTGTAATAAGGGCCAGGTTACTTCCACTTCAACTTATTTCAAAGTTTTCTGAAACCCCAGCTTTGTTCCTCTGCAGGATTTCTGTTATGTCACCCATGAACAGGTAGATTCAATTCACTTACAAACCACCAAATGCCCTTGAAAGAACAGTGCCATTTTCCAGGGCACTAATAGCTCACACTGCAGAAAGAACCTTCCAAGTTGCTAAGACCCAGCAGAAAAACATTAATGAAAGCTTGTCCAAAATCCGTATAAAATTTCTAAATAAACAAAAATCTGGGCTATTAGTCCCAAATAACTGTGGCTTAACTAAATATAACAGAAATGTTTACCATGGATTTTCAGCTGTATGGTCATATTTTTAATTTTAGCTTTACAAAGATTGTGCAAACCTGTCCACTCCATCTACAGGGATTTTTTTTCTTTATAAGTAAACCTTGTGGCTTCTCAGCAATTCATATTATTTGTTACAACTTCAACTTCAGCAGATTCCTTTCTTTAGAGGCTTCCTGTACAATTCTATCTGACCTTTAGCTAAAGACCAACCTCTTCAGGCTATATATTTTTTCTAGCTGCTTTGGCAGCTTGCTAAGATATGTTTCCCTGTAGATTAATGAGCCACACATGGCTGATGGGACTGTTAGAGATTTACAACCGGAAAAACTCACCGATGTGAAATCATGTAGGGGACAGTTTCCACCACCATTCCTCACGTGGAATAGTACCCTTCTCTGTTAGGCATCCTGCTGATTGAACATGATGAGGGTGAAGGGTTCTGGCTCATGATGTATATAAGAAAATGCTGCCAGATGGCTTTAATTTGAGCCAGATTGTGAACCCCCTGCTTGAAGTGGGGAGCAGTTACTCTGCTGGGACTGCTCAAGTAACTGTTTGCAATCTGGCTTTCTGAAAATAACCAAGGGACGAGTCATCACTGGGTTCGGTGACCCATTTAGCAGACACCTGTTTCAAGATTATGACAACTAGGGGTTTAAAGTGATTTTTCATCCAGAGGAATGCTGGCTTTAACAAGGCTTTTGCAACTAACCCCGATACTCAGTGCCTGTGCCCACCCTGAGGCACACCCCACAGACCTGCATCCTCCAGCTATGGGATCTGCCCGGAGCAGCCACCTCTCGGCTTTTGTGGAAGGGAATGGGAAGTTCCCAAATTTCTCCATAACACGGATCAGGGCAAGGCTGAAATAGGCACCTGGTCCTTAAGCTGTGAAGTGGTCTTAGGTCTACCAGTTTGGGGGTAACTTCTGTTCCTGCAGGACATGTACTGGTGCAGAAGAGCTTTATGTGCCACTGGCAGGACACTCGAGACACCCTCCCCCTCCCCCTGTGTGTGCAGGGAACGTGGAAACTGTTCCTGCACTGAGACCACCATCAACATCCACAAAAGGCTATTCAAGCACCACTCTCTGAAGCTGCAGCACAGAGTTATGAGTCTCTTTCCAGGGGACAAGTAGGAGCTAAACAGCCAAACCCACACAGCAAATGGATGCCTGCTCTTCCCATGGCAATTTCATTCCCAGGTTTAAATGTCAAAATTAGATTATAATTTTATACATGGAAAGGAAAAACGAGTTTGCAAATACCTCCTTTAAGAAGAAAAAACATTTCATGGTTAAAGAAATACAGTGTTTTACAGGAGAATATCCTTTTGTGGTGAAGCTTATAAATACTTAATGTCCCACAATCACCACACACTACATGTTCTGTGAAGCACTCAAGTCCAAGCCAAAATTATGGCACAGTGCACCTTAAAAAGTAATAAATATTATTTTTCTAGAAATGTTCAGAAGCCACAAGTGCAATCCATGTGTAAACATTTGAAAGGGAGCTTTAAACTCAGGATTTTCAGTTGGCCAAGGAACAAGTGCAAGAAGTTTAGAGAGACTTTATATTCCATCTGTACTTCTGCAAATGTGAGGAACAAGTGGGCTGTGCAGTGGGAACTGCAGAAATCCTGGACTACTTGCCTATAAAAGGGATGCAAAGTTGCTGTGCTTCCAGACCTGACCTGGGACTTGTCCAAAGCCTTTCCATACCATTTTTCTTTGAAATACAGTTTTTATCTGATCATCCTTATATACTGATAAAACTTTATGTTAGTGTCACTGAAGGAATAGAGGAAGGGAAACAAGACTTAAGGCTAAAATAACATTTACAGAGCACTTTCAGATCCTTAAACAGATACAATGCCAGTACAAAACAGTATTTGTAATGATCACTGGGTTTGAATGACACAAAAAATTAAAACTACTGACAATATGTATTCAGCCACAGAAAAAAATCAGAATCCAGTAAATTATATCAATATTAATTTGTATGTAAATAATCTACCCTTAACATTATGAAAAAAGTTGATAACATGCACAAAGGAAGAAAGATACCCTAGATGTTATGGTTTGTTCTTCATGTTGAACAAAGAAGTTCAACACTGAAATTCTCTGCAGAGGTTACTTATTTGACAGTATGTCTTCTCTCACATGAAGAAGCCAGACATTGTCATTAAAATAAGAGTGAGAAAGTAGAGGGGAAATAAGAGAAGTATTTTCCTCAAACAGCTTCTGCTTTTCCAAAGCCAGTGTAACACATAATATGTGTAGTGTGTAAAAAAACCAAATTATGGATTGATATTCTTTCTGTGTCTGTCTTGCTTCTTCTTTGCATATGTTTTACAGAAATCTGTTATTTAATTTTATATTGTACATGCAAAGAGGCTTTCAGCATAACCCTTTTTAATTGGTCTTATCAAATGAAATCATGGTCATGCAAGTTTAAGAGATTCTGTTCAGCAAACATCTGCAAATGGTATTCGGAGCTACAGGATAAAATTTCCTTTGAGTTTCTTCTATAGCTTTTATGTCTGAATTTTCATCCAGACTTTGCTTTTTTAAAAAAATCAAGATAACCTGTATAAATAACTCAATTGTATAGAACTGTAGATTTTTGTTTTATAAACCAGGTATAAGGAGTATAAACATCTGTAAGTTAATAGTCTTGTGTTGCTTTGCGAAGGGGAGAGCGAAGGAGATTTACAGCCCTGCAGTTTCCCATGAAAATGCTGCAGAGTGCAGGTACATGGTTCACTGTATTCCTCATGTACAGACAGCACAGACTTACCAAACTCCTTTTCTATGGAGATAAAAAGCTGGATTAAGATATCCTAGTCCATCCTGGTACCCTCTGGCAGTGGAATTGGACAGTAAGTTTCATACTGTCTGATACCACTGGAGTGCAAAACAGGTTATAGATTCAGGGTCTGGTCCTTGGTCAGTGTATAAAATCTACAGTCACTCCAGAGAGATGGATTTTATAAATGTAAGTGTCAGTATGGATAGATGTATTACAGATTTATATGCAGCCAATGTATATATTCCTGAAGGCAGTCTTGGGAAGGACTGGCAAGGATGTAAGTCAGCTACAAAAGAATAGAGGTATTAAGGCTACAGAATGGAAAGAAACAAGAAGGACTCTATGTAGTTCTTAAAGAAATATTCTGATCTCAACTGGAAACCTGTTATAAATGCAAATGATTTATTTCATAAATTCTCAACTATTCAGTATTATTAGCAACCCTACTATATGCATCCACTCCATGGGTGACAATGCCCATGGCTGTATGGTATAATCATAAACAATAATACATGAGAATATTTTAAACAGCAAATTATTCACCTCCACCCACATTTTCCTAAAAGAAAAAGAAATATTTGTAGTGACAGAAACTTCTTTCTTTGGAGAGATTTAGATGACTTGCTGTTTCAGGAGTGATCAGGTATTTATCAGTTGAAAAACAGAAACACAAGCCCACTATGCTGGTCTTTAACACCATTTAAGTGAGAGCAAACAGGGTTCATTTCAATGACTCTGTAACCATCCAAAATGTTCACTTTTTTATACTTACTGCCTAACAAGGGAGTCTAGTTTAGACTTTTTCCCTAGAATAAAACCTGGGTTATTTAGAAATGATTCAAACAGCACAGGCTAATCTAAAACACTAAGTGATCTGCTTATTCCCATCACTTTAGAAACAGTTCAATCAAAATCAAAGTTTTGCTGTATTTCTTTTAAGTTACAAGTTAGAATGAAAACACCATTTGATGATGACAGCAATTCTTTCCCTTGCTAACCAAGGTTGGGGTGAGTGTTCTGGCAAGACTTCCACTTATACTACTTATTAATGCATAAAGTTTTTATATAATCCCAACATTGTACAGTAACCCCCCCATTTCATATATGCTTACCCTCTTGCATGTTTGGGCTGAGGATCTGAGAGTGCAGCTCCTCCAGGCTAATTCCCAGGCATTTACAAATTTCCTCTGTGCTGTAAGGCTCAGGATGTAATACCTCCTCGACAATGGTCAGCATTTCCTCCAGGCTAACTCCTAGCTTGGTTTGCACATCATTGAGTCTTGACATTTTTTTCCAGTCCAAGCCTTTTGACTTTGAGAGAAGCTGAAATTTAAAAAAAAACCCAAACAAACAGAAAATACTGTACTTTCCTGTTGAGAATGTTAAGGTGCATTTTCTTTTTAATTCTTAACTGGGACCCATCAGAAACTAGTTTCTATTAGTATGCAGCAGACAGTCATTTTATTTATTTATAAAAGGTCTGCAAATAACAGCTGTTCTTCCCCCAAATCAGATACTGCCTGTAAAATCCTACTGGCATTATCTGTGTGATATCAAATAACTGACTTATCCTCTTCCATGGGCTTTGTTACTTCAAGCACTTACTAACCTTTTACAATCCCATCTGGACAACTGCTTATGCTATGATATTGTAACACGAAAAGTCCTTAAAAAGTCCATTTCTGTAGTATTAGTATTTGCTCTAACATTTAAAACTCAGCTTGACCTTTCCAGTATGCTCTTGGAATCTTTGAAGAACATCTGAGGTTGTCATTGAAACCCGTGCTCAGAATAGCCTTAAAATATGAAAGTGATTGATAAGATTTGTTTGCAGAATATCTGTAAATCTTTCTCAATCTATAGAAATTAAAGTAAATTTTAAGTACCTTCTTTTAATATCCAATTTGAAGGAACTTTTGAGCCTTTACGGGAATGTTATGATGTGCTGGTCAGAATCTGTTCTATTCCTACATGGTTGCTGTGACTTTAGTTATTGATGTATCTGCTGGCAATGATATCATGCTTTGTGTACCTTTGTGATGTTTTGGCAATTGACAGTAGTTACTTCAACACCAGAATCCTGACAGGCAATGTGTCAAACAGGCTTTTCCCTGGCAGGTTGCTGTGTGTGTTAATGCTCCCACCTGCCTAATGAAAATGCTTTAGTAATGCAGCTTTCCTCACTAGGTGAAATATTTTTGATGTTACGAATTATGGAATAATAGTAAGTGGTCACTGTGGGATCCTACTGTCATATCACCTTTAATTGCAACAGATTGGCTGTAAAGCAAAACGCAGATCAGCAGGAACACACCAGCAGCATTTTACCATGTTCATAAGCACATGGCACATCTCCAGTTCTGCACCACTTAAACTGAGACTAAAATTTCCAAGTATGCCAGATCAGGCTATATGTTTGCAAAGAGCTTAAACCAGTGCAGGAAGATCAGGGAGTGAAAACCTTTTTCTATACAAATTCGGGTTCAAACCTCTCATCAACAAGGCCAAGATTTCACCCAGTGTGTTGGCTACTCTTTCCAATAAGCGCTGGTTTTGAGTGAGATTGGTTTGAAAGCATTTATGTTTTGATTCAGCAAAGTTATTTAACTTCTTGGTTAAAAAAGTCATGGGATTTACTTACATGTCTGGAAAGTATTTGCTTTGCTTTGTGCAAAGTTAAAGCATGAAATTTAGGCCGAAGACCCCCTGCCCAGCTATCAGGGGTAGATCCTCGCTCTCCTCCAACAAGGCTTTTGCAGGGGCTCTTCTAGTTCTGCTTTATTACAGTATCTAAAAATTAACTACTTTTGGTGCCATCTAGTGACTCGTTGAAATTTATGTGATGCTCATCAGAGCAGACCAAACAAAATTCAATCAAAATCGTAATCATGTAACTCTGTCACCATTTAAAACATAATTTTGTATATTCAGTAGTAGGGGAAGAAGCAGCACTGTTTAGTACCTAATGCAGAAATCAGGGTGAGAAAATTTTCTTGTAAAAGACTAAGTCACTTCTGGTCTCCTGTTCAAAGGTTCTGAGTACCTAGAACTCCACAGCCTTTCTGTCACTGTATTTTAGCTTGCTTACTGATAAGTTAGAGGAACAATTATTTCTTCATTTTACTTAAATATCTCACATGTTGGTGAACATTTGTGACCTTTTTAGATCTGCTTCAAGGTGCTAAATGAATGGAAACGTTTTTCCTTCTGCTTTAATCCTAATAGTCAGCAACCCCTAGACTTTATTACCAGGAGTTAAACAGAACTAGGAATTTATAAACAGTAATGTTCTATAAGGCAATGAAAATTTTTCTACTCCCTTTTTGAATAAATAATCCCCTGCAGAAATATGCCACAGGCACTGTCACATCTGTTCCCATTTCTGTATTTCAGGTGAGCTAACAAGGCTGGAGTTTTACAGGTCAAATGTTCCAAATGGACACTGACCCTGTTGGGCCAGCGGGCGTGGCTTTGCTGGGAAGGTCTGCCCTGATTACAGCAAAGCTTCCATTCTAACAGCCCTGGGAAAAATGTTATGGGCAAACAGAAATGGTTTGTGAAAACAGCCTAGCTGCAGCAGCTCACATTGTAACAGATGCACAATAGAAACGGGGAAAAAAAATCCCGTCTCTTTAATGTACAAAAGTAATCCCAATACTGCTTCCACAGTTGGATATTTTCTTGATGATCTCTGACTATATGGATTAAAGATGTGGACATCATGCAGCTGGCTCTTAACTGCCAGGATACAGCATCTGTGAGCTTTATTGTCCTTTATTGTTCAACACAGGCACACTGGAGCACTGTAAGTAACTGAGAAAAACATACTTGGTAAATGATGGGACAAATATAAATAAAACAAAGTCTGACTAGGAATAAGTCCAGGAATGCTTCTGTAGAAACATCACTTTCTTAGTCATTACATTTCTGCAATGCCTTCTGAGCATCTTTCCAATCTTAACAAATATGAGTTGATGAACTCCATGGCATTCCAGTTGCAGACATTCTTGGCACAGGCTCAGCTGACAGAGGGGGGACCCGCACACGGCTCGGGGCAGAGCACGGAGCTCCCGGCGCTCCCGCAGCCCCCGCCATGTGCGACTCTGGAGGGACCAGGTACGAGCGCATTCCCTTTGGAACCGCGAGTGCTCTGCAGAACATGAGCGGCTTTAAACACACTAACAGAGGGCAGGGAAGTACTCAGAGGCTGCTACAGGAACAGAGAAAGGGGAAAAAGAATAGAGCAAAAGAATGACTCTCCAGAAGGGAAGGGACAGGAGCAGAATCTAAGTAAAGAAAATTTCGTGAGGATGATCAAGAGCTCGCTTGCTGTAGGACAGACGGATACCAAAATGTTCTATACTAATGCCAGTAGGGATATGTTGTGTTGGCAACTTTACGTACACAGAGCTTTCTGCAAGCAGTATGAAATTCCACAATTACCTAAAGCAGAAAGGGGGAGGAAAAAGCCCATCCTAAGGCACTTACAATGAGAAGTTCTTTTAAAGCATTATTGTAAGGCCCAGCATGTTATTTCATAGTTCCATTAGCTTAATGGTGCTTAAAAGACTTCCCTGTTTCCACTTACATACCTGCCCTCCTTCACCCCACTGTGACCTCTTCCTAAAGACAGTCTTTTCCTGGCTCAACGTATTTTTATAATGTGTGCAACTTTCCATCTGGGTAGCACATGTTTAAAACAGACAGGTGTATGCTGTTAGTCTCCTTACAATCAAGCATCTGCTAAAAGTACCTTTTTAGAGATTGCATCATAGCTAACAGCAACGTAAAAAAATTATCTTTCCTTACTACCTTCATAGTTTACTGCACAGAACTAATAATTTAAAGCAATTTATAAAACTGTGAATCAATTCACAAAAGCTGGTATATAGAACAATACTTCAAAAACTCTTACAGCTTGATGTACTCATTGTTGTACTCTGCCCTTTAGAATAGATCATCTGTGAAGGCTCTCTAATTCTTATGCAAAAAAAAAGAATTTCCAAAAGAAACTCTTCCTAAAAAATACAAATTTAGTCAATTAGCCATCCTAAGTTAGAGGTTTATCAGTTGTACACATACACAGGTCCTTATCTTCATTTACTCAGTGGCATAGGAACATTTTTATTAACTTCAGTGACAACAGCTTTAACTATGGTCATTGGTTCTGTTGGTTTTACTGCATCTTACACACAACCAAAATGCAGGATGTTTTTTTATACTTGAGTTTATAGCTCATTTAAAAAGTCATCTGAAGTTTAGCTTCCCTCCTCAAAAAACACATTATTTTAGAATACATTTTGTCAGTATCTGTAATCTCTCCAACTAACTTTTTTAGCACTAACTAAGACTTAAAAAAAAAATCACTGTTTTACAGAATCATGATGCCAACAGATGTTCAAAGTACTTCTGAATATTGATCAGATATTGGCCAAATATTTTGTGGCAAGGATTTTCACACTGGTTTTCAAACCTTTCTTCTAGACTTTGTGACAAAATTGTGTTCTTTCACAGAGCACACTACATTGGAAATAACTGCAGTGAGTCTTTATGCTTACTCATTTACTCTCATCAAAGAAAAATGCACTGTCTTCCCATAGAAAGCTCAAATCATTTATATATTCCTAAATGTACAAAATCCCCAAGTAAAGCAGAATTTAGATTTTTCCTGTTCATTTCCATATATTTTAGAGCTAATTTCAAGATGTAAACTGGCAGTACAACATAAATGTTGGGGTTTTAAATGTTACACTGACATACATGCTGCTATTCAGCATTTCCAGTATTACTTCCAGGCCTCCAACTAGTAGCTTTGATGTTCTCTAAATCCTAGAAAATACACATCTACTGCCATATATACATATAAACAAGTGACTGTACTGGTTGCTTTCCATTATTTGTCATTATTCAACTTTAATTAGAAACAGTCTATCTTCTTAACTGGGAATTTTTTTTTAAAAAATACATTTGTTTCCTCCACTGAAATATAATATAAAATAAATTTAATAGAACTAAAGCACATAATCTTCTATACAAGGGCACAATCCTTGCACTTCCATTCAGCTCAGCAGGAGTTCTGCTCCTGCAGATGGAGGTGTCTGGTTCTGGAAAGAAAAATTATACTTAAAGCAGCACCTATCCAGGTGTTAAAGACACAATTGGTCGGCAGCGGAAAAAAGCACATACTTAGCTGAAGGTTTCATTAGGGTTTGACATAAGCCATGCCTTACCTTTGTAGCCAGCCGACACTCCATTACCCGAATATTGTAATGAGAAGTTGCTGCTTTATTCATTTCAACACAACTGTTTGCAATAACAAACGCTGCTCCACTTGGAAGTCTAACATCAGTTGCCCTCAGTGGATTGAACTCTATCAACTTGGCCTATTGAAAGAAAAATGAATGGTTAGTTTTAATTTACTACTAGCTAACAGTGCACTTAGTTCTATAAATCAAATGCAAATTTGCATGTTTTTTCTCTTGAAAATCCAGAGACAGTTAAGGAAGGAAAGCTGACACGAAACAGTGAGAAAAGAGGTTTAACCTCATTGGTCAAGTTACACATACATTTCAGACCTTTCCCTGTAGCTGGATTTTAAAATGTTTCCATTAAGTCTTTGGGTTTTTTCAACATTTCACAGAACCCCACCCAACCTATTTTTCTTGCCTGTTGAAGACAAGAGTTTTTCTTTGATCTACAGAAAAGTCCCAGGCCTGGCTGAAGCTGATGCATGCCACTGAAACAAGGGGCTTCACATTCCCTGCCCCTTCATCAGTGTCCATCTCCCCCTTAGTCTTCTGATTTTCCACTACAGCAAGATTAGTTCACTGAGGTACAGAATACTACCATATTTTAGGACTCACTGGAGACAGTGATCATGGCACATATGGACAATCAGAGAAATTAAATAAAACTACATATAAAAATGTAGTTACTGTCTCCTTTCTGACATAAGAGACTGCCTTGCCTCACAGATGCTTACACAGGCTGCGTAAGATGTTCCCAGCATTTGTGACCTTTTCATGGAATAAGCTAGGCATCCATTAATTAAATAATTCAGGATGTAATGTAATCAAGAGATTAAATTCACATCTGGTTTTTCATTGGGATAAGTTGTAAATCATGTGCCCTGCTCTGGCTTCTTAGAATAGACTGCAACTCTGCAAGCAGGGACGTCTTACTGGCTTTGGCATTGCTCATCCCCAGAGAGTTCCTTGAGCAGCTCAAGTGCTAAATAAACAATGACAAATCTGCTTGTACATTATGTACAGCATGTGTGTTGCTCCCTGCCATTGAGATTCTGGACCACGTCACAGAATTACTATCAAGACAGACAGACTTGCTTACATTTCAATATACCCTTTAAGAACTGCTACATTAGGTCAGAATGCACCACTGAGCTGGTCCAGTGTCCTGATTCCAGCAGTAGCCATAAATGGCTGTTTAGGGGGAATATAAAAATAGGACATAGACAAAGTAATCTTTATTTGGGGTACAATTTTCTAGCTTTCCATAAGCAAAGATTACAATGGTTATACTTACACTGGAAGAAACATCCAACTATGAAGTTGAATAGCTACAAATAGGCTAATACTCTCATAGTGTATCCAAGAAGGTCTTTTTTGAATCCTTTTAAAACTTCTGCCTTCCACAATGTACGGTATTTCTCAATTTAACAATGAATGTTTGGGAAAAAAAAAACCAACCAAACTTCCTTGTTTGTTTTTAACAAGCTGCTTGCTAATGTCATTGTGTTTCTATTAGTTCTTCAGTTATGAAAAACATTGAATTCTCCATTTACCTTCTCATTACTCATTTAGGGGTTTTACAATGCTTCAAAGTATCACCCTCAAAGCTTCTTGTTTTCCAAGCTGGAAAGTTTTAAATTATTCAGTCAATGCTCATAGAAAAAAAATAGCTTTGACAAACCTCAATGCCCTTTTCTGTACTTTTCTTATTCTAGTATATTTTTGAGAGAGGCCAGACCTGCATTCAGTTGCACTGAAGCAAGGATATTTTCTGGTTTGTTCACAATTTCTTTCCTAATATTTTCTAACATTGTCTTTTTGATCACCACCTCTATTACATGACCATCTGTGTGCATGCCAGCAAAATATCATTATTCATGTAGCTGTGTGTTTACTGCTAACAGTATAAATATGAAGGGAAGGTGTAGAGTGGGTGCAGGTGATGTGAAATTGAAAATACATGTGTCTCATGATGGCATTAAATGTTTGATGTAATTCTACAAAATAGTTTTTTTCTGTGTAAGCTCTTCCAAGATATGGCATTCAGAACAAAAGCTGTAGAGATATAATACCATAACCATAAGGAAAGTCAAGGTTTTTGTGAAATGCTACATTAATTTCAATAGAAGAATTTTGACAGGTTTGAGGTTTGAACAGTGACAGTCCTGCACATTTTCTGGGGCAGGGATGAACTCCTCTGTAAATCCCACTGTGAGCACTCATGCATAACTTGGCAGGTCCTGTTTATCAGAGCTAGTCCACCTTCTGTCGCCACGTTTAAGGCAGCTAAATGCCTTCTGCATCAGAATCCAGCCACAGAATTGTCTGGAATTAGCAAAACTAGTGAAAAAAAGTCTCCATTGTCTTTGAAACTGAACCTGGCAAAACTTCCTAGAACTGTTTGGTTATAAGAATTTTCAAGAAAGCATTTTTGTAATAATTATCCCATTTTCACTGAATACAAGGCATGCCGACCATTCAGATTTCATTATATGGGAAACATTCGAAGTTCAGCAATGAATTAGCCAAATGGTGTGGAACCTGGTGCTCTTCTGGAGCACACCTTTTCCTTCCCCCTTCTTGCCATGTCTCATTTTCCTCATCCTATTTACTCAAGTTTGACAGACTCGATTTTACACAAGTTTATACATTTAATTCAGCTTCCATTTGTACACCAGTGGTGCTTATTCTGCTTCCTAAGGTATTCCAGTTTCTCATCTCATCTTCCTGCTAGATACCTATGAAGGTATTTTTTGTTTGCATAAATTAATATTCCATTGTTAGTTTAGACTACAGAGATCCACATACAGTTCCTTCTTCTGCCAGAAAAGAGATTGACTGGTCCATTCCTCCACCTTCTGTGCCAATATAACGTTCGCTCTTTGTGCAAATTTCTGCAAGTTCCACCTGAAAAAATATCAACACGTGAACCTTCAGCCAGGGTACAGGATGATGCTTTTATTCTGTTTACATATGAACTGGTGAGAAAACAAAGGAAACAAGGACAGAGTTCTGAAACCATTGTCTCTCACACACCAAGCAGTGTAAGCTGGTATCAACCAGGATGCCACAGGGCCCCTTTTCCCTTTTGTTCTGTAGCAAAAAAAAAAAAATCAACTATTTAGTCTCCACAAAACCCACCATAGGCAGATGCTTTTAAGAGTTTCCTTGTTTAGATGCTTAGCTCTTGTAGCTGTCTTCCTCCCACCCTCCTTGCTCACTTCAAACCCTTCCATCCCAATAACCAATGTTTTGCTGATGTAATTAGTTGAAACCACCTACTATGCATCTCAGTAGCTTACAGAAAAACACTGGCTCCATAATCAGAAATATTCAGAAACCATTTCTCCTTGTAAATATTCTAATCAGTGGTGCTTGTCATTTCTCCTTGAGATACTGTATTCTTACTGTACTCTGCTTACATTGTTTATCTGAACTAATTCACAGATACATGTGATGTGCATTCCTTTGTGACACTTTAGGCATATCTCTGTGCATTCTGATACTTGCAGGTCAGAGGATACTATGGGAGGATGGAATATCACTGTCATAACTGTCAAAAATAATAATTCCCAGTGAAGCTTTCAGCTATCAGGCCAAGTCAAAACAAAACTCAAGAGAAGCCTTGGAGAATGGTCAAAGAACATAGACTAGTCAAAAAGAAGTGGATCAAAAGGCAAGTATCCCTGTCCACCTGTGTTTTTCTAAGCACAAGGTGACCATGGGGAAGATGGGAAAAGAACTTTAGAAAAACCATAGGCCGTTTTACAGTCTGATGGCAAAGTCAGATTCAGATTCCACACTGAGGATGTAGCATTACAAGACTGAAACAAGCTAACCAGCCAGCCAGGGACATTAGCCAGCACACAGCTGTAAATGGCAGCAGAGACAGTAAATCACCAGGCTGAGAGAGAGGTATGTGCAGGGTGCCTGCCTGCTTGCTCCCTCGAGGTCTGTAATGGCACCACAGACAAAGCTGTAAAATTGGTACTTAGATGAATGTAATCAGGCTGAACTGTTTGCAAATGCAGTAACGACTATTTATTCAGCTCACAATGTAGTTATGGCCAATAAGCCTTGGGATGATAAGCAGAAGTTATCCAAAGAACATTAACAAAGTTACTCTAAAACTATGCAGAGTGGATCTCTTTGAATCCAACATGGCAAACAACCTCTTACTAGAAAGACCGTTAATGAGAGAACATTGAAAGTGTAATCATTAAAAATACTCTCCTTTTCTGCACTCCCTTTCCTTCATGTGTTTTAAAGATGAGTTGAAATAAAGATCGTGTTTTTCTTTCTAAAGATAATTTTTTTCTTGAGAAGTATAGAAACATCACACATTTTGTTGCTCGTTCTTTTTAACAAAAGCCATCTCCCAGGTTCATTCATTTTAGTACCCTTGACCCCTGTGCACTCCATGAAGTCTCATTTTCAGTTGGAACTTCAGACCTCTTCATCTCATTGATGCAAGTTTAACACCCAGTCACCGTATGTCCTTGCTCCACTGTAAGTTGGAAATCATTCTTAATGAAATACTAATCGATGTAATGGTGCTTTTTCCTCATTTAATACTAAAATACTCGACAACAGCACCACAGAACAGAACAAACCTCCAGACAGGCCCCAGATGCTCGCTCCTTTCTACATGTGAAGGCATGCCTATTTACAAACATGGTGCTGGATGTGGGAATGGCTGCATGTTTCAGCCAGTTCTGCTCAACCTGCCTTTCCTCCCTCTGACAACACAGCAATACCAACATCCCTCATTTTTGTTGCCACTGGCAGGAGATCCCAGACTGGAGTTCACTATTACTTACTGGCCCAGAGGAGCACACCAGCTGACAGGTGATGCACACCTGAACAGTTGCATGGCTGTGCAAACCTGGCCTGAAGTGCTGCTCCTGGGGTACTCAAAATGTACATTCCACTCCTGGGCACAGCTGCCTGAGGTATTACTTCATCTGCAACTGCCACATAAAGCTTTGCACAGGCAGAAATTAAGCATTTCACCCTTCACTTAGTCTGGCTTCCACTCTATCTCCACACACACATCAGCTACCACCTGATTGCTTAAATTGTTTAGATTTTATGAGCCTGGGCTTATTAAATAAATATCAGAAGTCTTGCAGAGGAGGAATGTTAACAATTAGGACAGTGCCGCTCCCCTGTCCCTGTCCTAGTGCATTGTGCCTGGCTAAGCCGGGCCTCGCTCCGTCCAGCTGCGTTTGCCGAGCTCACTGCGCTGCTCCAGCTTGAGCAACTTCTGTTTTGAAACTTAGCAAGGATTGGCAGGACCACCAAGTAGTAACTGGCAAGGGTTGCGAAGAACCCTCTCCACAAGACAGCCTGAGGCATCCCTGAAATACTATTTGGTTTCTAATTTAAACAGGCCCTTGCTGACACAGGCTGGCCTTCTAATACTAGGATGAGGAGCCTGTGAATGGAGAGGAAATCATCTGTATGGAGGGCAGTTTCTACTTACTATTGAGACAAATGGGCAGATGTTTGCCTTTTTGCTAAAATGAGTGAAAGGGCAAAGTTTCATTGGAAACTAATGTGACGACTAAACTGGAGAGCCTTGTGTACATATTTGATACTTGGAAAAGGATGGTCATATGACTGAAGCAGTGAACCACATGTCAGGAGATCTGGGCTCAATTTCTAGCTCCCCATTAAGATTCTTGGGATTCAGAGAAAGTCTCTTTAATTATCACGGCTTCATTTCCTCAGTAAAATTGAGAGTATCTTCCCCCTCTTTGTAATTAGTAATTGCTACTTTGGATTCTTAGATGATAATAATGTTATAAATATGTGTGACTTCATTACTAGAAACTGGAAAAACCCCACATTTTACTACCCAAGTTCTTGGAGTTTAGGCTTCTCTAAGAAAATACCTCTAAGGAAAAAAATCTGTGAGAACCATGTAATAAATGGAAACAACTTTAGACCCTCAGAAGCTCTTTGGGGCAAGGACTGTTTGAATCATCTGTTATTTCTATCTCTGCAGTGTATGTCTGACCTGTAAAGAGCTTCTCAGATCCCAGATTTTCCTGCACAATTTGGCAACATCTCAGATGTATGTCTGAACAACACCTAGGCATGCAGTGCCCTCCTTCTGCACTGCAGTTCCTGCAGAGAAGTAGCTCAGAGCACTCTCACAGCCACATTTTGGGGGCCTGCACCCCTGGCTACTCCACAGCATCACCTCTCAGGCAGGTAGGTCAGAGGGGGCCAGGCACTCCTTGGGGGCTTCAAAGTGCAACTGTTATGCATATAAAATAAAAAATGTTGTCTCTGTTGAGCTCTGCAGGAGTCCTAGGACAGGCTTTCTCACTGAACTAGGTCAAAGCAGGTATTTGCTCCTCATGAGGCGCCATGAGAAAGACACAGGAAGAATAAACCCATCTGCACGTAGACACCACTTGCATGCCACATATTCTGATTCATATGAGAGATCACTTTGAGCCAACCACAAAACATAACTAGTCCTACTCACCCAAGACTCATTAGCATGCTTTTCCATCCCTAAAGCAGTATTTCAAAAACACTAGTAAATCTTAATTTAAGTCTTCACAGAATTTCACAGAGTTTACTTTAAAAGCATTCCTATAAGGCTGCTGTTATCTTCCACTTAGAGACAGCACAGATATTTACATGATTTGTTCAAAGTCATGGGAATCAGTCACAAAGCTGAAATAAGAATTCAAAACTCTCCCTATTTCCAGTATTGTGGTTTATTTCTCTAAAGAATATGGTCTCAGGGAAACCATGGGAGGATGGATTTACAATCTCATTAATAATATGATGGTAATGAAAAGTGAAACAAAAAGATTCTAAAATCTAAGTTAAAATTGGTCTGAATAGTAGCATTATTATGACTCAAGAGGAAAAAAACAGTTAATCAGATGAATTAAAAATTTCCTTATGTCAACTATTCTGAGATCCACATATGCTACTGCCCTCTGAATTTCTGTATTATTGTTCCAGGAAGTTGTTCCAAAAGGACTAACCAGACCAAGTCATCACTTGTGAACAATAACTATCACGCAGATAGTAAGTCCTAAGCTGTCATCTACATTATTAAACAAGCAAAGTGATATATTTAACACAGTATTTCAAAAAGCTCAAACATCAGGAGATGCTTCCTTTGATCTCACCCCCCTGTGAAAAAGACAAGCCAGTAAGGTAGTGCATATAACCACAGAATTACAGAGTATCTTGAGTTGGAAGGGACCCCCAAGGATCATCAAGTCCTACTCTGGGCCCTGCCCAGGACAACTCCCCGAATCCCACATGTGCCTGAGAGCGTGCCCATGAGTAAGGGGATGCCAGGTAGATAAAACTCATTAAAAGACTTGAGTCGGAATAAAAATATAAAATACAGTAAGATAAAAGCAGCCTTCATGGGTCAATCCAATGCCACATTTAGTCCTGTACCTTGTACCTGAAAATGGGCTCTTAGTATGGACCAGAGGCCAAGTATACATGGTATTTCTCCAGGACTTTATTTTTTGATAAAGAGTTTCCTGGGCTGAATGTGAATTCTGCACCCTTAGCTACTAACAATGGATTTCTTATATATGGATTTGTTTGGGCACTCTTTTAACTCACTGATAATTTTAACATGTAGGTCTTCCAGTAACAAGGACTTCTACAACTTGTCAGGTGTAGAACTGTCTCCTTTTGTTGACTATTAACATAGTCAAGCTTCATTTCATACCTTCTGGCTCTTACCATTTGAGAGCAATGAACAACTGATTCCTACCCACTCCATCAATTACCATCTTCATTTTATGGATCTCACTCACTTTCTCCTTTAAATTACTTTTTCCAAAGAGTCCTAACATATTTTTATGAAGGTCATTCTGTACCTTCAATTGTTCATGTGGCTTTTTCCTGAATCTTTTTCAGTTTAACTATCTTGTTTGGTAAGAGAGGAGAACAGCAGACTTAGAGCTTTTCTCAGCCTACCTTAGAGAAAAGGTCACTGTATTATTTGCTATTTTAACGTGACAAATGAGTCACATAAAATGTGTGTTAATTAGTGTTGGCATAAACATATGGTAATGCAACCTCAGCCAGTTCAGCACCACTATCCCTCTGCCACTGAGGTTACAGGAGAGAAGACGTGACCACGTCTGCCCCTGCTGTGCCAAGTCCCTTTGTTCAAACCTGCTCTGGAAGTGGCATGGCTGAAGCAAACTGTTCCCTTGTGCTGTCTGTAGGGAGGTCTGTGAAAAAGAGCAACAGTGAGCAGGGTAGCTGGGATGGAAACTGAAAATACCTGCAGTTAGTTTAGCAATCCCTGAGCTGTTTCTGCACTCGGTCTGTTCAGCCTCGGAGCAGGGAGAGCAGGAGCGTAACGTGACAGCAGGAGTAGCTGGTAGGTGAGTTAAACCTTGGAGTCTCCCTGGTGATCTGTCAAGAAACACTAAATATTGCAGCTTTTCAATGCCAGACCCAGCATCATCCACGCAAACAGCACTTTTATAGCTGTTGGCAAGTACACAGGCCAGGTTGGCTGTGCTTCCATGGGAGATGTTTAGTATCAACGAGAATCATGATATATTAATGGGGGTTTTTTGTTGTTTATCCAACAAAAAATGATACAACACTTTAAATGAGAATATACATAATTAAAACAATACAAAGCTACATCACTAGGAGTAGAACATCAGGGCATACAATTCAGTAACAAACAGTTAAGCATTAACAAATTCATGTGAAATAATTACTTAAGGAAGCTGCTCTCAGTTTTCAGACAACATCAGCTGGAGCATTTGGAAAAATCCAAAACTAACCACATTCAAAACGTAATTTTTTTAGGTTGTTCCTTTTCAGTAGTTTAATTCTAAAGTCTGTTCAGAATGTATCCTATTGCAGAAGGCAGTACTTACCAGTTTGTCTAGCAGGCCACTGGCCCCCATGTGCAGACCTGGGCTAGCTTTTGATCTAAGAGCTCTACTAACTACCTCTGCTTTTTGTTTGAAACAATTTAAGGTTCTCCCTGATAAGGAGCAAGTCAATCTTGGGTTACAAAGAAAGAAATTACTACCACTTAAATCTGTTTTATCTTTGAGCCATGAGATTTCCTATCCAGCTTGCAGAAAGTCTAATCTGGGAAATCATATTAGTGGAGATATAATGTAGTCTGACAAAGAAGGATTGTGATTTTTTATTATTAGTTGCCTTATGTGTGGTTACTCTAGATGAAGAGATTTCTTGTAATAACTCATCAGTAGCTCTGCATCATGTTACCTTGGTTTGGATTTTAATGGAAAAAGTGGGTTTTCAGTAAAATGATACTTTTCATTACTACGTATTTTTCTCTGCTTGTTTATGTTTCAATATGAAACACCTCAAATTCAGGTTTTGATTTACAGCTGAATGTTTCTGGTCTTTCAAGTCAAAGAACTGATAAATTATGAACCACCAATACAGCTCAGTTGATTCTCTGTTGCCTCATCATTTATTTACTTCCAGTTTTATATTATTGATAATGAACATGAAGGCCTTAATGTACAAAGCTATTGAGGTATCTGAGGAATAATGAAAGTGAACAGATGATCACTTACTTACAAAAAAGTCCTAAAAATAGAAACCTAAAGAATTATCTGATTGAGAACAGATAAGGAAGTTTCACCTTTAATAGTCCCCTTGCTCACAAAGAGGCCAAGGGTCAACTGCTCTGATTTTCACTCACACAATAATGGGTCTGGACAGTGTGTAAACTGTGACAGAATTTGTCCCCATATAACTGTCACTGTCAATATGTCCCAAACCAGGGATCAATCCCTTGAAATCTCACATAGCCCTTAAAAGAAGTAAACTTATGTAAGATTAAACCCCTTAAAAGAGTAAGACAATTAGTGAGCAGGAGACAGGCAAATATTTGTTAGTAAAACAGAATTAGTGTTGCTTAGTATTTTTTTGGAACAGCTCACCCTGCATTACACAGAAACTTGATATATACAAATCCAGAATGACAGCAGCCAAATTAAAGCAATCTTCTCCACAGAATGATAGTATTAAATTACATCTGCCTCAGTGGTTTAATGTAAGT